>LPNX010009578.1:363241-438178 GCA_001517045.1 Pseudotsuga menziesii | reverse complement strand
AACGAAGGAGTCAAGAACAAGGTGACAGCCTTGACTCGAGACTTTCCCCCAAGGACACACCAAGTGGCTTGAAGATTTCTGCCACGTGATCTAGGTGTGTGAAAATCGGCAACACCTGCGATGAATCTGTCTTCTTCTAAGGCAAGAAGCTGCGCTAATCTTTCATTCACCGTATCTGTATCAGCCATCTCGGTAATTTGAGCAATTCTTAAGCTGGGAATAATATATTCCATAGGCATAATAGCCTCTTGTCCATACACCAAGATGAAAGGTGTGTGTCCTGTAAGTTTCTTGCATGTAGTCCTATAAGCCCATAACATAGCGTTAACCCTGAGGTCCCAATCATCTCTTTGGGTGTTACAGATCTTAGTAAGAGCATTTTCTAGAATCTTGTTAAAATCCTCCATCGTACCATTAGCTTGTGGGTGGTAGGGAGTGCTCTTATGGTGTTGTATCTGAAATTCCTCCGTCAAGGCCTCGATAGTGTGATTCAGAAAGTGTGTTCCTTGATCACTCATCAAAATTGCTGGACATCCAAATCTACTTATGATGTTTTCAAAAATGAACTGTGCAGTTGTAGCAGCATCACAATTCCTTACTACTTTGGCCTCTGCCCACTGGGTGAGGTATTCTGTTCCTGTGATGATGTATCCCGCACCAGTTCATTTCCCTAGTGGGTTGATAGGACCCATGAAATCTATAGCCCACTTGTCAAATGCCCGCAGCATAATCTTTGGTCGCAGTGGCATTTCATCTCTCCTCGAAGGTTTTCCTACCCTCTAGCAGATATCGCAGGATCTGCAAAACTCCTTAGTGTCTTTATGCAAAGTAGGCCACCATAATCCTGCATCTAGAATTTTCTGAGTGGTCAGCTTTCTTGCGAAATGACCTCCTGCGGTACCTGAATGTGCTTCTCTGATAATGACCTCTTTCTCATGCGGCATAACGCATCTGCGCAAGACTTCATCTGGACCTAAATTATATAAATGTCCTACGATCAAAGTGAAATCTGTTGTTTTAACAACTAACTGTTTCTTTTGCTACTTAATAAACTCAACTGGTGCCCACCCTGTAGTGAGAAAGTGAATAATATCTATGTAGTACTCATCTGTGATCTGGATAGAGAACAATTGCACATCTGGCAAATTATCCTCTAAATTTCTTGGTTCTTCTCCTGAGTCTATCCATGATAGATGGTCAGGTCCTGCATTTAATCTCCCTGGTTTTACAATAATTTCAAAATCATACTCCTGAAATAGGAGTAACCATCTGCAGATCCTCGCCCCTAACATTGGCTTATTGACCAAATACTTTAAAGTGGAATGGTTAGGGAACATCTTGAATGGGGCACCCAACAGATAGTGCCTGAACTTCTATAGAGCATACACCATAGCTAATCCTTCTCTTTCTGTAGTGGTGTAGTTCTTTTATGCGGTAGATAAATTTCTGCTTGAGTATGCGATAGGGTGATCGATACCCCCTTCTCTTGGCTGTGTTAAGACAATCCCCAGTGCGATGCCAGATGCATCCACATGTACATGAAATGGTTTGTTCCAATCTGGAAATAGTAAGATGGGTGTTGTAACCATCTTCTCTTTAAGAGTGTCTAAACTTTTCTGGCATTCCTCATTCCATAGGAATTTCACTTCTTTCCTTAACATCTTTTCCATAGGTGCTCTGATCTTTGCATAGCCTTTGATGAATTTTCTATAATACCCTGTATGACCAAGCACTGTCCTCAATTTCTTGACGGATTTGGGTGCTGGAAGATTTGAAATGATGGCAATGTTTGCAAGATCTACCATCAAGCCTTGTCTGCAAACAATATGACCCAACAAAATACCAAATGGTGCACAAAATATACATTTCTTCAAGTTAAGAGAAATATGATATTGCCTACATTTCACTAACATGAGCCTTAAATCTCCTATATGGTTTTTGATTAATCCAAATACAGTCCAATCATCAAAATAGACTTCTAAGAATTTATGGATGTATTCCTTAAAGACAACAACTAATACTCTAGAAAAAATAGTTGGCGCATTTTAAAGACCAAAGGGCATTACCCTATACTGGAATGAGCCCCATTATGTCGCAAAGGTGGTCTTATGTCGATCCTCTCGATGGATTCTTATCTGGTGCTAGCCTGAAAAGCCATCAGTGAATGAGTAGATCTCCTGTCCTCCCACATTGTCTAAAACTTCATCAGTAAAAGGTGTCAAAAATGGGTCATGAAGTGATGCATCGTTGAGTTTGTGCAAATCGACACAAATCCTAATTTCTCCTTTAGTTTTCTTTTCCTGCACAACCATGGGACTAACCCATTCGCTCTCTTCTACTGGTTCAATGATGCCTGCTACTAGCATCTTATCCATTTCATCCTTAACTTTTTCTTTATAACGAGGATTTAATCTGTATGGACGTTGCTTAACTGGCCTAGCATCTTCTTTCAAAGGTATCCTCATGACTCCCAAATCTCCTACTATTCCCTTCATCTGTATAAACTTAGTGGGAAATAATTCCTGATAGTCATGCAAGAAATTTGCGATGTGTCCTACCATTTCATCATCCCAATAGTCTCCAATAGAGGCAAACTTTGGTTCTATTTCTATGCCAATATTGATCTTTTTAATCTTAATAGGCTCTGCAACAGCTGGAATCTCTAGCTTTGGTCCATCAACTTCGCGAGTCCCTTCTGATTTTGGAATGTTGATACTGCGAGGATTCTCATCCTCGTCACTTGGCTCTTCTGCAAAGTTGTAACACTCTAGCACGTGTTTTAACTGGATTGCCCAATCAGGCTGAGCATACACTGGTAGGGTACAATCATCAAATATCTTAGTCTTTATAGTCTCTAGAGCCTGATCAATGCTCGGATACTCAGATTCAAAAGTGAAAGTGAGTACAAAGCTGTCTATCATAACTGGCCATGTAATGATTCCTCTGCGTAACTCTATCTCAGTGTGCCAATTCCTTGGGACTGTGTCTAAAGTGTGAATGAATATGTGAACCCATTCATCCTCTGGAACGTTCGACTAATTCTATTCACAAATCTCAATATGTGACTTGGGGTCACTTTCTCCTGTATATTTCTGCTACAAACGCTCCTTGTCATTAGAGAATTTGATCACCATCAATATCTTAAAATCATCCCATGATGCGATATTTTCTTTATGTGCATGCCACCATCTTGTAGGTGTGGCTCTTACTACAAGGTCAATAACTGCCATCCTCTGCTCATGAGGGATTTCCTGCTCAAACTGCTGTAAAAATTCATTGACATCTGCTAAGCCATCAAACGACGGAATATCCTTAATCTCTATTCCAATCCATCGCAGTGACTTAGTCATAAATGCACATCTGTGGGCTGAAACTTCATAAAGTATATTCTGCCAATTTTCAAAACCAACATCCGAATACGATGCGCATGATCTATCGCATCGCCAACCAATATTTCCTTCTACGATGGGATTGATATAATCACTCTAGTTAGCAGTCATCTGATAGAGGCTCTCCATATTATGCACCTCTTCCTCTGCTCTGATAGGTTCAATGTATCGAGGACCCTGAAAAGGATCCAATGGTGCGATGACTCGAATCTATTTATCCTCAAAGGTCATTTGTCTCTTCTTCAAATTGATAAAAACCATGTTATCAAATGCCCAATCAATACCTAATAAAGCTAGATATGGTCTGCTATCGCCAATAATTTCTATGACTTCAAAATCTGCAAAGCTGTGAACTCCATCAATATCAACTGGTACTTGCGGTAATCGACCCAGTGGCGATACCCTCTACTGATTGGCTAATCGCAGATGGATAGGTGATCTGGCTAACTTAGGGCTACCCATCTGTTCCCGTGTCTGCTTAGTGAGAACATTTACCTCTGATCCTAAATCTAGGATTACCTCATCCATTTCAAACTCTCCAATTTGTGCTGTGAGTCTCATTTCTCTTCCTGTTCTTGTATGGCCCATAATATTATGAACAGCACGCTACGTACTGCTCACGGAAGAATACTGCTGATACTGATTTATGATGCGTTGAATCTCTTCTATGGATTTCTCATTTCTTACGAGTTTCAAGCAACTCTGCAGGAAGGATTGTACACTTCCTGTCAACTTTTCCTCTTTGAACCTTCTAGTTGTGGTAGCTTGCGATATCTGAACAGGACTAATGCCACAAGGTTTTTGTTGCGGTACACTCCTACAAGGCAATATCTGCGATCCTAATAGTGTAGGGTCAGTAAAGAAAGTTTTAGCTTGCTAAAATGTTTCTTTTTTCTTCTGCAGGTCAAGTGGTGTAGATTTATCAGTAGGGTTCTGACAATCCCTAGCATAATGTCCTATGGCTCCACAGTTGTAACAAACAATCGGTCCACGGCCACGGCCAAAGCCTCCACCACAGCCTCTTCCTCTAAATCCTCCACCACGGCCATCATGAGCCAGTTCATGTTGTGGACCTGCTGCTGGTCCTGATGTCTCTGACTGGACTCTGTAGAAGTCATGTTTTCTCTCTATCATGAGATCACAAGCTCTGCAATTATATTCATCATGTCCTACTGACTTACAAAAGTTACAGTATAAATTCTTAGGGGTTTGTACATACTTCTGAAGTAAAGGGAATTCCTGTGGTCTATGTCCTCGTGTTCTACAGATTCCACACCATGGCCCTTGATTCTGTACTAAGGGGTTAGGAGCCCCACTTTCTATATAATCAACAAATACTGGACAGTTATCTTTGGTATGCCCATGTCCTTTACACTTTGTACACCATAATTATTGTTCAACCTCTTTTCCTTTCTTAATCTCATGTAACTGTAAAGTGAGATTAGCTAACTGATTCTGTAAATTTGTCATACCTGCACTAGTCTTAGCTAAAGGTGAAGCCTCTAGTTTCATTTCCATCTCCAATGCTTCATCTTGCGTATGGAGTTTCTGTTGCATTAGTGGAAGTCTAATATGAGGGAGCAGTGCTGCGATGAACCATTCCTTATGATGCTCCGGCGCAAACTCAAAACTAACTTGGTCTATACGAGATTTAAATTTCTAATCGAAATCCCATACTGACTTTGTGGGTAACTGTTTAATGTCTTTAAGTTCTGTGATACATTGTGACTCAGACTTTGGTTTCTTAAATTCCTTAATCATTGCGGTCCTGACCTCTACGAGTGTTCTGTTCTGCGTTGATGTATACTTCATATACCATGTTAAAGCTCTTTCTCTAAGTGTAGTGGCCAACTGACAAGCTTAGTATTGTCATCTTGGATCTATTTAATGGTCCATACAGCTTCACATAGGAACCAATGTTGTTCTGGGTCTTCTGCCCCTGTACTCCTAAAGGTAGTTAATTTCATGTCATCCCCCATTCTGTTTCTATGAGGTGGATTCTGATTTGTTGTATTACTACCACTTGGCAGTGTAAATGTAGGTGGTGTAGAGGTAGTATGTACTGTGTGTGAACTACTAGATGGAGTTCCTACGAGATTATTCTGAGTCCTGGTTGGTTTCTGTGGGGTATAAGGGTGGTAAGGGATACCCCCTACTGTTCTTTCTCTATTACTTTGACTCTGTTCTCTAGTACTGTCTAAATTGTCTTCAAAGAAGGAAGATCTAAAATCTACTTTATATCTCTTACTGCTACGTGTACATCCAATTTATTCAGAATCACTCTCAAACTCTTGTGATATTACACTTACTTAACTTATTCATCTGAGAATATATCCAGTACTCCTTTTTCATACAATAACATATTAAGGGACAAATTTAAAGAGTTCAAGTACTGACCGTGATATCCTTTGAATAAGTACCTCTCTGCTTCACTGAAACTCTTTCTTTGATCAATTGCAAACTCTGTAATGAAACCTTCTAGAAAACTCACAAGCTAGAAGTCTACTACCCATGAAATATGATTATCTACACTCTTCACAGTGTGAATCAGCTCCGGTGTCCAGACAATGTTCATTTTCTTCTTGAATACATGATTATCATTCAACTTTGACAACCAATCATACAACTCATTTGCATAGGTCACAAAAAATATCACATGCAGGTCTGTGAAGATATGTTTCTGTAACCAGTCCTCTATACTCAGCCTAGGACTCTTGTTTTCTTTCTTAGCAAATTCTCTTTCCTTAGACTCAACCCACTGGTTAATTTCTTCTTTAGTAGGATGCCAACAGAACATCAGCTCTTTAATTTGTTCAAAACCGACGATGAAACCATTTGTTGGTCTTCTCTGGGAAGACCCAGGTTTACTTTATTGTACCAACAAAACCCCTAGCTCACTGGCCCTTTCAGAAATAGACCGCAGAATGGCCTGAAGTATCACCTGAAGTGATCCTAGATGGGGTGGCTGAAGAATCAGGTTTCCTCAACTAGGTTCTGTAGCATCCTAGGTCCTCTTGACTCTAATTAACCAGCTAAACCTCTCAGCAAGGGCTATTTCTCTCTTCCTATATGACTCTGCTATGGGGATGACTCTTATCGTGTCGCAGCTTCTAGGATGATGCGCAAGATTTCTCTTCTTCTCAACTCTTAACCTATGACATCGCACACTGCAGCTCCCCCCGACAGTGCGGTATCGCCTTTCTACACCGAGATACTCCCTTTAGTAAGACTCACTAGGCTCATCAACTCTCAAGGTCCAGAAGCTTCCTCCCTAAGTACAATAGCTCAATTAACCTTCATTAGGGTGTTAAACAACCTTACTTAAGCTTCTACAGTTTAACACGCTTAACATCAATTATGCTCAACTTGCTGAACTAAATATACAGAAGTCACTCAACACTGTAGCTGTTAGCTGTCGTAAATCAAGCATTGATAAACTCATATACAAAATACTCGACACATTTAACTCACATTTAACCTTCTATGTTACTGTATACTGAAGGACATCATACATACATTCATTAACTGGTAAGCAAAGTTCATGTAACAAATAATAGATAGTGAGTAAGTAAAGCACAATCACATGAAATAGTCACACAACACACGGATGTTACGTGGTTCACTTCCAGAGGGGAAGCTACGTCCACGGGAACTGTGTTTGTATTATATCTTGAGAGAGTAAACACATTTCCATCGCAACTTCTTATGTAGCTTGAGATCTTCTAGGAAGCTCCATGCACACAGCTGGGAGCCCTTCTCTTAGATCTCTTCTCTTCCTATCATGCTTTCTTCTTACAATATACCCTTCCTCTCTCTCTCTCAATCCCCGCGGATTGTTACATTCATGCTCAAGGAGCTAGCTATTGGTTACAGTAAGATGACTACAGATGTAACAACAGAACCAGAGCTCGACTCTTCCTCAATGTCTCTCAATACTGACGACAACTAGTAACAACCAAAAAACCCAACTAACTAACTAACTGACTGACTGAATAACCCTTCATAATACAAAATACATGCTTAAATAGGTGGCCCGAAGGTCTCACCATGATACAAAACTATTGGCCTATCCCATTAGTAACCCAAAACCCTAACTATGACAGTCAGCCTTTCTGTACTTTGAACTGCCATTTTCTGGTCACATTGCAGCTTCCTGCAGTCTTCCATGATTTTCGGCGCTGATCGCGGGTATGGGAGCCACTTCCTCGGTCACTCCCCTTCTGTCCTTTGTCTTTAATACCTCGTCCCATTTCTCCTTCTCTATTTATGAGGGTAGCTGAGCCCTCCTGTCGTCGCCGCTGTCTTAAATGCAGTGGTTGAGCTCTCTTCTCAGCCGCTTCAAGTACTATTTCCTTTGACTTCCTTGTTTCGACCGCCGCGATTTCTGGCCCACAATCCATGGCGGGAAATGCACTACAGCGTCGTACCTTTATCACATCTCTTATATTTCTAGCTTATCGGCATCGCCAAAACTGTCTTTCCTCCAAAAATTGTCCATCTTCTACCAAAATTAGCAACTTTTCCTGTAGCTGCAGGGCCTTGCTCCAACACACGTACTATGTTGATGCAACCATGACCAATATTGGCTTCTGACGGATTTTGAGCTCTGACTGATGCACAATGAGGATCATTGGTCCTCGAGTTCATATTTTGATTATGGGGTAAAGGATTAGTTACCACAGCTATGCCCTGTGCTATGAATCTCGAGGCATCTTCCATATGAGGGCACAAGTGAGTGAGGTGGTACTCGTTACACAATTTCTAAGGAAACTTTACCTTACATTTAGACTACTTATCCCCACCAGCATTACAGGAATTCTTTTCATTAAAATTAGCACTTTTGTTCTTGTTCCCACCCTTACAATTATTTTTACCCTTTTTCTTATTCCTTCTGGGCCGCTGGTTGCCCTTCTGGTTCGATGATTGCATGGAAAGTACTCTCGCTGTTTGGGTGGGTTGAGATGAAGTCGTGGCTTGTACTGAAGCAGATTGATTAATAGACAATTGGCTCACTTGTTTCACAACCAAATCTGTAGGTTTGGCACTTGTACAACCCATGATGCCATCGGCATGTGGTCCAGGCTTAATCTTGGGATCAAAACTAGAACGTGGAGCATTAAGTATAATCTCATATAAAATTCTGGCTTGAGCATAGATCAATTCCAACTCTTGTGCCCTAAATATTGCTTGTTCCTTGTTTTGGACTCCGGATGTAGAAACATCCTTCGTGATGTAAGGTAACAATGACTTGAGGAACCACTCAAGGATAAATTTTAGTGGTATAAAGGATTTAATTAATCTCTTATGTCTATTCCACTCTTGAATATGATCCAAGATATGTGTGTCTTTTTCTTGTTGAAATGTGGACAAGAGTTCCATACCAACGCCGTAACGCACGGGTAACTGAAAGTGATTAAGGAAAGTCATGGTAAGGTCATCGAACAAAATGAATGCCCCCCTTGGTAACTCTATATACCATTTCATTGCAGGCCAGGTGAGGGTGTGTTGAAATAGCCTTAAATGGATTGAGTCATCATGTAAGGAATTGGAAGAGCACCAAAGGTGAAAAGTAGTGACATTTTTACTAGGATCCTCTCCTGCTTTTCCCTCAAACTTGGGAATGTCTGAGAGAAGCTTGTTAGGGACGGTCGGCCAAGCCGGGTCATGAGATACCAGATCATTCATAAGCCTTGATAAGTTAGGTAAGTTCAATATTGTGAGGAAAGGGAGCCTAGGTTGAGCCGATATATGCCATGTTGCATGATAGTTCTGGTTCATATAAGGCTTATTACTATAAATACCATGGCCTTGGCCATAATATCCTCCTCCCATTTGACCCATGTGGGGCTGCATGGAAGAATTATGATGTGGTGTTCCTTAAATATGTGGTGCTACAAATCCATAATTGGAAGAGTACGCAGGTTTTTGATACCCGTACCCATAGGGTTGATAGTTCTATCCATACTACAGTCCATAAGACTGTCCATGAGAAGCTCCATAAGGTGTCCCATGAGAAGATCCATAGTTAGGGATATGGGGAACTCCTTGCAATGGACCATGAGACAATCGAGGATAAGGAATATGACCTACCGAGACAATAGGAGGTACTTGACTATGAGATACTACCATGCGAGCAGTCACACTACGAACATGGCTAGTAGCGATATTCCGGCCCGAAGGACCATGTGAATGAGGGGGAGGAATGGTTGTCAAAAATGCATTTGAAGGAGTAGGGTTTGAGGATGAAGGGACATGTGAAGGGATGTAAGTGGTTTTCCCTATGGTCACTCATCTCAGTTATGGTATCCGTATATGACTACTAACACTAGGTCTAGGATGAACATGTGAGGTAGCTTCCACCACCGGGATGGAAGGTGCAATGTGACTAGTGCTCCCAAATCTCTCTGCATGGAAAGGAATAGGAGTGCCCCTAGGCGTAGTGCTAGGTTCAACTTTTGACTTGGCATGATGTGCCAGATTGTGTGTAGAGATATCAGGCATGCCATAATGAATATAACTAGTCCTTGTGGGTTCATGATGAGTCTTGTCACCTAGTAACCAATACCAGAGACCTATGAATGAGGGATCCTAACCATAATGTGAAGCTATTTATAGTGAAGGCTCATATACAGGAGTAGAATCTACATCCCCAACCTCATGAGGTAGAGAAGACATCTCGGGAATCTCATCCTCGTGATCTCCCATCGTGTGTGAATCAATGTGAGAAGTAGTCCGCTGAGACTGTCTGTTTCTCTCTCCCAAAGGAGGAGGAGACGTGGAAGGTGGAAGTCCTTCTAAATCATGAGAACAATGAAGTACCGCACCCGAATCCACAATGACTCAAAAAATGAAAAAGACTCTATCTAATTACGCAAACCCTAAGAAAACTAGCATGCATAGAGAATACACTTATAAAATGTAAATCCAAATCACTAGAAAACAAGGGTAGGATATGTGATTTCCTGAATGAAGCAGGTTTGTCTCTCCTAAGAGAGGCTTGAGACTCCCATAAACAACAAGCGGAGGTTCGTAACCAATTATAGTGGCCCTTGTTAACCCAAAAAATCCCCCACATAGCTCTCTATGGCATACACCACCCAAGGACACCATCTCATGACCCTCATATCACTCCATTTGACCCTCCATTAAATGCCCACACCCTCAAAATAACCCAAGGATGAAGAAAAGGGCTTAAAAACCCCTAAAAAGAGCCCAAAATAGCCTCCTAGGAGCTAAAGCCCTAAAAAAGGGGCTAAAACCCTAAAAGGGGCTAAAGTTAGGGCAGAAGGGGATAAAATCCCAAAAAAGGGGCTAAAGCCCTGACCAAGGGATTAAAACCCTAAAACTTCTTAGAAAAGCTATAAAAGGAGGGTGGGGAGTCACTCTCAAAACACTTCTTCCTTGCATATTGTTATGCTACCCAAGTGGATTCCTTGAGACACATTTGCCTCTCAAGCCACCCACACTCCCTCTCTTCCATTCCCATTGAGCCATTAGTCCCCATCGAAGAGAGAGGAGTGCTTCCATAATCTAGGGCATGGTGTCCCATTTCCACTAGAGAAGGTATAGTGTGTCTTTCATGTCTTGTTTATTTGATTTTTAGTTGTATTTTCTTTCTAACCCTTGTTTCCATTTGCAGGTTTTATGCTTAACATTGTTTTGCAGGTTTTACTGTAGCTTAGTCTTTGCTTGTAGGTCTTTGGAGGCAGAACCCTAACCCATGTTTGCAGAGGGACTCACCAAAGCTTCCATCTTTTCCATCTTTGCTTAGTTTACTTTACTACCATTTACCTTACATTTTTATTTCCTGCTCATAGTTTAGCTTGCGTTTCTGTTATTTACATTACGTTTTCATTTTCTACATTTACCCATTAGTAGGAACCTACCCTTCTATCCTATAGATAGAAGGGATTCATTCCTGCCCCTGTAAAAGGGAGAAATTCTTACTCCAGAACTAGCGACCATACCAGGTAGATCCCACAGGATCCCTGGCTTTATTTTTCAAAGTTTTAGTTTTTAGTTCTATTTTTTTCCCTAGTTTAGTTTTCCATTAAATATAGCTTAGATTCTTGTTTATTTACATTTCTAGTTATTTCTGAGCCTCCTCAAGGCCAATCCAAGCCCATTTGGCCACAGTACTAGTTACTGTTGGCCATTCTATGGTTTGCAAATCACTCAATTGTGCAAAAAGCGACCTAACCGAATTTCTAAAAATTCACCTGTGTGCGGGCTCATTTTTTGCCCAAACAGTTGATCCATTTGTGAATCTTCCCATGATTAGGTGTAAAAGGGCCTGTTTTTGAAGTGGGTTTTCAACCATTTGAGGTAATTCCTCATTGTTTGATAAGAATCCACTTTGAAAAAACAAGACTTTTATAGGTTTACGACCCATTTTTGGGCTTCATTGTTTGCTTTCATAAGGACTGTCAGTGCGGCTTAGCCGCCTCTGTCCAGCACACCATTTGAATTTCAGTTTCTGTTTCTATTTTCAGCAATTTATTTCATGAACAATGTGTAAATGCCAAGTAAACATTAATGGACAGAGGTTGAAGACTCTCCCTAGATGCTGTAGATATCTGGAATACAAGGCTTTGATAGTTCACCTGTGTACCTGCAAAAAATCTCAATACGAAATGAATCAAAGCAACCAGAATATGATCTACTAATCTATGCTAGTGACTAAGGAATCTAGCAATATATATATGCAAAATCACAACAAAAACATCATATGTGGGACATAAATCAACTTGCATTAGAAATATGAAGAATTTTACAACCAAGCCTTAGTGTTGACATCCATCTCCATGAAACCAGCTCTTCATCCCCAAAAGCTCCGACTATAGCTCTCTATGCTCTCTCCAAATGATCTTGGGCCAAGAATCAATCCAACAGCATAACGATATCTTCAATGTTCTCCCCTCAACCATGGCTATGAGCTCATATTTATAGGGCTTTAATTGATAGAGATAGTTGAGAAATTAGTGGGTGAGGTGGCCTCTAAGATCCTAGGATGAGGGATCTCGAGCTCAACCAACCCACAACAGTAGGGATAAGGAAGTACATGGGGCTTATCATATAGAAGCCTCAAGAAACTTCTCTTTTTACCCTTTTACCTAGGGTACTGCATTTCTCCTTGTATGACAGAGCGGTTCTGGTAATAACCACTTATGGACCAAGGACAATAAGCGGTGGCACCGCTTATGGACAACCTATGAAAGGCGGTGCGAGTAGGGGTACTGCTCCTAGATAAAGGGGCATGCACAGTGCTGGTAATTTGTATAATAGATTGATGAAAAACCATTTAGTTTCCACTCCAGAAGCTGGGATTCAGGGCAAGTAGGTATGTCAAATGTCTTATCACAACAAAATGACTTGGCAGCATGACTAGACAGGACAGATACACAATGCGACAGTGGACAATGCATTCTTTTGAAAGACCCAAAATATTGACATGACTCATGAAAGTTGATCGTCACGAAGATCAGCTGAATACCTAATTGACTGACATGATTGTGCAGATAAGTGCCATGTTCAAAGGTAACGACAAACAACTGCCATTATTTACAAAATGATTCCCTTCCCATTTTCCCCATCATGATCGATGAGTTCCTCTTTTCAGTTTTACTAGTTCAAAGAGGGTAACAAACACTTGATATAGCTTGTCAGAAGAAAATTCCAGTCTCATATGTTTTACGAACTTGAGAGAGGAGAGGTTCGTTCCCAAAATGGGTCTCTCAATGTTTAATTTAACGAGTCCACTGAAAGAAAACTTGGTATCATTCATGTTTAGAGAGTCTGAATGAATACAGAAGAAAACTCCAAGGGGTCCTTTTTCGTATGATTTAGTCTCTAAGGCCTGAAAAAGTGTAAAATCATACCTATAGAACTCTTCCAGTCATGGAGTGTTCCTCTTTCATAAATAGTCCTATCCTAACTGAAAAAGAGATAACCTACCGTCAGAAGGATGACTCTTCAAATACTTTAATGAGCGTGAAGAAGACAAGATCACTCGACGATATTTTCGTATTTAGGGAGCCTGAAAAGAGTTTAAAGAGAACTCCATTAACCTTTTTCATGTTTGAATCTAGAGCATGAAAAAGTAATAAACTAAGCTCACACCACTTTTCATGTTTTAACCAGAGCACAAAAAAAGAAAGGTAAGCTCAACACCATCTTACTGTTTTTAACCAGCTCAAAGATCGGTTGAAAGAATGCTCAAGGATTGGTTTCATTTTTATGCAAGCTCAAAACCAATGAGTAAACTATGCTTGAAAAATCCCATTAACATGCTATACAGAGGTTGGAATCTTGCCCCCATCATGATTGCTAGTGAAGCTTACCCCTAACATGGTTTCTAGAAGCTCGACATGCCCCCAAGATTCATTTCATTTAACGATTCTTCTTCCATACCCAACCTAAAAACCTGGTTACTAATGTGAAAATGTTCACCAGGGGGTAGGAAAAATGGGAATCGGGCAGGCAAAAAGAAGGTTCAAGTTCTAACACTAAAGTGAAGACTCGACTCAAGGGAAGGGGATCTGTTTCATTTTTACACAAGCTTGAAATAGAAGGTAACTATGCTTGGAACATGGTTTTATTTTTATGCAATCTTGAAACCAAAAGGTAAACTATGCTAAAGGAAACCTACTTCATTTTTTAACGAGATTGAAATAGAAAATGAACTATGCTCAGGATGATTTCATTTTTATGCAAGATTGAAACCAAAAGCGTAAACTATGCTTAAGGAGTGGTTTTATTTTTTAATGAGCTTGAAACCAAAAGTAAACTACGCTCTAGACATGGTTTCATTTGTATGCAAGCTTGAAACCAAAAGCATAAACTATGCTTAAGGAGTGGTTTTATTTTTTAACGAGCTTGAAACAAAAGGGTAAACTATGCTCTAGACATGGTTTCATTTTTATGAAAACTTGAAACCAAAAGCGTAAACTATGCTTAAGGAATGATTTTATTTTTTAACGAGCTTGAAACCAAAAGTAAACTATTCTCTAGACATGGTTTCATTTTTATGCAAGCTTGAAACCAAAAGTGTAAACTATGCTTAAGGAGTGGTTTTATTTTTTAACGAGCTTGAAACCAAAAGTAAACTATGCTCAAGGAGTGGTTTTATTTTTTAACGATCTTGAAACCAAAAGTAAACTATGCTCTAGACATGGTTTCATTTTTATGAAAGCTTGAAACCAAAAGCGTAAACTATGCTTAAGGAGTGGTTTTATTTTTTAACGAGCTTGAAACCAAAAGAATAAACTATGCTCTAAAACCTACTCGTATCCAACATGATATCCATAGGTTGGTAGGTTTCCCCCATTACATAAAATCTAGTGTCTTAGCTCCATTATGATGTCCATATACTAGAGACATGCCCCCCATTTTACCTATGATGGGAAGAAGCTAACTAGAATAAGGGGAAGGAACCACAAGAACATGAGGCACATTCAGGGCAGTCTGATTACCACGAGTAATGCGATGATCAGGTGTAACAAACGAAAGCTGATCAATGGTCACCATCTTCCCATCATGGGGAAAATGCATAACTCTGAAGAGTGTGGACACAACAACCTTCATGACATAAACATAATCATGTCCAAGGAGCAGATTGAAATCTAAAGGACCTTGGACCACCATAACATCAATGCAAATAGTTTTCCCTCCTAATGCAATAGGAAAACAAGGAAGGGTCCCTAAAGGTGCAGTAGGCATGCGATTAAAATCCAGTATAAGAGCGGTGGCTAGCACAAGCTGAGGAGAACCTAAAGCTTTCCAAGCAGTTGAGGATAGAATACTAACAGAAGCCCCTTTGTCAACAATAGTGCGAAGTATTCGCCTAGCGGTAACATTCACAACTATCTGGAAAGGAACACTCGAATGAATACGAGAATCTGTTAGGTTACTCCAGTCAAAGGAAATAACCTCACTACTCGGAGAGGGTTCTGTCAAGACAGACAAAATTTCCTCTTGTCGAGAACAATCAGAACAAAGCATAACAACTTCGGCAGGTTTCAATCCATTCTCTACTAAAAGAGAAGAACAAGATGAATATTTGGTCAAAGAGACTACTTCAGTCTTAACACTCTCTGATGAAAGAGTGGGATCGGGTGGAAATGACACTGACTCAACCACCTTACTCTCCGAAGGAAGAGTGGGATCAATCACAGATAAATCTGAATCGACCACTTAGTCAACCAATGGGGGATTGAGGGATAAATTACTATCACTTGTTGGAGAATCACCTGTTGATGATCAGTAATATTTTCCAACCAACGTGAAGCTTCATCCATGCTTGAACAAAGAAAAGTACGATGCATAGCCTTGCATATCAAACAAGGATACAATGCTTTACCCTTACGACCTCTTACCATTGGGTCATTGGTTGAGGGAGTATCGTCAACATGATGATCAAAGGTTGATGACTTAGACGATTTGGACCTTTTGGACCACTCTTCTTAGACACGGGAGAGACTGGAACACTCCTTAAGAATGTGGTCCCCCTTGCAAAGCTTACAAGGGAACTTGGGTTTTATGAGCGTTCTTTTAGAATGAGCACCATCAAGGGAAGATAGTTGTTATTTTTTCTATTTTTTATCCTTCTTCATTTTACCCTTCCCTTTATTCTTCTTCTTACCCACATGACTACTAACTGTAGAGATTTGGTCAAGTGAAGAAGAAGAAAAAGGTGAAGCCACAACCAGAGAAGAAGGAGTAGGATTAGGTTGAGGTCGATCCTCTCTTGGAGGAGAGGTGACATTTGATACATTAGGTGTAATAGGAATTACTGGATTAAAAAGCTAGACCAGTAATCCTATATTTAATCCAGGAAGATTTAGAGTGGCAATAAAGGGAGGACCAATACCTTCACTTGGAGGGAATACAAAAGGTACACCTTGGAAATGGGCCTCTTGATTGGTATTCCCAGTTGGGGATGGCATCTTTAAACTCTCTAGAAACCCCCTAACTACCATGCACAAGCAAGTTCTACTCAAACTAAAAGCAACAATCAAACATGTGAAAGGAGTGGATAAGAGTCAGGAATCTCACAGGACAGGCCAAAAGGATAACTCAGATGGTTTGAGGGTTCCTAAAAGGGTATCCCGATATACGCAAGGTATGAGGGAGCTAAAATTGGTAGTAGTGCTATCTAATGCATAACCGTTCACAAGAGGCCTTCCTATATACAATCGAGTACGTGAAGTACCTTTCTATATACCTCAAGGGTACGTGAAAGGCTGTTCAATATACCGACGGTATGTGGAATAACCACGTGAGTCCTGGGATGTAATGCAGACAAATAATGATAGCTCCTACGCGTAACGAGGCCTGAACACGTCTCTAACTTATCACTCAAATTGCTAAAAGTTTTAACCTAGTACTACCGTTAATTTTATCTTGTGCGTTTAGGTGGAACCATGGAGTGAAAACTTGAATTTAAAGAAGATGCACACTAATCTATATGACAATTCAAGTTTTCCTCTTCAATGAAATTCTACCTAAGAGAGGGAAAGAGATTTACTTTTCTTCCCAAAAAATGCACACCCAAATGCAAATGCAATTCTATCTTTTTAAATGAAAAGTGAAATATTAATGCACCCCAAACAATCTTCAAAGCAAATAAGAAATAGATCTAGAGAACATATAGCATAAATCAAAATGTTTCCTATCTTTTCATGCTTGAAAAAGACGCATAAATACTCAATGGAAAGATGATTTCACTAACTTTTCCAAACAAATCTAACTCTAATGTACGCAAAGCTGAAAACAGATATTTCTTCTCAATGAAAGTAAGATCTAGAATTTCAAACAATCATGTACAAAACAAGAAGAAAATCATACAACAAACTTGCGAATAAAGCAAAAGAGAGAGAAAAACTAAAACTTCTCTTTAAAACAGATAAGGAAAAGAAGAACCAATCTTTCCTATGAAGCACTGAAAAAATAAGCATGCAAAAGCAAATAGGAATCACCCCAAGCAAAGAAAGACTCAAAACAACATGGATCACTCATGCATTCCAAGTCCAAAACAAACCAAAGCCTACAGATGAAAACGAAATGTATATTTCCAATTCCAATGAATAATATCTATAGAAAAGAGCAAGAGGTTTCAAGCAAAGAAAATAATTCAAAATCCAATGCAAGAAACATAAACTCTCTTTGAATGTAAAAAGAATACAACAATCAAAGCGACTGCAGGGATATTTTTTTTTTAAAATACACTTCACTTTCATCAAAAAGTAAGCTTAAAACACACACAAAATCAAAATACAAGGTCTGGAACAGGGCCTACCTGGCACCACATAGATGAAGCTACTGACAGGCGGTTTTGAGGCAGAACCACTTCTTGCTCACTGGATTCAGGCGATGGCACCGCATATGGCTAACTAGACTCAGGCGGTGGCACTGCTCCTTGCCAACAGAACATGTGTGATTCCCTGTAAAATTCCAAAACACAAAGACAACAAAGGATCAAGTCATAAAAGACTAGATCAAGGCAAATACTGTTGAATTGAGTATGGAAACAGAGCATAAAAGACCAAAATGACTCAGATCTGAACAGATCTGGAAATTTCAAACCCAAATAATGCAAGTCAGAAAGTAGATCTGACTGAAAAGAGTTGAAGAAAACGGAGCCTGGATTGCGACAAGAGTTGCATACTGAGGAAGATTAGAACAACTGATACACTAATTCCCTAGTGGAGTCGCCAGATTTGTTAGCTGGAATATTTCACCTCCTGTGGACAGCAAGGTGTTCCACTGGTCTGAATGGTTCAAATCCAGAACAAATAGAGGACAGAGGTTGAAGACTCTCCCTAGACACTGTAGATATCTAGAATGAAAGGATTTGACAGTTCACCTGTGTACCTGCATAAAATATCAACACGAAATGAATCAAAGCAACTAGAATATGATCTACTAATCTATGCTAGTGACTAAGGAATCTAGCAACATATATATGCAAAATCACAACAACAACATCATATGTGGGACAGAAATCAACTTTCATTAGAAATATGAATAAGTTTACAACCAAGCCTTAGTGTTGACATGCATCTCCATGAAACCAACTCTTCATCCCCAAAAGCTCCGACTCTAGCTCTCTATGCTCTCTCCAAATGATCTTGGGCCAAGAATCAATCCAACAGCATAACAATATCTTCAATGTTCTCCCCTCAACCATGGCTATGAGCTCATATTTATAGGGCTTTAATGGATAGAGATGGTTGAGAAATTAGTGGGTGAGGTGGCCTATAAGATCCTAGGATGAGGGATCTCGAGTTCAACCAAACCACAATAGTAGGGATAAGGAAGTACATGGGGCTTATCATCTAGAAGCCTTGAGAAAATTCTCTTTTTCCCTTTTTACCCAGGGTACCACGCTTCTCCTTGTATGACAGAGTGGTTCTGGTAATAACCGCTTATGGACCAATAAAAATAAGCAGTGGCACCGCTTATGGACAACCTATGAAAGGTGGTGAGATCAGGGGTACCACTCCTGGATAAAGGGGCATGTGCGGTGCTGGGAATTTGTATGACAGATTGATGAAAAACCATTTACTTTCCACTCTAGAAGATGGGATTTAGGGAAAGTAGGTATGTCAAATGTCTTATCACATGATGGTGATAGGATTTTGGTATAACATGGGCTTAGTCCCATTGTGTTGATATCCCAGTACCTTCTCTTGGTTGAAGAGGAATATCAGTGTGAGGTAGACATCTAGTTAGGCCAGCAAACATTCAGGGTTAATCATTGTATTTGTTAACAATTTTTGATTATTTATGCTTGCATACACAACCATAATGACATGAACTCTACCATGATGAATTCATAAACCATTTGCAGCAACCAAATATTGGAAAAACAAACACACAAATACACCATACCAACTAATTAACCCAACTCAGTTCATAACGCTGAGTGAGCCTTAAAATTTACTAATTTACACTAAGTACAAACAACTCTGCAGTCTTTGAGGACATAAGTCCTTGACTACTTCAACTGTGGGAAGTACTTGGGCTCTACCTAGAAACTCATTGTGAGGAGTACCAGAGGAACCCCAACGTAGCTACCCACTAAGAGGAATTGCCAAGCGAAACAGGTAACGACCCTTCTGATTGAGTAGAAACACCTATGAGGAACAAACCAAGCACTGTCTTCTGGCAATATTGGTGGCTGAGTGACCACCTACAGCCAATAGGAAGCCACTGAAACCGGGGTCCAAATATCATTCCCACCAAGTTTCAGACATAAAATCTAACATAATTGATCCTCCACGTTCTTCCTCACGCCTAAGAGGCAAACCACCACCATTTGGAACACTCAGTCGACATTGTTGAAGCCATTCTTAGCGATCTCCCACACCATCAGAGGGCCACATAGCCTCTGATTCTAATTCATATCCATATCATTCTTAACCAGACCTACATACTGCACCATCAAGCCCCATGGCTAGTGCAAATATGGATCCATTTTTCAGCATACCCATAGCAAGTGGACCCATGTCCACATCACAACCTGTCACCCACAACATGGCAAGTGGCCCAAGAATAGTCATGCAGACTATCATTAGTCAGTTTCCACCACCTATAGTGACCAACCAAGATGGCCCACTTGCAGCACACAGGGGAAGTGGCCCTTCCACACACACTGCCCCTCCTACCACATATGGGGGCAACGAACCATCCACTTACATTGCCCCTACTGTCATACATGGGGGAAATGTCCCCGCCACTCATATTATCCCACCCACAACACTTGGGGGCATTGGCCCATACACAATGGTGCCATAGCAAGCACTCCCAGCTGCACAGATGGATTATGCACCTGCAAACCCCACCCCCATCGTAGCCCCATCCCACATCAACTTGGGTTCAAATATGCCCTTCTTGGCTCATCTTAACTTACCTGATTTGGCTATATTAACGAACGACCCCATCCGCCACCAAGATTTTTGGCCACCCATGCCAACTAAGCTACCATCAGACATCCCCAACTTTGAAGGAAAAAAAGGGGAATGTCCCCAAAACCACATAATGACATTCCATCTCTGGTGCTCATCCAACAGCATCGTAGATGACTCCATCAGGCAGAGGCTATTCCAACGCACCCTTACAGGTGTTGCGGCCAAATGGTACATTGAGCTACCGCAACCCAAGTATCTGGACTTTAACTCCTTAGCCTTCATGTTCCTACAGTATTTCCAACTGCCCGTTAGATATGACGAGGGGGTGGAGTTCCTGTTATCCTGTCGTCAAAGAATTTCCACTCATATAACTGACCATATCCATGAGTGGCGGTGGCGTCGTAGTCTATGCAAAATCCAACTTGATGAGAGGATCTTCTTGGATTGGTTCCTTAAGACCTTGCTCCTGCCCATAGCAAAGGACGTCGCATCTGAACGTTCCCAATTTGAAGAAGAGGTCATATTGAAGGCCCAACAGTTTGACCTTATCTATGCTCAGTCTGGATACTTGTACACTGTCATTCTAGACACTCCCCATCCAAGTACCTCCTACTGTGATGCACCGGGGGCATCCCACACTACAGACGACATCATAGGGTCAGTCTCCCAATATCCATAGCCTCGACTGACACCACCTGCCATTGCACCACAACCAAGCAATAGTGCTAGTGTTGCTTACAAAAAACCAAGCTCCGGACTATGCAAGAATTATGTCTCAGTATAGAGAAACAACTTCCTACGCACAATCTGCGCCACCGCAGCAGGCTCAGGCCATGGCTTGGCCAGCACAGCAGTATGTGGGGAAAATTCCCACATTTGTGGCACCACCACCCCCACAAATATACTATGCACCGCCAGTGCAAATAGTTCAAGCCCCCACCCCTGCCCCACTCGCTCCGTTGGGACAAGTGTTTGCACAACAAAACCGTCCCAACTAGCCTGCCCCCAACAATCAACAAGGGAAAGCTAGAAATAACCACAGGGAGGAGGTCAACAACCGAACCCTCCCAACAATGTTGTGGCAAACCAACCAGCCCAAAACCCCCCACGACAGAATGCACCAAGACACACCACTCCTTTGCACACAAACCAACCATGCACACTCTGTGATGATTATGGACATTACACGTTCGAGTGTCCCCTCATGGCTTGCGCTAAGTAGGACATTCAAAACGAGGCCCAACAGGCCGCCAACACTGCCAATCAAGCCCAACCCAACCCAGCACCACAAGGACCTCCTCCCATGGTACTTCAAAACCAACTACCAGTCCAAGGATTGGTGGCAACCGCTCCCCCTCCCCAAGCCAATCCCAAAGCTCCAGGGGCCCCGCCCATGGCCGAAACAGGTGTTCACCACCTGCTAGCCATGACCACTGAAGAGGTCAAATTATAGACTAGATGAAATCAATATGGTACCACCACCGAACCTAGCGACTCATCAGCAACATCTATGTCTAAGACAACCAACCTACCTCTCTAGTTACGCCCATTCCCGTGCCCCCCCATACGCAAAATTGCCAATAATTCCACAACTAGAGCTGTATTCAACTATAGCATTGTGGATGATTTGGCCCAAACTTCAACCTCCATGTCTTCCGCTTGAGGTGCATAAAACGTGCCCAATGCAACGGCAAGCCTTGCTAGTCGCCCTAGGGGAAGTAGACCCCTCCGACTCCAAGTTGATCACCTTTGACATGGAGAATAGGGAACCGTGCATTCCATCGACCACCTCCTTCCAAATTTTAGTGTCCATCTAAAATTTGGTTATGCATCGGTGCATAGTGGATGAGGGGGCATCCACGTGCGTCATGTCTACCTTGGTTTGGCAGAAACTTGGATCACCAATTCTACAACCATCCTCCACAATTCTGTGGGCTTATGATGCACATCCCACTAAATACCAAGGAATCCTCCCCCATGTCCCCATCACGTTAGCTAGGAAGACAGTGCTTATCAACATAGAAGTCGTCAACGCTCAGCTAGACTACAACCTCCTCCTCGGAAGGAGTCACATGTATGCCATGCGAGTAGTTGCATCAACTGTCTTCCATCTCATGATGTTCCCCCATGAAGGGAAGATTATGACGGTTGACTAGCTCACTTATCATGATCCCCAAGGGTTAACGACACCTGCCAACGGTATCCCTACCATCACTACCATTGAGCCGCAAGGGACAAACACACACGCCAATGGCATCCCTGCAATCAACACTATGGTTGAAAACACACCTTCCTCCCTGTTATCACTCAGAATGTACCCAGGTTGTGAAAGGTAGGTCCCAAGGTAACAGTAAAAACCACTTTAGAATGTATTTCTAACATAATACAGTCATAGAGGGATCTCTCACTATTTACAAAGTTTATATACTCAAGATATTCAATCAAAGACAATCAGAAGGTCATATTTCTGATGGGACAAATAGGACAAGTTTGTTTTAAAATACTTGATAGGACAGTCATGGAGGAGACCATTGGACAATGGAGTCAACAATTAGATTTGAAATAGGTTGCAAGAGGTAATATTTTTAAGGTTTATGATCAGAGGCAAGGTAGGCACCATTTCCTCAGTCTTGGGGTATTAGCAAGTTGATTAGTAGACAAAGGGAGACATCCCATCAAACAGAGCACCTAACTAGGGTGAATTCTGCAAGACTTTAGAAGAAAATATTTTGAAAATGATTGAACAATGGACCTAGAGCATGCATGATGAATTCTATCCCATAAACACTAATGTTCAAGCATGAAAGCAAATACAAAATGGAGTGGGAAACATGATAAACAGTCACATAAAGAAATTACTTACTGAAGAAAAAGATGGCACAAGAATATCTGTCATGAAAAAGGTTTTACATTCCTCCTCTGCAAATTTCATTCATTTACTGAAAACATGAAGCCATTACAATGTAGAGTCTCTCTGCTCTATAAAATCCCCCCTAAAACTATCAATTACATTTTAATTTATATAAGAATAACCTCTACCTAACCTTGAATTCAAAACCTAACTGAATTCTAAAAATAGAAACAGTTACAACAACGTTTCTCCTGCATATCTCTAATCGTGATAGCTATGGGAAATCTAGGAGATTTTTTTATAATTGGACATGTTCCTAACAAAACCCATGTCTTCATTTCTCCAAAATCATCTCAAGCTCCTCGGAATCGACCTTTGAAACTGATGACTCAGATAATAAAATTGTAGATTTCTGGAAAAATGACTTGTGAAGATATTTTAAATCCTCCCAACATGTGATTACTGTGTAAAAAATGAAGGATGCTTTTGATTATAGGCCTGTTAGGAATACAAACCTCTCTCATTTTTATAAAATTAAATTCCATGTGTCCAAAACAATTCTTTGAATCCGATGGCTGAAATAGTCCTTTGGAAAACATGAAAAATGGCCTGTACAACTAACTTTGTTTCTGATAAACCATAGCACCTGTGTGAAAATTGAAATATTTTATTGTGGATAGGTATATTGTGAATAAAATCCTCTATCAATTTCTAAAAATTCATCTTCATTTGATGTAAACAATTATTTTAATTTGATGACTAGAACAGTCATTTTGAAATCTAAACATTTTCCCTCTGAAGATGACTTCAATTCTCCCAATCTGTAGCACCAGAGTAAAAAAAAAGAGAGGTTATTGTATATCATAATGTTATGATGAACAAAATCTTTCAGTTTTTGAAAATTCTTCTTTGTTTGCTGGAAACATGTCTTTGAATAAAATGACTAAAACAGTCATTTTTAGAAAAAATATGCTATGTCGCTTCTAAACCTTGAATTGTTTAACTGTAACTCATAAAATGTAATTCATAAATAGAGAACATATAGAATCTATCCTTGTAAGATCATCTATTGTAAGATAAATACCATGAATTGATTGATCAACGTAGCCATATTTGTTAATAGTGCCTCCAAACACTTGACTAATCCTAAGCTTTGGCACACTCTCCATTGTAAATTCTGTTTGTAAGACTTTAAACACATACCAATACCTTCACGAATGTTCTCACTGTATATATTTCTGCAACACTTCTGGGCTGATGTTCTTTTTGGGCTTCCCTTCTGCATTGTTGAGTGGTGGCTTCCCTTCTTGCTCTATTAAAATCAATTTCCAGCTCCTTGATCAGACTCTTTATCTCCGCCATTTTCCCTGTGATTACAAACACGTAAAAGTTGACTTTGGAAATATGGTGGACTATATCCTTTCTTTCACGTGCAGGACACAAATGAAATGATTTTTTTAAAAACCAAGTCAACTTTAACTTTACATAATGGTCTATTCCAGAGCCTCCGTTGAGTTGTTTTTCCCAAATTACTTTTCTTCACAGAATTCACCAAAAGTTACCATGTGGAAATTGGTTTAAATTCCGCTACCACCTTTCCAATTTAACCACCTCACAACTTTACTCTCCGAAAACACTAATACCCTTTGATGGGTTTTCACTTTTTACATTAGCCGTCGGATTATTATATGTGCTAGTGGTTTGATTATACCTTAAGAAAGGTAATAGATCTTGTTTAGCGCTTAAACCTTCATTAAGACTTGGTTTGGTGAATAAGAGGCTGCTTTTTGACTTTGGAAAAAATATCCAAAACTATATAAGTTTGAATATAAATAAAATAATAAGTTTATAAAACCCGATTTATAAATTTCATTCAAAATTTAATAAAACTTTTTTCCCCACTTGTGAAAAATCTATTTCTCTTTTTACCTAAAATTCCTTTAACTTGTCTTCTTTGCCAACTTGGAAATAGCTTAGTGAGAAAACTTTGGAAACCAACTCAATCACCCATGAAAACTTAAAATTTTGAAGATAATAAGACCAATTCCAACAAAAATAAATTTAGTGCTAACAACTGGCTCCAACTAGGGATGCTATCCTCCCTGCGAGGTAGCAAAGAACCTCATAGACCAGGTGCCAAATCCATTGGGATTCTCTTAATTTTTCTCTGAAATTATCAACCTGTTTTGAACTCAACCATCAACTGACACCATTTTGCAAACAAATCCCACTATGTGATCCTGCAAGCTGTAACTGAATTGCACTTGAAACTGAAACCAAACTAAAAACTGCTGAAAGAAATGCTCGCCATGTCGAGCTTATTCATGCCTACCTATCCTATTGAACTAAGCACAAATGCCCAATCAAGCAAAATCTGACTTCCAATGAATCCAATCAAGCAATTTATCCCATAATTCCATTTCTTCCTCATGCTTGATCAAAATTAGAACATAAGAACAAAATAGGTTATGATGAAAACTTTGTCCCTTGCTGCAAACATATAACCAACTACTCCATCTGAAAAATTTATCCATGTACTCTGCTATTGGATCATAAAAAACATGACAAATTTCAAAATACTCAATCACCTGTTTTTCATGATAAGGCTGTCCAAAAAGTAACTCTTCTTGCATACTGTCAAACCGATCTTTAAAAGAGCTTTGAAAGAAATTCTCATGATTGTTTTTAAATGATATATCAGCAAATTCATTTAATATTTCTAAATTTACAAGTCCATTCTTCTCAAGCACTTCAAGAGGATATCATTTTGTTCTTCAACCAGATTAAGCAAAGAGATGTCTTCTTGACAAAACGTTTCTGAATTGGAAAGATTTAAAGAAACGTCCCATTGAGAGTCCTCATCTCCTTCTTTGTGATCCCTTTGTTTATTGCACATTGTTGGTTCTTTCACATACTGAGATTGATGGCATGATTTCTCTTCCTTTTCATTATATATAATTAGGCTAACATTTTCTTTAAAACCATCACTAACATAATTTTTAACAAGTTGACCGCAATCTTCAGAAAAACCATCAAGAGTAGAACCCTCTTCTTTCACATTACTAAGTTGATCATATTCATGCTCATATCTTTTTTCCAATTCTAATCCAAGGTCTGATTTCTATTTAATTTCATTTTCAGAAAATAAATATGTGGAGGGACTGTAAGACTAAAAATTTGCAAAATCATAATTCTTTATCTAATCACCCATAGAAGCATTAGAAATTAGAGGAAATCGCTGCTGCAAAAAGGAATTTTTTGATTGGGAGTAGGAAGCCTCATCTTGAAAGAAAACTTCAGAAGTTGAATAATATGAAGAAGGGTTTGATTGACTATCACAACTTCCTTCTTGATCACACAAAGATTGACAAGACTGCTGCAAATTATCATCTACTTCAGGAAAATAAATGTAGCTGGTTGAATCAGAGTTTTGACTCATGTCTTTTTCAGTAGAGGAAGAAATTATTAACTGCTGAGATTTTTCTTGAAAGTGAAGACAACTAATATGTATTTATTTTTTCTAAAATGGGTTCTCATATAAAATTTCTAAAATATCTTCATCCACTAACTCATCATCACTATATAAGTTTTCCAAATCTTCAATGAAACCTTTAACATGCGTACAACAATCTTGAACCAACAACAAGGAGGGATATTGGTTTTTGCAATTTTCATGAAATACTGTATGAAAATTAGTAAGGGAAAACAAAATTTCTGATAGTAACCCTTCATACCATGACCTTGCATCTCCTTCTAAAGTAGCCATGAACATTTTCATTAAAGAATTCTCATGCAATTTAACTCCCAACTTATGTATATGTATATGAAATCTAACCAAATGAAGGGCAGCATCATCATTCTTTTGATCTTTAAACTTTGGAAGACCTATTTGCCAATCCACTTTAGGTATTCGATTTGGAAAACCATGAATGTGAGCACAATTCATAGGAACATACCTTGCAGACAAAGAACTCATCTCGACAGATGAATATATTGAATCAACTCTTCAAACTTTACAATCTTTTGACAGTGGAGTCGCCATAGGAATTCTGAAAACTGGATTCTTCGAATATGGAGTCTCCAGGTGAAAGATGCACAACCTTGCTGATATCTTACTGTTGTTCACCATCAACAATCAAATATGAAACTATGTCGTTCATACCCAGGGAACATTTGAACCTTCGTTCCCTGGTAACGACGCCGATTTGTTATCACTCAGAATGTACCCAGGTTGTGAAAGGTAGATCCCAAGGTAACAAAAAAATCACTCTAGAATGTATTTCTGACCTAATAGAGTCGTAGAGGGATCTCTCACTATTTACAAAGTTTATATACTCAATATATTCAATCAAAGACAATCAGAAGGTCATATTTCTGATGGGACAAATAGGACAAGTTTGGTTTAAAAGACTTGGTAGGACAGTCATGGAAGAGACCATTAAGCAATGGAGTCAACAAACAAATTTGAAATAGGTTGTAGGAGGTAAGGTTTTGAATTTTTATGATAATAGGAAAGGTAGGAACCATTTCCTCAGTCTTGAGGTATTAGCAGGTTGATTAGTAGACAAAGGGAGACATCCCATCAAACAGAGCACCTAACTAGGGTGAATTCTGCAAGACTTTAGAAGAAAATATTTTGAAAATGCTTGAACAATGGACCTAGAGCATGAAT
Organism: Pseudotsuga menziesii; assembly: GCA_001517045.1. Taxonomy (NCBI): domain Eukaryota; kingdom Viridiplantae; phylum Streptophyta; class Pinopsida; order Pinales; family Pinaceae; genus Pseudotsuga; species Pseudotsuga menziesii. The sequence continues at coordinate 410,356 of LPNX010009578.1, read as the reverse complement.
GATGAATTCTAGCCCATAAAAAATAATGCTCAAGCATGAAATAAAATACAAAATGGAGTGGGAAACAGGATAAACAGTCACATAAAGAAATTACTTACTGAAGAAAAAGATGGCACAAGAATCTCTGTCATGAAAAAGGTTTTACATTCCTCCTCTGCAAATTTCATTCATTTACTGAAAACGTGAAACCATTACAATTTAGAGTCTCTCTAATCTATAAAATCCCCCCTAAAACTATCAAGTACATTTTAATTTATATAAGAATAACCTCTACCTAACTTTGAATTCAAAACCTAACTGAATTCTAAAAATAGAAACAGTTACAACAATGTTTCTCCTGCATATCTCTAATGGTGATTTTTGTGTGAAATATGGGAGAGTTTTTTACAATTGGACATGTTCCAAACAAAACCCATGTCTTCATTTCTCCAAAATCATCTCAATCTCCTCGGAATATCCCTTTGAAACTGATGACTCAGATAATAAAATTGTAGATTTCTGGAAAAATGACTTGTGAAGATATTTTAAATTTTTCCAACCAGTGATTATTGTGCAAAACATGAAGGAGGTTTTTTATTATAGGCCTGTTAGGAATACAAACCTCTATCATTTTTATAAAATTAAATTCCATTTGTCCAAAACAATGCTTTGAATTTGATGGCTGAAATAGTCCTTTGGAAAACATGAAAAATGGCCTATACAACTAACATTGTTTCTGATAAACCATAGCACTTGTTTGAAAAATGAAAGAGGTTATTGTGGATAGGTATGTTTTGAAGAAATTCCTCTATAAATTTCTCAAAATTCATCTTCATTTGATGTAAACAATTATTTTAATTTGATGACTAGAACAGTCATTTTGAAATATGAACATTTTGCCTCTGAAGATGACTTCAATTCTCACAATATGTAGTACATGAGTTAAAACAAAGAGAGGTTATTGTATATCATAATGTTATTATGAACAAAATCTTTCAGTTTTTGAAAATTATTCTTTGTTTGCTGGAAACAGGTCTTTGAATAAAATGACTAAAACAATCATTTTCAGAAGAAAAAAAATATGCTATGTCACTTCTAAACCTTGAATTGTTTAACTGTAACTCATAAAATGTAATTCATAAACAGAGAAAATATAGCATATATCCTTGTAATATCATCTATTGTAAGAGAAATCCCATGAATTGATTGATCAAGGTAGCCATATTTGTTAATAGTGCCTCCAAACACTTTACTAATCCCAAGCTTTGGCACACTCTCCACTATAAATTCTATTTGTAAGATTTTAAACACATACCAATACCTTCACAAATGTTCTCACTGTATATATTTATGCAACACTTCTAGGCTGATGTTCTTTTTGGGCTTCCCTTCTGCATTGTTGAGTGGTGGCTTCCCTTTCTTGCTCTATTAAAATCAATTTCCAGCTCCTTAATCAGACTCTTTATCTCCGCCATTTTCCCTGTGATTACAAACACGTAAAAGTTGACTTTTGAAATATGGCGTACTGTCTCCTTCCTTTCTCGTGCAGCACACAAATGAAATGATTTTTTTAAAAACCAAGTCAATTTTACCTTTACATAATGGTCTATTCCGGAGCCTCCACTGAGTTGTTTTTCCCAAACTGCTATTCTCCACGGAATTCACCAAAAGTTACCACGTGGAAAGTGGTTTAAATTCCACTACCACCTTTCCAATTTAACCACCTCACAACTTTACTCTCCAGAAAGACTAATACCCGTTGATGAGTTTTCACTTTTTACATTAGCCGTCGGATTATTATATGTGCTAGTGGTTTGATTATACCTTAAGAAAGGTAATAGATCTTGTTTAGCACTTAAACCTTCATTAAGACTTGGTTTGGTGAATAAGAGGCCGCTTTTTTACTTTGGAAAAAATATCCAAAACTATATAAGTTTGAATATAAATAAAATAATAAGTTTATAAAATCTGTTTTATAAATTTCATTCAAAAGTTAATAAAAATTTTTGCCCCACTTGTGAAAAATCTATTTCTCTTTTTACCTAAAATTCCTTTAAATTCTCTTCTTTGCCAACTTGGAAATAGCTTAGTGAGAAAACTTTGGAAACCAACTCAATCACCCATGAAAACTTAAAATTTTGAAGGCAATAAGACCAATTCCGACAAAAATAAATTTAGTGCTAACACTCCCCACCATTGAATGTGGGCCCTGCATTGTTTACCGATCCCACCATGACGGTTCCTTTCTTATTAGTGTCGCCACTGCCGACACAAAATGAAACTACAGACTTGTGCATGGTCTCATCTAGCACCGCTACACCCAAACAACAACTGCAACTGCAGCCCCAACCACAACCACAACATCGTCCGTAGCCGCACCACCAATAGCAGTGGCAACACCACCCACAGCAGCATCATTACATGCAGCCACAATCACAACCGCGTCCTGACATGCAACCAACTGAGATTTATGTGGCCTCGTCCCTAGTCCATATGATTCCTTTCCTATTTCCCCCACCTGGTGTCATGAGCAAGCCGGTCATGGACACCTTAAGCTTGCCCAACTTTACATTGGGAATTCCAGTGTGGTATCTTAATCCACCAGCTCAACCAACAATGGCCCAGGTTGTCTTAACCCTGGTGCAATTGATTTAAGTTGAGTCTCACCTTCCACTCAATCCACACAAGCCAACCATTGCACCTGCACCAGCACAGCCCCAACCCAAAAGAGCTAGGGGAATGAATACCAAAACCACCGCAGAGCCACAACACGTCACACCTTGTGCCATCTGCGAGCAACAAGGCCATCCAACTCAAAAATGCCCTGACATCCCAATGATCCATGCACATCTAGATTCCATGGATACAAATGAAAACATCCTCGTGGTTGAACTCCCAACTATGCCAATAGTCAGGAAGAAGGCATTCATAACAAACCATGCTTACGCCCTTTGCGGCTTGTATGGACATTACTCCCACCATTGCCAAGACTTACCCAAATTTTGAATGGCTCTCGCTAACCTCTATCAAAATTCCCTTGAGTCTAAGATCACCTTGATTGAATAATTTCACCCACCACCTCCTTCGTCAGACACCATGTCCATTTACATGATGTCCAGTTCCACCGACCTGCTCATCTCCTCCTCAACTGATGGTCCATCAGACCTGTCTCTTCGTTGCTTCAGCAATGATGAGGAGATACTTGAAGCTCTGATCACCTTGAAATACCCATGGGATGACATGCACCATCGCTCCTTCTTCCTCCCTAAAGAACTTGTGTTGCAGTATGACCAGTTTTCTATGGAGACCAAAGATTTTGTCCATGGGAAGGTTGACTGGTTCAAGAAAAAAATCCCAGCACCTGATGCCTTCAAAGAAGGGAACATGGTGAACATTTTTCCAACCATTAAAATCGTCATCTCAACCAATTCTGAGATCATTAAAGAAATCATGTTGGGGGCATCTTGCTCCCCGGAAGAAGTTGATGCCTACACAGCTCTCTTCAAATAATTCTGTGACATCTTTGCTTGGTATTACACCGAGATGCCCTACCTAGATCCATCCATTGTGGAACACCACATTGACACATGGCCTGATGTGGCTCCTGTACACCAAAAGCAATGACCCATCCATCTATCCAAAGTGGCTGCGGTGAAAACCGAGATACAGAAGCTGTGCACAGCCGGCTTCATTTATCCCATTGCATACACCACTTGGGTTTCTAATCCTGTTCCCATGAATAAAAAACAGGGTACCATTTTTGTTTGCATAGACTTCTATGACCTCAATGGAGTGTGTCCCAAAGACAACTTCCCCACACCCTTTATCAATCAAATTATCGATGCATGCACCGGACATGACGCCTTTTCCTTCATGGATGGTTTTTCTAGATATAACCAAATCCAAATCTAGAAATATGACCATTATAAGATGGCATTCACAACCCCATGGGGCACATTCGTGTATCAAGTCATGCCGTTTGGCCTAAAAAATGTTGGAGCCACCTTTCAGCGTGGCATGACACACTCCTTCCGTGACCTCGTTCACATTATGTTGGTTTGTTTCTACAACCTCATCGCATGGTTGCAAAAGCAAACACAACACATAGACGATTTGCGACAAATATTCATATGATGTTGCTAGTACAGAATCCGCTTGAACCCGTTCAAGTATGTTTTCTGTGTCCCCATGGGCCATCTACAAGGATTCATCGTGTCACACAAAGGAATGACTATTGATCCTTGGAAATTCCAAACGAATTTCTTTCTAACATCACCCCTTTGAGTGACAATGTTACAACTTGTATTATAGTCTTTCCATTTTTTGTTTTACACATTTTTTCAAAATTGAGTCTTATGTATCGTTTCCTCTCATTGCTTCAGATGGAGCACACCTTAAACCGGTATATGGGATTCGTAGATGGAGCAAGTAGATGGTCTCCAAACCTCACCTTGGTTGCATGGGTAATATACTCCCCATCGCACGAGTTGATCCACATCGATGAAATATGTGTGGGCACCGCAACCAACAACTAGGTGGAATATGATGCTGTCAATGGCCTCTTGGCCATTGCTCTTCAGATAGGAATTCACCATCTCGATGTCTTCTTCGATTCCTAGCTGCTTGTTTCTCAGTTGAATAACCACTATCGAGTACAGGATCCCTGCCTCTTTAGAAATTACCTGCGCACTAAACAGATGGTTAGAACATTTGAATCCATCACATTCACACATGTTCCCAGAAATTTCAATAGTATCGCAGATCAAATGGCTAACGATATTCTAAATTGGCACATCCACAACTGCATATAGGAAACATACAACCATAACATCATGCATAACTATGTCTAAAAACACACACATAAGTGTAATAATATATCACATAGACATTTGCATTCCACATCATCATAAAAAGACTCACATAATAAAACCATAAAAGCCCATCCACGTGCGTCAAAAATATATAGATAAATAGATAAGTCACATGTCCAAAACATTCCAATACAAAATGAGAAGCCACATATGCTTTCTCAATAGGATATACGTAGCAACACAAAAACTACTAAGTGCACCAATGCACTAGGGGAAACACCATCAGCCACTAATTCAAAGTCACCCAAAACCGGTTCGAGACACCTCTCACACCTCTGGGCTCAAATTTATATCTCTTTATGAGACCATCGTCTCATGTTTAATAAATTAATTTTGGGACCATTTCCCACAAGTCACCTCGATTTACGAAGCCATGACATGATGATGCAAGTGTCTACAGACCTGTACTTGTATCACACTTCTTGACCGCTACTCATGTGAGTTTTCGGGCCACCACCCATTAAGAAATGTAATTTTAGCTTTTATTTTGTATTTTTAACACATACATTGTCTTTTCTTTTTACCACACCTTACACGGACCTCTGGACCACTGTCCATAAAATGATTTCTTTTCTTGCACGTATTTGGCATATAATTTTCCCTGGACTTGCACTCACATCGCATGTAGTCAAGTTCTTCCACCACAACACACACACACGCTCTCCTGACCTATCCGAGAGTCACCTCGATTTGCATGCCTCTACCCACCAACTCGTGAGCCTCTGCCACGATCTATCCCATGGATGTATTGGTATGTTTGAGAGCCTTCTGCTTCATCCATACTGCGTGGATGATTTTTGGACCTTTGTCCACTATTTTGACATGAAGCACTTCTCGTGCCACCACAATCAGTTGACCACACTGGAGTTGTGTTTAATCTCTTTTGTGACTCCTTAAAAAAATGAAAAGATAGTCGAGCGTAGCTGCTTCCTTTCCCACTCGCTAAAGTATAGGAAAGGGCATCTGCATCATCGCATTTACCTCCTTTTGTGGACCATGTAGATGATCAATTAAAAAGGACCTCCTTGGCACACTCAATCTAATACCGTTCCCCTCTACATACTTTTATGCTTTCTTGGGCAGAGGGGCCGCACTTTACGAAAACGCTCACCACCAGTTGTCGTTAAGCGCTTTTCCAGCCGTCTCATCAAGAAAATATTTTCGAGAAAACTTGGTTTCGTTCATGCTCGTAAAAGTATTTGAATGACCGTCCAGTCAGTATAGTTTTAACCTTTTTCAGCCTGATTGGACTACCAACGATAAAGAAGTCTCTCATCCCCTACAAGATGGGTGAGCTCTCCTATGTATACTTTTATCCTTTTTCAGGCACATGAGACTACCAATGAAAAAAATCCCCCACTGGAGTCTTCTTTGTGCTTTCAAACTCTCTAAAATTGAAAGCACCATCGAGCATTTACTTTCTCGGGCTCGCCAAAAATCCATGAGATCGTACTGTAACGGTGTCCCTAGACACCACTCCACAGTAAATAGTTTGGCAGCATTCCCACATTGGGTCACCTTTCTTCAGAGTACTCTGAAATGTGTCTTCCTTGGATCCCATCAGTATCAAAAGTGTCCACCTCCTCCAAGTATTTCCCATCTGCAGCGACATTCCCGGTATTACAGCTATGATCCCATTCCCTTAGGTTAGTTTCATTTGCTGCCTGGTCCGCCCTACCGTCATACTCTGAACAAAGGAAGTTTGAGTCTCCCACACTCCCCTTGCCCCTGTTCAGTTATTTCCCTCCCCCTCCCCTCCCCATTCAGTGAGTCAGTCCACAGATTGCTTCACATCTTTTAGTTATCTCCCTCATGCTCCTGGTCAAGGAAACATCATCACCTTGACTAGGGGAAGGTCTCCCTCTATCGATGCCAACACACATATTTGAGAGGATAGACCCAGAGGTCCTTGTACCTTGGTTTCATTAACCTCATTGATGAGTTCCTTGGACCACTTGTGAGGAGTCCTTAGTGCCTCTCGGGATGGTTGTTTCTCACGTGCTCGAATTCAACTCCATCATCGCACCGTTGAGATTCGTATAGGGTTTGTTCTGCACAGTATTTGGTCGAAGACCTCAGATGTCACCTGACTCTAGCACATTGGTGAGTCTACTCGAGGGACCTAAAAAAGTTATGTCCCTTGTGATTTCTGAGTTGCGTTGGAGACAGTGTTCAGAAGCCCCAATAATGCTTTGATATACCTTTATGATTGATGCAAGCATACTTGTACCACAAAGACTTTGACTCTCAATCAGTAAGTCCATACAACTATGTACCATTCCAGATCTAGCAGAGCATTAGTCATGAAGATATAGCATTCCATGAGAATTCCATGGGTTCAATATACCAGATCAGTATTGTATTTAGCCTCACATGGAGGCAACCATTATTGTAACATCACTTGTATATGATCAGCTCTTGTACTTTAGAGCATAGATCAAATTATTCTTTCGACATTGTCATGAGCATGTGGATTCCCTCCTCATCCATATACATGTTGCACATTTATTGTATCTCACCCATTGATGGGAACCATATTAATACAAAAACCAAAAGCCAGCATGCCCCAGTCGCGGAAGCACCACCTCTACACAGCAAAATCCTATGATGTCCATCAGCCATACGTTGAGCTCCTGCCCTCACACATCAGGGGGTAATCTGTTAACCCAAAAATCCCCCACATAGCTCTCTATGGCCTACACCACCCAAGGACACCATCTCATTTCCCTCATATCACTCCATTTGACCCTCCATTAAACCACCACACCCTCAAAATAGCCTAAGGATGAAGAAAAGGGCTTAAAACCCCCAAAAAAGAGCCTAAAATAGCCTCCTAGGAGCTAAATCCCTCCAAAAGGGGCTAAAACCCTAAAAGGGGCTAAATTTAGGGCAAAATGGGCTAAAGACCTGACCAAGGGCTTAAAACCCTAAAAATCCTTGGAAAATATATAAAAGGAGGGTGGGGGGTCACTCTCGAAACACTTCTCCCTTGCATATTGTTATGCTTCCCAAGTGGATGCCTTGAGACACATTTTCCTCTCAAGCCACCCACACTCCCTCTCCTCCATTCCCATTGAGCCATTGCTCCCCATCCAAGAGAGAGGAGTGCTTCCATAAGTTAGGGCATGGTGTCCCATTTCCACTAGAGAAGGTATAGCCTATCTTTCATGTCTTGTTTATTTGATTTTTAGTTGTATTTGCTTTCTAACCCTTGTTTCCATTTGCAGGTTTTATGCTTAACATTGTTTTGCAGGTTTTACTATAGCTTAGTCTTTGCTTGCAGGTTTTTGGAGGCAGAACCCTAACCGGTGTTTGCAGAGGGGTTCACCAATGCTTCCATCTTTTCCATCCTTGCTTAGTTTAATTTACTACCATTTACCTTACTTTTTTATTTTTTGCTCATAGTTTAGCTTTCGTTTCTGTTATTTACATTACGTTTTCATTTTCTGCATTTACCCACTAGCAGGAACCTACCCTTCTGTCTTATAGACATAAGGGATTCATTCCTACCCCTGTAGTAGGGAGAAATCCTTACTACATCCCTCAGCTTCAATGCATATAGCAACTATGTTGTCCAACCCCTACCTGGCCAGGACACCTGTAGAATAACCTCTACGAAGTACCCACTCAATAACCTAGGTAAGGCAACTAAGGTCACCTCAATATAATCAATGCTCAGGCAGATAGTTGTAGGCAAGATTGACTGTATGGGCAGGGTAGCAAAGCCTGAAACTCTCGAAAGAGCCCCCAGATATGAATACAATCCTGGAAATATCTCCGATGCTACTCAGTTATGACCAGGGGTCATCCCAATTAATAACCACTCACACTACCTCGTGCTTAACTCCCTTGTAAGAGGACGATTTTGAGAAACAATAATTATATAAAGGAATTTTACACTCTCACCTAGATAGACACATAAATGTTTCGTTTAGTGGTCTTGGATAATTTACTCGTAATGAACTGTTCCAAGACCCTAAAACCTAATCTTGTAGGTGCACCCTATAAAATAAAAGAGTGTAATTCATTTTATTATGCATTGGTTTTAATTGGATTATTACTCAAAAGGGAAAATGTTCGTGCAACTAATGATGTTATGATGCAACAAGAAGTAAAATTCACACCTAACAATCAATGCAAATGCACTGTGTCAAATGAAAAATGGGGTATGCTACTATGTAAAGTGCAAAATTTTCCTTCAAATGAATATGTAATTATTTTTATATGAAAATATGACTAATACTTCCCAAGCAAACCTAATGCAAGTACCATGCAAAATGCAACAATGCATAATGATCCAAAAAGCAAATGTTTCTGTATTTTTTGAATTAAAATGAGATAATAAAGCAAAAGCATGACTCTACAACCCCCAGACTCTGCAAGCACTATCATACAACACCCAAGCAAAGCACTAAGGTAAAAGAGACCTAATGCACTAATCCCAAAATAAAAAATAGAAAATGAAATGACAAGAACATTTTCAAAAAATTCAAACTAAAAGTGTCTCTGGTTAGAAGCAGAGGTGTATACAGACTCTAGAAGCATCCAAGAAGACTCAGCAATTATCCAAACTCACCCAACAACACTTAATCTTCCCCAAAAAGGCCAAACTCAGGGCATATACAAATGTGTGCACAAAACCCATGTGTATACACGGATATCCCAGTAAAAAATGCATGTACACGCAACTGTGAAGACAAAAATTGCGCACAGGAAGAAAAAGAGATAAAAAACAAGGTAGACAAACAATCTGAGACAAAATTTACTCCTATCAGACACTACTAGGAAAACATGCCCCGAGACCAGACTAAGAAATAGAGAAATTAGAGAAATTCAAGAACATTGAATGCCGATAAAGCCCCCATTGGAAATGACTAGGAACTCCCCATTATGGTTGCCAATTCTGTTACGGAGAAAAATTCCTATGGCTTGGGGTATCACAACAGACAAAGTAACCGCAGAAATAAATCCTTTCCCATATGCAAGTGAAACAAAACATCTAACACTAAAGGATCTCGAAACATACCTTATTCTGGAGGGTTGATGTAGATCCTTGTTGAGCTTTTCCACTCTCACTTGTATTAGCGATTTTCTCTCTCAACATTCAACAAACAAGACAAGCATTTTATATAATGGTGTTATACCTACTCTAGCATATATAATCAATAAGATATAAGCATTTAAAGGCATCCATGGATAAAATATTAATTTAAATACACATTATTGGATAGGAAAAGATATTTCTATTAATATAAATCAGAGATTACGATAGTGACAACCTCTGTCAGCATGTCTGCGAACCGGAGAAACTGAGTCCTCCTCCTGGGCCTCCACCTCTCAATAGCAAGCTCACAAGTAAGGAAATCTTGGGAAGAACACAAAGTTTTCCAAGGGACAAAGGGATGTAGACTCAAGTATAAGCTCCGGCAACAATGGACTATATTTTTCTTGCTCTTCAATTCCTCTCCCTTCAATGTATCCAAAGGGTTCCTTTTATAGTGCTTCAATGGGGTAAGGGAAGGTCAAATCTAAGTGATATAAAGTAATATGGAAGGCCAAAAGATAAGTGACTCGGATCCACATCAAGGAAAACTCCAAAACTATTTGGCCTTTTGCAGACATCTCGATGTACGTAGGTTTGAGGGTCATATCCACATATATACATGAGAATAGGTTTAAAAGTCACGTATTGAAAATAATGCATGTTTTTAGGGATGATCTTGGAAACATCAAAGGTACAAAAATGGTCCATGGTGTCCAAATAGTCTGTAGAGGGATAGGGAAGGCCATAAATGTGTGATCCACCATGTGTGGTAAAATCAGTTGTAAAAATCACCTAGAAATTCCACTAGCATAAGAGTACCATAGTCCTTCCTCCCTTCACAATGGAGAGAGGGTTTAATTTATAAGGCTAAATGGATAGAGTAGGTTGAGGATTAGGAGGAGTGGTCTACGGGATCTTACCCATAGGTTAGGGAACCGAATTCCACCTCACCTAGATGATAGGAATAGTCCTCCACCTCATCCACCTTTGAGAAGAGTCTCGAAGCCTCGTCTTTTGTCCTCAAAACACCACCGACGCACCTTAAATAAGGGGAAAGAGCACCACCAATACTTCTAGAATGAAGGGAAATAATGTTGACACACCTTTGCTTAGGATAAAGAGCGCTACCAGTGCACCTAGCATGAAGGGGAAAAGTATTGACCTATATAGAGAGGGTAAAAAGGGTAGGAACAACCTCAAATGAACCCAGTTTAGCAGATAGAACTTTAGGGATTAATCATATGGTTAACATGTGTATCAACATGATAAGATTTCAGTGTAATAGTCGAATTCCCCCCAAAGCATGAAGTTATAGGAATGCGACAGGTGAATGCTTTGTAAAGTGAAGAAATCAAAGGCAAGGATGTTGGTTGGAAGTTCCTGCAGTGCCACTGACTCAAATCTCAAATGACTCATAACATGGATGACGATAAATACAATGCAGATCTATGGTAGAAGAGACCGACTGAACACAATCATGGCTACTAGACACAATTTTAGATCCATGATGAGATGATAACACAGCCACGACCAATACAAAGTGGATCTGTGTAATATGACTCAAAAAAAACTCCATCACAACCTAGGAAAAATATCAGATGACCTAGGGTCTTTAAGCTGAACCCGCAAGGATACAAATTTAACCATGTGATTACAATGTCTTGATGTCAAACATGGTGGAAAGCACTTTATTACCAGTCATTAATGTAAACTATTAACAAGTACAGGGGAAATTACCATTGATGTCAATGATTCCCAAGGTATCTTACTACATACCATCAAATGTGAATAAAGGACCTGGAGTCAAACACTCGATGATATATTTCAATCAAGAGCCAATGATGAAAAATCATGTTGAAAGCGAGGTAACCTTCCATTAAGGCATGCAGGCCCAAGGTACTTGGCTTGGTTTCTAAGTCCAATTCCTGGATAAGGTGCTAAAGTCATTAGGAATAGCCTCGTTGAAGGAGGGAGATGATGAATCCCTTATCATCGACATGAAACATGGTCATAGATGTTTTTAGAGTAAAATGGATAGTAGAGTGATGTACAAGGCTAATTGAGGGATGAAAAAAATGATAGAAGGTAAAATAACTACATACAATGAACAAATTACCAAAATTCTCTTGAACATGGGTATGGCATGACTTGGAAGTATTGAATTTGACGAGACTGATACCCATCCCCCAATGCAACTAATGGCGGGAGTATTCTTGTACAACTCAAACGAGGTAAGGAGAATCAAGGAACCAACAGGGCTTGAAGACAAACGGATTACCCAAGCAGTGAATGCATACGAAAATGAGTGCCATGTTCAAGAGTAACTATGTATTACCATAAATACAATCGAAATACAAAGTCTTCCCTCAATTTTCCTATCACAAAGGATGAGTGCCTCTTTTCATTTTTACGAGTTCAAAGAGGGTAAAAAACACTTGTTATAGCTCATTAAGTGATGAGTCCATTCTCATATGTTTAATGAACTTGAGAAAGAAGGGGTTCATTCCTAGAAAGGGCCCTTCATTGTTTGATTTTATGATTCTGACAAAAGTAAAATCATTTGTTGTTTCATGTTTAGAGAGTCTAAAATGACTAAGAAGACTCCAAAATGGACGTTTTTCATAAATTTAGTCCCAAAGGCCCCAAAAAAGTATAAAATAATGCCCAGGAGAACTCTTCCAGTCATGATTGGATGGAGTATAGGATTTTTGTAAGTAGTGCACCCTGGTTCAAAAAAGGGGTAAACTATCACTAGGAAGATGACTCTTCAGGTCCTTTTATGAGCGTGAAGAAGACAAGTTCACTCGGCAATCGTTTCACATTTTAAGAGTTTGAAAAGAGATTAAAGAGGACTCTATTAGGGTTGTTTTTTCATAATCTAATTTTAACAAGTCTGAAAAACAGTAAAAGTATACTTGATACCTCTTCACTAAGTTTTTAACGAGCATGACAAATGTATAAAAAGTGCATAGAACCTTTTTCATGTTTGAATGCAGAGCACGAAAAAGCAATAAAGTAAGCTTAAACCAATTTTCATGTTTTAACTAGAGAATGAAAAATGAAAAGTAAGATCAACACCATCTTATTTTTTTTAATGAGCTCGAAGATCAGTTGAAATAATGCTCAGGGTATCTGCTTCATTTTTTAATGATCTTGACATAGAATAAGAACTATGCTCAAAGGGTTGTTTCATGGTTTAACGAGCTCGAAATTGAAAGAAAGTGTTATCTCCCAAAATAAATTTAGTTTTCAATAAGTTCACATAGACGATTTATTTTTTGATAAGATGAGTATTTCAAGTCATATTATGAAGGATATTAGGGTGGCTAACAAAATGAGGATCTTTGATGTTCTGTTATGTGATAAAATTAAAAGTTTTAGCTTTTGGTGGCTTAGGCGAGCTTTCCAACAACACATTAGCCACCAAAAAGCTTTGATTTCAGCAGCTAACAGTTTAATGCAGGGCTGTGATTATCCACCAAAAGCTGGCTCATGACGTTATTTGTTAAAAATATATGAAAAGTATTTTCAGTGGCTTAGGAGAGATTCTCAGGTGCTCATTAGCCACAGAAAATCTTTGGTTTTGATAGCTTAGAGAGCAATTACAAGAGTACATTAATCACTGAAAGCCAATAAAATACACTTTTGGAAAGGGATTATTTTGGTGGCTTGGGTGAACATGTTGGTGGTTCATTAGCCACCGAAAGCTCAGGTTTTAGCATCTAGTAGACAAAACCCTAGGTGCTCTTTACCACCAAAAAGGCCGAAAGAGGAAACGGTTAACTGTCCATCAAATCAAAACTCGTCAGCACAAAACAGGTCATAATTTGGCAAAGTAAACCACCAAAAGGACAAGGAAAGTGAATTAATGCGTAAGTTGATGATTGAAGAGGTTGTTATTAATATGACCTGACCGATGGGAATCAAAACTCTAATTTACCCTCCATCTATCCCATGACTGCAGAAAATATCCACTGAATACCAAGTTCAAATTAAAAAATGATTATTGGGCAAGCCATCTTGAAGATATCAGAAAAATCTATCGTCCTCTCACTCAAGCACTTACCAAGTAATTAAAACCTTAGAATCAGTTCCCTACCTCCAATGCACTCCACCTTCGATTACATACATCCTTACTACTCGAGGATACCTCTAAAAATCAGCCTGCTAACCTCTTCCATAGAATTTGAAATCAATTTTTGTAGGCACTCAGGAGCACAATTTAGAAATGAGGAAAGGAGGGCCTACTCTCAGGAAAGAACTAGGAGACATCAGCTACCTAGAATCACATCCAAAAGTATGCCATTTCTTCAAAGATGCAGGCTACTCCAAATTTTGTGAGAAAATTCAAGGTTTACACAAGCAGGTTGTTGAAGCATTTTCCCTCTCTTTTGATGGATCCAAGGCATTGATAGATAAGGAGGAGTTCATGGTGGATGAAACCCTAATTTCAGAGGTGGATGAACTCCCAACAACTGGGGAGAAGTGGTTTAAAACCACCATTAATAAATATGTGGAGTTCAGATCCTATTTGAAGCCCAAACATAGAGAGGTGGTGTGGACAAAAAGTGTTCCATCCACCTGGCTAGAAGAGGGATGGCAGCAATTACTGAAATCCATTGTGGTATATATAACTTGTGAAGGTAGATAAAATAGGACAATGATATATCATTTCAAAATAGTGGACCATTTTACAGGAAAGAGCCCTTTGAATTTGCGTTTCTAATTACACAGTAGAATGGTAAAAATGGCACACCAGGTGAAGGCTCAACCAACTAAGATTGCTGGAAGATTGTCTCACCATGGCCTTATACAACTCCTTATCCAAGAATTGCTGAATAGGAGAAATATGGCATGGACACATTTTTTTGTTTTGGAATGGTTTTGAAATAGGCCTACAACCAGAAGAGAAGGGAAAGTCTCCTTCAATAAATTCCACCACCCTTGGGAGTGGAAAGAGGAAAAGAAGGGATGTTTCACCAACAACAGTAGAGCAGCACTCTTCCCCTTCTAAAACCAAGCAGGCTAAAAGAAACCTAGACTTCAGTGAAAAGGGCAAGGAAATCACAACACATAGTGAAAACATTTTGAACCTGCCCTACTCAGATTCAGAAGAAGAAAGGGAGGAAGGTGTTGACCTAGCAGAGCAGGCGGTAGGATAAAATGAAGAACTTCCATCATCCACAACAAAAGATTAGGATGAACCAGTGGAAAAAGCTTCCTCTAGCAAGCCTAAGGAAAAAAAAGTAAACCAGTTGCTAAGACAAGTGTATAAGCTAGAAGTTTTAGAAAGAGAGATAAAAAGTCATAATTCCATGTTGACCAAGAGGAATGAGGAGTCTCAAAATTCTTTCCTAGAGATGAGAGGAATGTATATCTTACTGAAAAGAAGAAACCTAAGATACATGAAGGACAACACCAGGCTGCAGAGGATGATCACATTTCTGAGGTTGTAGGTGAAGAATTCTAGACCAAACCCTAGTTGAAGCAGCAGTAATCCTTCAAAATCCATAATCAATCTAGGTTGCTGCTGATCTTCCAAACATTAAGAAAAATGAAGGTTAGAAGGTAAGCAACAAAATTGAAAGGTGTAATTTGGGAGGTTGCTTAAAATTTTGCAAAAACAGAGCTTTTAGTGGCTTAGGCAGATGCTGAAGCGGTTCATTAGCCACCGAAAGTAGCACTTTCGACATCTAATAGACCCAAAATTTGGATTCCTTAACCACCAAAAGTAGAGAAAGGCACATAAGCAAATTTTGGCACATAAGACCAGTTTTGGGTGAACATGACTAGCTCAGGGATGAAGTGTAAAGATAAAATGCACTGAATAACACCATCAGAGAAGGTATGCTCTAGTTTTGCAGTTACATCAAGGAAGAAAGGGTCACAAACCCTACTTGTTTTAGCAAACAATGAATTATCTAGAAGAAGACTAGTTACAACTTTATCCCCAGTACCCACTGCAGTCATCAAAAGGTTCAAACTGTGAACGAGTTTTACAGTTAGATAGACTAGTAGTTAAATTAGGGTTTTTTGACCTAATTCTGCAAAATACAATTATTTGTTTATTTTTAGTAAATCAAATCCAATTTTTCAGGATCTGAATATTTTTGTAAAGGCTATCAATCCTAAGATGTATGTTATAGAAAAGGTTCGACTTCGGGGACCTATATACCATTACTATTATCAAGCATCTCATATTTCTCATGATATAATATAAGCTATTTTGCTATCATATGTTCAGCTTCCATTTCTTGTCTATTTTGTGCTTATGATTGAATGTGTTGCTCAGGTTTATTCATGTTATTTGATGTCTGATAGTTGTTATCCTATCTGCATGTTGATGATTGGAATTACAACTACTTTCCTTGTTATGATTAGCCATTTATATATATAACTATTTTATGTATGAATCTGCCAGCATGATAAGTTCTCCATCTCTGCACCATATTTTCAAACCTCTGAACAGTGGTAGTTAGAAGCCTTATCCTTGATTGATTTTCATGCATGTCTTGAGAGTGTGAGGTCCTGTAGGTCACCTGAATTGATCTAGTTAGAAAAACCATAAAAACATTTCAGTTAATAGGCATCATCGAGCTGCAAACTAGAGGAGTTTCCTGGAGTGATAACAAATTGGCATCCTTTTCGGGGAGAGGAGACTGAAGCTCAGCTTCCTTGGGAGACGACATAGATCCTACTTTGATGATAGACAAAGTTTGGTCACTATTCTAGTTGTAATAATCTATCTGACAACTCCATTGGAATAAGGTGGATTCAAGAAGACCAAGTACCAAAGCAAACCCTCAGGGGCCACCAGCAACACCTATTTCGGATCCAGAAGAGATTCAAAGAAGAGATAGGGCTTCACTAAGGCAGACCTCCAGTGCTACAAAGGAAGCTACATCATGTATTTCAAGGGATGTTCCTATTATTATTTCTTCTATTGAAACATTTGATTCTCAGGATTCTATAAATACATCAGAAAATTTTATGGTTTGGGTATCTTCAAGCACTGTTGCTTGTGAAGATCCAATGCCTGGTGACTCCATTGGGATAAATTTACCACCAACACTCTTGCAGCTACCACCTACACCAATAGTATTTTCTTCCAACCTTTCCATACCTATTTCCAACATGGCTTCCCCTCTGACCAAAATGGAAAGGATCTTGGTAGCTAGGTATGCCCCTATGAATTTACCTAACCCCCTCTTGGCCATGACTACTGGAGACTATCTCAAATACATGCCTAAATTTACTGGAGAGGGATATTTTACAACTGAAGAACACCTGGAAGCATTCTACTGTTATGCTGAGAACATAAATATAGAATAAGAAGATGTGTGGACTAGGGTTTTTGTGCAAATCCTAGATGGTTAGGCTAGGAAATGGTTCAAATAATTTCCTGCTAGATCAATAGTAGGCATTGAAGCCCTAGATGACATTTTTCTAAATCATTGGGGAGAGAGGAGAGACCACCTCTATTATATCACTGAGTTTAGCAACTTGAAAAGGGATAATGGGGAGTTTGTTTCCAACTTCACCAAAATGTTTAACAATATGTTCAACAAGATCCCCACTGAGATCAAGCCAACTGATGCCTCGGCCAAGATCACCTATGAAAATGCCTTTGAGTCTGATTTATTCCTGCTCCTCAGAAAGAGGATATCTTC
The DNA here is from genome assembly GCA_001517045.1 of Pseudotsuga menziesii. NCBI lineage: Eukaryota > Viridiplantae > Streptophyta > Pinopsida > Pinales > Pinaceae > Pseudotsuga > Pseudotsuga menziesii. The sequence continues at coordinate 392,792 of LPNX010009578.1, read as the reverse complement.
CTCCCTATCACTCATTCAGCATGCTACCTTAGAGGTATAATATAACATTGTAGCATCTCAGAAGGTCAAAGGAAAGATAGATAGGAAGAAGCATCCCACAGACCCTCTTGGGGCTTCTTCATCAGAGAACAAAATTGACAAAATGGAAAAATTATTGGATAATTTGATTGTTGAAATGTCAAAGCTAAAAGACAGAGGGAAGATACTTGTGAGGGGTAAAGGGCCAAGTGATTTTGTTCCTCAAAACCCTAATTTTGTCCCTTATAGAAGAGATAACCCCCCAGTCAAGATCCTTTGAAGGGAGATGAATTAGGATGAATATCATAGAATTAGAGCTCCCTTTCAAAATGTTGTACTAGATGAAGAAAAAGAGCTCATTCAAGAGGAAGGAGAGGCCGAAGACAACATCAACTGCATGGAGGATGAAGTTGATTACTCTTTTGTGACACAAGCAGAATATGAGGAAGCCCTAATGAATGAGTAGATCAGTGAAGAAGCAGTATATCAGGAAGATGATCAAGGAGGTTATAATCTGAGGTCCAGGCTGATTTCTCCCCCTAAGAAGAATGTTGTTCCTGCAAAGCAACCTTTTTCTCTAGCTAAAAGGGTTATTGTTCCACCAAAGAAGATGGCTATCATTCCCAAATAGTGGCAAAGGCCAGTATAGTCATCAACCCCTGATCCTGTTCAACTCAAAGCTCCATCACAAGAGGTAAGGGTTTTTGATAAACTATATTATTCTTTCAATCTTGAGTCAAAGATTCAGAAATTGAAGATCCCTTTCCTATTAATAGAGCTAATGAAGAATGATTCATTCAAATCATCAATACTGAAATCCCTTCAACCAAAAGTATAGATAGACATTGACTTTGTCAATTTGCAAGATGATAAACCCATTATAACACTGGGCCCTATGATTGAAGAGCTAGACAAGTCTTGCCCACCTTTCTAAATATCTTTGAATATCCATGATAAATTCCTTCATAGTTGTTTACTGGAATCAAGAGCTTCCCATAACCTAATGCCAAAAGCTGTGATGGATGAGCTTGGCCTCAGCATTACAAAACCCTACCATGATCTATTCTCCTTTGAATTTAGGAAGGTCAATTGCTTGGGCCTCATCAAATACCTCATTGTAAACCTATCTCAGCTACCCTAAAAAATCATAGTGATGGACATTGTAGTGGTTGGCATCCCTCCTAAATTTGGTCTCTTACTGTCTCGATCATGGAGTAAAAGGCAGGGTGGTACCCTTCAGATGAACCTTACATACACTACAATCCCAATGTTTAGGGGGGAGACCAAGAGGCTTTACAGAGAGACTCAGCTTGCCTACATCATAAGCAATGAAAATAATTCTGTGAACCACCCCATCTATGCAGTAGACACAGATTTTGGGTCATGCATTATGCAGATAGATGATTCCTAGCAAATACCAGTCCAACTTACAAAGCCCATCTATCAGTAGCTTGAAGAAGTGACCACATTAGTTTGGAACATGTATTTTGATGGGGCTAGTACTCAAGCCTCAGCAGGTGCAGGAGTAGTGTTGATCTCTCCATCAAAAGAGACTATTTATCTATCTTATAAGCTTGATTTTAAAACCACTGACAATATAGCAGAATATGAAGCATTGCTGTTAGGAGTGAAAGATGCCAAGGAAATGGGGATCATGTGCATGAAAATATTTGGAGATGCAGACCTTATTATACAGCAGGTCAACAACACTTTTCAAGCAAAGAATGTCAGACTGAAGGCTTACAGGGATGAGGTATGGAAACTCAGAGACTCCTTCATGTTTTTTGAACTGTCATAAATACCTAGGGATATGAATCACCTGGTTGATTCCCTTGCCGTCTCTAAAATTCTGTTTGCTCCCCCTTTACCTCCTAGGCTCAGCTATAATATTCAAGTCAATTACAGACCTTCCCTACTAGATAATGTGAAATTTTGGAAGGTGTTTTAGAATGATGATGAGCTTAGTAAATTCCTCCAGGTAGTAGATGAATTCTATGATATGCATATAGATCAAGAAAACCTAAACATGGAATAATCCCAGCAGCTCAAGTTGAAAGATAAAGTAGCTTATTAGAATATTGTTCAGTTACCCAGCAATTTTATACCTTGGGGTCTGGTACCCTTGGAAGAGCTATTTGATCATAATGATATTCCCCTCAAACCTTCCAAAAAGGAGCAAGACCCTGTTGTCCAAGAGAAAAAAATGGGTTGCCAAAGTCATCCAAGACCTATAAATCTGTCCACTGAGTTGACTACTGATCAGAGGTCCAAATGTTGTGGCCTGAAAAAAGAATTTGCTGATATGTTTGATTGGGAATACAGTGACTTGAAAACCTATGACATTAATATCATCCAACATAGGATTCCATTGGAGAAGGACACCATCCCTTTCAAACAAAAGACATTAGAGGAAATTTCAACTCAAAATGGGCCTCCTAAAAAAATTTAATAAAATAATAGTTAAAATAATAAAATAATATTTATTAATTTTGGAGGAAGAAAAGAAAAAAACTACTTTTTTGTTTGTATTTTCGACATATCTCCCCGTGTTTTTACTCAAATTTTGATCAGGAGAGCTCGTTGGATGCAAAATTAAATTCCGCATCCAATGAGTACCCACTTGGCATACTTTTGACAGACCCCACTACCCCAAAAACAAGAAATACATGAAAAAATGTGATGATGATGTCATCATCACATTTTTAAGGTATTTCTTGTTTTTGGGGTAGTAGGGTCCATCAAAAGTATGCCAAGTGGGTACTCATTGGATGCAGAAGATGCAGAATTTAATTCTGCATCCAACGAGCTCCTGATTGAAATTTGAGTAAAAACATGGGGAGATATGTCGAAAATACAAACAAAAAAGTAGTTTTTTATGATACCTATCCCCAAATTTATATTAAAAAAGTGTTTAAGACCTATACGGTATTTCAAATTTAAAGCAATTTCATTGGCTAACACATGATGACATGGAATTTGAGTTAAAGTTAAAAGGTCCATTTTGAGTTGAAATTTCCTCTAATGTGAGATCTATCTGTCCTCTCCTACTACCTGTAATTAAAAAAGAAATCCATAAGCTCCTCAAATCCAAAATCATAATTCCCCTTAGGTATTCCAAATGGATTGCAAACTTAGTGGTGGTAAGGAAGAAGAACAAGGATATTAGGTTATGTGTGGATTTCAGAAATCTGAACAAATGCTCCAAGGAAGACAACTATCCACTACCCAACATGGAACACCTATTGCAAAGAGTCTTGGGGGCTAGTGTCATGTCATTCCTGGATGGTTTCTCTAGACACAATCAAGTTGTTGTGCACCCTGATGACCAAGAGAAGACTACTTTTACCACTCTTTGGGGCACTTTCATGTATGCCAAAATTCCATTTGGGCTGATGAATGCTGGGGCCACTTTTTAGAGAGCCATAGACCTAGCTTTTGTAGGATTGAAATAAAATTTTGTGCTTATATACCTAGATGACCTCATTGTTTACTCTCACAACCATGAAGAACATTTGCAGCACTTGAGGAGGGTATTTCTGAAATGTAGGAAATTTGGGATATCATTGAACCTGAAGAAGTCCCAATTTGCACTCAGTAAGGGGAAACTCCTAGCTCACATAGTCTCAGCTGAAGGTGTGAAGATTGATCCGGTTAGAGTTGAAGCAATCCAGAAGTTTTCCATACCTAGGTCAAAAAGGGATATTCAGACATTTCTGGGTATGATCAATTTTGTCAGGAGGTTCATCCCCAACTTTTCTGAGTTGGTAAAACACATAACATCTATGTTGAAAAAGGATGCAGAAATCAAATGGACTGACCAGCAAGAATCTCTTTTGAAGACATCAAGAAGGATATCATGGAAGCTCCCACTTTGATTAGGTCGAACTATACCAAGGGTTTCTACATCTTCTCCTTTGCATCCTATGACACAGTGGTAGCTGTACTATTACAAAAAGAGGATGAAGGTCTTGATCACCCAATTGCATTTTTTAGCAAGACAATGAGGGATGCTGAACTGAAGTATGATCCAATTGAGAAGTAGGATTATGCTCTCATCAAGTCATTGAAAACTTTTAGGATTTACATTATACATACAAAATTCCTTGCCTATGTCCCTTTAGCTGCTGTAAAGGATGTGTTGACTCAGCCTGACATTGATGTAAAGAGAGCTAAATGGATTTCCAAGCTTATCAAGTTTGAAATAGAAGTGAAGCCCACCAAGTTAGTGAAAGGCCAAGGTCTGGTCAAACTCATGGCTAAATAAAACTATGAAATTTTTGGGATGAATTTCACTTGTGTAAATTCAACAAATTTGCAAACTGAAGTAGCAACAGAAGTATTTCAGGATCAGAATGACATTCAACAAGTAGCGGACAACTTGTCCTCATGTGAGTGGTACTTAGGTATTATTCATTTCCTACAAAAATTAGAAGTTCATCCTCGTCTCACTCCAAATCAAGCACGAGCTCTTAAACTGAAGTTTGTTAAATTTTGTGTAATTGATAAACTATTGTATTGGAAAGATATTTCTGGTGTTTTGTTGAGACGTCTAGATAAAGAAGAGTCAGTTTAGGTCATGTATCAGTTTCATTCAAGCACATGTGGAGGCCATCATTACTAGAATACCACAGCCCACAAGATTCTGAGGGCTGGGTACTATTGGCCTATCCTTTTTTCTTATGTGTGTACCTTTGTGACAGCCTGTGACAAGTGCCAAAGATTTATAGGGAAGCAGCAGCTTAGATCCTTTCCCCTTATACCTATTATAGTGAATAGTCCTTTCCAGCAATGGGGTCTTGATTTCATAGGTGAAATTAATCCTTCATCCAGTGGTCAGCACAAATGGATCCTAGTGGCCACAGACTACTTCACCAAGTGGATAGAGGTAGTACCCACTAGGAATGCAACTCATCAGGTCATCATGAAGTTTTTATATGAGAATATATTTATTAGGTTTGGTTTCCTAGTAAGGCTAGTAACTGATAATGCACCAACTTTCAAATCCGAGGCATTGGTTAACATGTGTGAGTCAATGAGCATTCAGCTGGGGCATTCCATGTCTTATTACCCTCAAGGCAATGTCTTGGTTGAGTCATCCAACAAAATCCTAGTCAGGATCATCAGAAAACTATTGGAGACAAATCATAAAAGATGGGATTCTAGTCTGAAGTTTTCTTTATTGGATGATAGGGTAACTGACAAAATATCTATAGGGACTTCTCCCTTCAAATTATTTTATGGTACTAAGGCCATTTTTCCCATTCAGCTAATTCTACCAGTAGCAAAATTATTCCAGGAGGATCAAGATGAACCGAATGATATGGTGAGGAGGATGATGGATTTGGTGGAGTTGCAACAAGTCAGGGAACAAGTGATAAAAAATTAAGAATATCATCAATAGAAGATCAAGATTATTTTTGACAAAAGGGAAAAGGTGGACAACTTTCAGGTTGGATATTGGGTCCTAAAGTGGGATACTGTCAGGAAATACAAGGGAAAACATGGAAAGTTTGACTCTCTGTGGATTGGCCCTTTTGTGATAGCTCAGTTGTAGCAAAACAACACCTTCAAGTTACAAAATCTTGAAGGGGAGGAGGTGTTTTATGGCCCAGTAAATGGGAGGTTTTTGAAACTCTATTTCATCTAAGGCTCTAAGGCCTTGCCATTGTAAAATATTAGTTGGTAGGTTGTTTTTGCTTACAAATTAAACTCCATGCCCAATGGAACAGTAGAAGATAGTTTTAAATTTTTATTTGTTTTCCAAGAAAGGAATGTTTGGTTTGGGGTTCTTGGGACCTCACAGGAAGGTTCCCATCCCCAAGTAGGAGCGAGATGTTATCTCCCAAAATAAATATAGTTTTCAATAAGTTCACTCAGACAATTTATTTTTTGATAAGATGAAGATTTCAAGTCATATTATGAAGGATATTAGGGTGGCTAACAAAATGAGGATCTCCGATGTTCTGTTATGTGATACGATTAAAAGTTTTAGCTTTAGGTGGTTTAGGAAATATTTCCAACAGCTCATTAGCCACCAAAAAGCTTTGATTTCAGCAGCTAACAGTTTAACAAATGACCATGATTATCCACCGAAAGTTGGCTCATGACGTTATTTGTTAAAAATATGGGAAAAATATTTTCGGTGGCTTAGGTGAGATTCTTAGGTGCTCATTAGCCACCGAAAAGATTTGGTTTCGGTAGCTTAGCGAGCAATTACTGGAGGACATTAACCACCGAAAACCAATAAAATATGTTTTTGGAAAGGGTGTATTTCGGTGGCTTGGGCGCACATGTCGGCGGTTCATTAGCCACTGAAATCTCAGCTTTCAGCAGCTAGCAGACAAAACCCTAGGTGCTCTTAACCATTGAATAGGACAAAAGTGAAAATGGTTAACTGTCCATCAAATCAAAACTCATCACCATAAGACAGGTCATAATTTGGAAAAGTAAACCACCGAAAGGACAGGGAAAGTGCAGTAAGGTGTAAGTTGATGATTGAAGAGGTCGTTATTGATCTAACCTGACCGATGGGAATAAAAACCCTAATCTACCCTCCATCTGTCCCATGACTACAAAAAATATCCACTGAATACCAAGTTCAAATTAAAAAATGATTACTAGGCAAGTCGTCTTGAAGATATCACCAAAATTAATCATCCTCTCACTCAAGCACTTACCAAGTATTTAAACCCTCACAATCAATGCCCTACCTCTAGTACACTCCGCCTTCGATTACATGCATCCTTACTACTCAAGATTACCTCTGGAAATCAGCCTGCTAACCTCTTCCACAGAATTTGAATTCAATTTTTGCAGGCACTCAGGAGCACAATTCAGAAATGAAGAAAGGAGGCCCTGCTCTCAGTCAAGAACTAGGAGACATCAGCTACCTGGAATCACATCCAGAAGTATGCTAGTTCTTAAAATATGTAGGCTGATACAAATTTTGTGAGAAAATTCAAGGTTCACATCAGCAGGTTGCTGAAGCATTTTCCCTCTCTTTCGATGGAACCAAGGCACTGATAGGTTAGGAGGAGTTCATGGTGGATGAAACCCTAATTGCAGAGGTGAATAAACTCCCAATAACTAGGGAGAAGTGGTTTAAAAACACCATTACTAAATATGTGGAGTTTAGATCCTATTTGAAGCTCGAACATAGAGAGGTGGCGTGGAAGAAAAATGTTCCATCCACCTGGCTAGAAGAGATATGGCAGTAATTACTGAAAGCCATTGTGCTATATATAACTTGTGAAGGTAGATACAATAGGGCAATGATATATCATTTCAAACCTATGAACTATTTTACAGGAAAGAGCCCTATGGATTTACCTTTCTACTTACACAAGAGCCTAGAAAAAATGGCACACCAGGTGAAGGCTCAGCTAAGGAAGATTGTTGGAAGATTGTCTCACCATGGCCTTATACAGCTCCTTATCCAGGAATTGCTGAAGAGGAAATATATGGCATGGACACATTTTTTGTTTTGGAATGGTTTTGAAATAGTCCTACAACTAGAAGAGAAGGGAAAATCTCCTTCGAATAAGTCCACCACCCCCAGGAGTGGAAAGAGGAAAAGAAGGGCTATTTCTCCAACAACAATAGAGCAGCCTTCTTTCCCTTCTAAAACCAAGCAGGCTAAAAGAAACCTAGACTTCAGTGAAAAGGGAAAGGAAATCATAGCACATAGTGAAAAAATTTTGAACCTGCCCTACTCAGATTCAGAAGAAGAAAGGGAGGAAGGTGTTGACCTAGCAGAGCAGGTGGCAGCAGAAAATGAAGAACTTCCATCACCCACACCAAAAGATCAGGATGAACTAGTGGAAAAAGCTTCCTCTAGAAAGCCCAGGGCACAGAAAGTAAACCAGTTGTTGAGACAAATGTATGAGCTAGAAGTTTTAGAAAGAGAGATAAAAAGGAATAATGCCATGTTGACCAAGAGGAATAAGGAGTTGCACAATTCTTTCCTGGAGATGAGAGGAATGTATATCTTGCTGAAAAGAAGAAACCTAAGATACATGAAGGACAACACTAGGATGTACAGGATGATCAGGCTTCTGAGGCTGCAGGTGAATAATTCTAGACCAAACCCTAGCACTCATTTTGCATTAGAAACCCTAGCTGAAGCAGTAGTAAGCCTTCAAAATCCAGAATCAATCTATGTTGCTGCTGATCTTCCAAACATTGAGAAAAATGAAGAAAGGTCAGAAGGTAAGAAACAAAACTGAAAGGTGTAATTTGAGAGATTGCTTAAAATTTTGCAAACACAGGGCTTTCGGTGGCTTAAGCGGACACTGAAGCGGTTCATTAGCCACTGATAGAAGCGCTTTCAGCAGCTAAAAAACCCAAAATTTGGATTCCTTAACCACTAAAAGCAGAGAAAGGCACATAATCAAATTTTCACACAAAAGACTAGTTTTTGGAAAACATAACTAGCTCAGGGATGAAGCGTAAAGATGAAAGGCACTGAATAACACCATCAGAGAAGGTATGCTCTAGTTTTGCAATTGCATCAAGGAAGAAAGGGTCACAAACCCTACATGTTTTAGCAAACAACGAATTATCTAGCAGAAGATTAGTTGCAGCTTTATCCCTAGTACTCACTACAATCATCAAAATTTTCAAACAATGAACGAGTTTTATAGTTAGATAGACCGGTAGTTAAATTAGGGTTTTTTGACCTAATTATGCAAAAAACAATTATTTTGTCTAGTTTTAGTAAATCAAATCCAATTTTTTAGGATATGAATATTTTTGTAAAGGCTATAAATCCTAATACTTATGTTATAGAAAAGGTTCGACTTCGCGGACCTGTAGACCATTACTATTATCAAGCTTCTCATATTGATCATGACCTAATATAAGCTCTTTTGATATCATATGTTTAGCTTCCATTTCTTGTCTATTCTGTTCTTATGCTTGAATGCGTTGTTCAGGTTTATTCATGTTATTTGATGTTTGATAGCTATCATCCTATATGCATGTTGATGATTTGAATTGCAAGTACTTTCCTTGTTATGATTAGCCATTTGTATATATAACTATTTTATGTATGAATCTGCCAACATGATAAGTTCTCCATCTATGCACCATATTATCAAACCTCTGAACATTGGTAGTTAGAAGCCTTATCCTTGATTGAGTTTCATGCATGTATTGAGAGTGTGAGGTCCTATAGGTCACCTAACTTGATCCAGTTATAAAAACCATAAAAACATTTAAGTTACTAGGCGTCCTAGAGCTATAACCTAGAGGAGTTTCCTGGAGTGATAATAGAAAGTATGCTAAAAAAGACTTCCATTGATGAGTTATTTTCCAACATTACTTCTAGTTGTTGGTACTTTCCCCCAATATAACTTTTAAGTAGCTAAATTCCAAAGAGGTAGGGTACATGCCCCCAAGCTTCGTTTTGTCTGCTTTACAAGTAGATGAAATCAAGGCTCAAAAAGTTGAGTCTTGACACAATGGAAGAATCCGTTTCATTTTTTAACGAGCTTAACATGAAAAATGAAATTTGCTAAAGGTTGTTTTATTTTTTAGTGAGCTTGAAACCAAGAATAAACATTGCTCAAGATAACCTGTTTCATTTTTACACAAGCTTGAAACATAAAATAACTATGCTTGTGGGGACCTGTTTCATTTTTATACAAGCTTGAAACAAAAAGAAACTACGCTTGGGGACATCCATTTTATTTTTTAATGAGCTTGACACAAAATAGAAACTATGCTCACAAACATCTGTTTCATTTTTAAACGAGCTTGACACAGAATGAGAACTATGCTCATAAACATATGTTTCACTTTTTAATGAGCTTAACACAGTTAGGGAAATATGCTTGTGAGCATCTGATTCATTTTTTAATGAGCTTGAAATAGAAAAGGAACTCTACCCACAATGTATGTTTCATTTTTTAATGAGATTAACACAGAATAGGAACTATGCTCGAGGGTTCCTGTTTCATTTTTTAGTGTTGGAATATAATCGTCGGGATTATACGTTATTGTAAACATTAGAAATATGAAGAGACTCTTGGATGTGTGATCCCAAGAGTCATCATAGATGTATAAATAAAGGCATTCTATTGAGAAATAATATGAATTCGGGATTTATTTCACCTAACAGTGGTATTAGAGCGATTCATAACTCCTGCATGAAAGTCTTCATTCTACTACTATCTGCACCCTGGGCTTTCCTCAGTCTGCAGATTGCATGCATTGGTGCATGTGCTGGCTGCTCTAACGTTCATGAGTGATGCGACCACTTTATTAGCTTATGTTACTGACTTTCTGTGTGAGTCTATTTTCTCTTTGCGTGTGCGTTCTCCTCCAGTGACCTGAAGCGGCCTACATACTTTCTCTTCTTACCAGCAGCACCGCTACACGTAAGAACGCTAGATACATCCTTTGTTATTCATACTTGTGCTATCGATGTCCAATACCAGACTACTGTACTAAAGGCATATTGCAGGATTCTAGTGGTCTCCTCCATTGTTGCATTCATGAATACTGTGGGCATGGATATCAATAGTTTTGAATGAGAAGAAAACTCCCCATTTTCTTATACAAAGTTGGAGCTCTCTTGGAATCCTTCACAACTATTGCGAATTGTGCATAGAGACCACTATTGACTACTATGCGGCTGTCTATCCAGAAGTGTAGAGCTCTCTCAAAGAGCATGATATATTGTTGCAGCGTTGACATTGTTTGCATTGAGGACTGAAGTGTTGAAGCTTAGAGTTGAGGATTGACCTCCTCATTCGCTTACTGTTGCAAGCTATCTTGTTTTGTCAGTGTTGGAGTCTCATTGTCATGACCACAAGACTTCTTACCAGTTCAACTAGATTGTGAAGCATGCTGCTGAAGCTGAGATTGTGAAGACTGCATTGACAAGAAGGCTGCGTTCTAATCTCTTGAAGAAAGCCTGCTTTTCTTTGACCTGCAATTTGCTCCTTTACATTGGTGAGAGATTGTTTTCTACTAGTTTGAAAGCCATTGAAAGCATATTTAAAGTTGGTATTGTAGGCTTGAGAGAATTAAGTTTGTATTTCAAAGTTTGTATGACAATAGCAGAGACATTGACATTGTTGTAAATCTTGAGGAAGGTGGCAGAGACTTAGACCTACACCTTTACTCTTTCTTCTTTTTCTCCTATTGTTTTAGTTGCAAGATTCAATCACAGAAGATGCAATCTATATCATTTGTAGTTGGTGCCACTCTCACTGGAAAAGACACTTATCCAGAATGGTGGAGGAAGATCGAATCTGCCTTCATCTACAATGACCTTTGGGACGGTATTTGCGAAGGAACCACAATAGAGACAGAAGCTGGAGGGCCCATAACCAGAGACCCAGGACCTCCAGAATCCGAGAAAGAGAAGTCCATTTGGAAAACAAAATACAAGAAATCTTTAGCGGTAATCACTGCCACAGTCAGTGAAGAGGTGAGACAACACATATTGCCTGCAAAGTAATGTTTTGAAGCACTAAAAACATTAAAAGACCTGTATGATTCACACTTTGAAATGGAAGTTATTCAACTAATGCTAAAACTATTCAGTTTAGAAGTAAAAGACAATGATCCCATGTTACTTGCCTCTGAAATCAAAGCTATCATGCACAAGATTCAAGCCTCTGGTATGAAACCAGATCTTCCCCTTGCAGCATTTGTAAAATATTTGTATCCTTCTCACTCCAACTATCTTGAGTCATTTCAAGCAAGTGACAAGTTCAAATCACTGACATTTGACACCCTGGTAGAGAAGATAGTTGATAGAGAGAAAGATTTTGGTAAGAAGACAACCGAGCATTCTAGAGAATCACTTTGCTTTGCTCAAAAAGCAAAGAACCACACCAAAGAGAAATCCAAAGATCATCCCAAAGGAGAAAGCAGCAAGAGAGGCAGAGGAAGAACAAAATTCAGAGCTAGAGGAGGCAAAAACAACTCCAGCAAAAGATCAGATTTGAAGTGCAAGCGTTGTGGAAAGATTGGACACATAGCAGATCAGTGTTGGGATTCGTGGGACTCCATCAAAGACAGACATAACCAGAAGAAAGATGACAATAAGAACCAAGATGCTAGCAAATCTTTAGATTCTGCTCATTGTATTGTTGCACATTGTAATCTTGGTATTAATGAAATGACTTCACTTTCATCTTACACAGATTGTTGGCTACTTGATACTGGTGCAACATCACACATGACTTTTAGAAAAGACTATTTTGAAGAACTTAATGAAACAATAAATGGCATAGTTTACTTTGCAGATAAGTCAAGTCTTAAACCAAAGGGAATGGGCACCATTTGGCTGAAGATGCATGGATTCCCTGATTTCTTGTTGAAGAATGTTCTTTATCTTCTAGAGTTGCAGAGAAGCCTGCTATCCTTGGTGCAGATTTGACAGCAAGGCCATTCCATCCACATGTTTGATGGAATCATAGAAATAATAAATTCCTCTGACAACCAAGTCATCATGACTGGATATGAAGATGGGAAGCTACTGAAGCTAAAGGGTTCATCTGCAAGGATTCAGAACTATGCCTACCTCTCTCAGCATGGAGAAGGTAATTTGTCATCAAGTTTATTATGGCATGCAAGATTTGGTCATCTGAATTATAACATTCTTCGTTTGTTGAGAAATAATGGTGTATTTGGTTTGCCCACCATTCCCAAAGAGAAGAGCAAATGTGATGCATGTATATTAGGGAAACACAGTAAGCTTCCATTCCATGAATCTAATTTCATAGCAAGTAGGAAATTAGAATTAGTGCATTCTGATTTATGTGGCCCAATGCCAACCCCTTCTGCCAATGGGAATAAGTATTTTATGACCTTTGTTGATGACTACTCAAGAATGTGCTAGATTTACTCATTAAAGACAAAATCAGAAGCATTTCAAACATTCAAGGACTTTCATGCATTGATAAAAAAACAAGCACAATCTAAAATTGGTACACTTCGTATTGACAATGGGAAAGAATACACTTCAAATGCTTTTGAAGATTATCTTCACCAACATGGAATTGTACATCAAACTATAGTTCCCTACAATCCTCAACGAAACGGTGTAGCAGAAAGAATGAACAAAAGCATTATGAATATGGTACACTCAATGATGTTTTTTAAGAATATAAAACTAATGTTTTGGGGTGATGCAATGAAATGTGCAGCCTATTTGAGAAACAGAAGTCCCTCAAATGCTCTTGATAACAAGACTCCACATGAAATGTGTTTTGGCCATCTCCCTTCAGTCAGGCATCTCAGAGTTTTTGGTTCCACCTGTTATTCCTTGATTCCAAAGGAGCAAAGAAACAAGCTTGGTGCTCGAAGCAGAAAATGCATTTTCCTAGGGTACGAAGAAAATTCCAAGGCATACCATCTATATGATGAGGTAAAAAAGAAGTTTGTTATTTCCAGAGATGTCATTTTTCTTGAGACTAATAAAAATGACCAGTCCATTGAGAGACATCTTGATTGTTTGGAAAAATATCCTCATCCAAAGAAATATTCTAAAAATTAATATGAAATTCCAAACCTTGAAGGGGGGATTCCTATTCTGGATAAACCTTTGGAATTTCCATATGAAGCACCAACTCCCCCACATGAAGAAGTTCCTGCTACTTCACCTAAACAAGAGATTCAACTGGATGATGTGATTGAGAGAATGGAAAGACTCAACCTTGAATAAAATGAAGCACCACCAGCTAATCAACTAGGACCATCATAGAAGATTCCTAAATGGGCCTCAAAGACACTTGAAAGTGTCCATTCGGATGAAGTTGGAAATACGGGAACGAGAAGTTCAAAAATACATGAAGATGGAGGAGAAGCAGATAATTCAGGTGATGACATGGATGTATCATTTGATTGTGAATTTAATTTATCTGCTAACTTTGAACCAACTTCCTTCAAAGAAGGTTCTACTTGAGTTGAGTGGAAAGAAGCTATGCAGAATGAGTATGATGCACTCATGAAGAATGGAACTTGGAAGCTGGTTGACCCTCCAGTTGGAACCAAACCAATTGGCTGCAAGTGGGTGTACAAGAAAAAATACAAATCAGATGGCTCACTTGACAAGCACAAAGCGAGGCTTGTAGCAAAAGGCTATGCATAGAAGGAAGGAATTGACTATGAAGAAACGTTTTCTCCTACAACAAAATGGGCTACCATATGTACCTTACTCTCTTTAGCTGCTCAGAATGGGTGGAAAGTTCATCAGATGGATGTGAAGACTGCTTTCTTGAATGGAGACTTGAAAGAGAATGTCTTCATGTCTCAGCCAGAAGGCTTTGTTGTGAAAGGAAAAGAACAAAAGGTATGCAAGCTTGTCAAATCCTTGTATGGCCTAAAACAAGCGCCTCGCGCATGGTATGAAAAATTAACCGAGCATCTTTTGAAGTTAAATTTTAGACATTTTGATCTTGATGATGCAACACTGTTTATAAAGAAAGTTGGAAGATCTATTGTGTATCTTGTGGTGTACGTAGATGATCTTTTGATGACAGGGAACAATGAGAGCTATATAGCATCCATAAAGAAAGATTTGAAAAAGATATTTGAAATGACAGATATGGGACATCTCCACTATTACTTAGGAATTGAAGTCACTCAACATCCTAAGTACATATTCCTATCTCTGAAAAAATATGTTGGAAACTGCTAGACAAATTTTGCATGACAGAATGCAACCCTATCTCTATTCCAATGGAACATAAAATTAAGCTCACATCAAGTGAAGGAAAAGAATTTGAGGATGCGACCAAGTATCGACAACTTGTAGGAAGACTTATCTACCTTACAACAACTAGACCAGATATTTCTTATGTTGTTGGCATACTTTCAAGGTTCATGCATAAACCTTGTGAAGGACACTGGCCAGCTGCAAAAAGAGTTCTAAGATACTTGAAGGGGACTCAAGACGTTGGACTCAAGTACTCTAAGGTGGATGACTTCAAACTTATTGGGTACTCAGACTCAAATTTTGATGGCGATAAGGAGACATGAGTATCAACTTCTGGATACACTATGAGTCTTGGATCAGTAGCTGTCTCATGGAGATCACGCAAACAGTCAGTTTCGGCAGATTCAACAATAGAAGCAAAATATGTGGTTGCAACTGAAGCAACGAAAGAAATAGTATGGCTCAGGAACATAATTGAAGATTTGCAAGAAAAACAGGAGAACTCCACTCCATTATTGATCGACAATACTTCTGCAATCAAGCTGGCTAAGAATCCCAGATTCCATGATCGAACCAAACACATCAACACAAAGTATCTTTTGATTCGACATTATGTAGAGGCCAACACAATCCATCTTCGACATTGTTCCACAAATGATCAAGTTGCAGAAATCTTCACCAAAGCACTTGGACGAGAAAATTTTGAAAGATTCAGAAACATGATCGGACTTACTAACACCCCTTTGGATTAAGGGGGGGATTTTTGGAATATAATCCGTTGGGATTATACATTATTGTAAATATTAGGAATATGAAGAGACTCTCAGATGTTTGATCCCAAGAGTCATCATAGATGTATAAATAAAGGCATTCTATGGAGAAATAATATGAATTCGGGAGTTATTTCACCTGACATTTAGCAATATTGACATGGGATGGGAACTATGCTCACCAGGAATCTGTTTCATTTTTTAATGAGCTTGACACAAAATGGGAAATATTCTCATGGCTATCTGTTTCATTTTTTTAAGGAGCTTGACACAGAGAAAAGGAACTATGCTCATAGGAAGTTCTAAGCCAACATGATATCTAGAGGTTGGTGGGTTTCCCCCTTACATAAGAAGATAGCAACTTAACTCTAGTATGATGTCCAAATGCTAGAGCCATTCCCCCTATTTTACCTATGATGGGAAAGAGATAACTAGAAAGGGAAGGAACCACAAGAACATGTGGGACATTCAGGGAAGTCTGATTACTAGGAATGATGCGATGCTAAGGTGTAACAAAGGAATGATGATAAATGGTCATAATATTCCCATCATGAGTAAAATGCATCAATATGAAAAGTGGGGACACTATATATTTCATGGCGTAAAAATAATCATGCCCAAGGAGCAGATTGAAATCTAAGGGACCTTGGACTACCATGACATCAATACAAACAATTTTTCCTTCTAAATTAAAGGAAAATGAGGAAGGATCCCTAAAGGCATAGTAGGTCTTCGATTAAAATCCAATATATGATCAGTGGCTGGCCAAGTAGAGGAGTACCTATGGCTTGGATTTCCAAGCAGTTGAGGATAGAATGATAATAAAATCCCCTTGATCAATGATAGTGCGAAGTATACTCTTGGAAGTAACTCACACAGCTATCTGAAAAGGAACACTCAAATGAAGATGAGATTTTGTTAGGTTACTCCAGTTAAAGAAAATAACCTCACTAATTGGAGAGGGTTCTATCAAAAGAGACAAAAAAATTTCTTGCATAGAACTATCATAACTAACTATGAATACTTCAACAAGTTTTAGTTCAATCTCAACTAGAAGAGAGGGAGAAGAGGAAGGCTATGTCGAAGAGGAAACTTCAATCTTAACAATCTCTGACGAAGGAGTGGGATTGGGTGGAGATGACATCGACTCAACCACTTTAAATTCACTCTCCAATGGGAGAGTGGGATCAACCGAGGTTGGATCTGGATCTATCGCTTTAATTTCACTCTTTAATGGAAGAGTGGGATCAACCAAGGATGTAATTGTATCTACCACTTGATCAACCAATGGGATTTCAAGGGACAACTTGTGATAACCGGTTGGAAGCCATTATTGAGGAACAGTAATATCTTCCAACAACCTTGAAGCTTCATCCATGTGAGGATATAGGTAAGTGCGGTGCATACACTTCCATAACAAGCAAGGATACCTAACCTTTCCTTTACGAATCCTAGGCATAGAGTCACTGGTTGATGGGGAATCATCAACATGATGACTAGATACTGATAACACAAGTTGTTTAGACCACACTTTTGACACATGGGAAATACTAGGACAATCCTTGAGAAGTTGATCACCCTTGCAAAGTCTACAAGGGAACTTAGGTTTACATGAGCCAGAAACAGGTACATCTATACTCCCAGCATGATTATCAGTGGATGGTGGGATTCCAACATGACGATTAGAGGTTGGAGCTATGAACTTGTGCTTAGTGTTATTATTGGCCTTCCTTTTTGTCTTCTTCTTACCCACCCATTTACTAACATTAGAGTTTTCAATGGGTGAAGAGGAAGAAATGGAAGTCAATTCAACATTCGAGGATGAAGGAGAAGGTTTAACATGAGGTTGATGCACATGTGGTAAAGGACCAAGATCCGACACAAAGGATGCATTTGGTATAACAGGATTGGAGAATAACCACATAGGTAAAATCCTATAATCAATCCAGAAAGGTTCAAAGTGGCCATGAAGGGAGGACCAACATATCCACAATGGGGAGAAACAAAAGACATACCTTGAAAAGGGTTCTCTTGACTGGTGGTCCTAGTAAAGTCTCCCATATTTGAACTCTCTAAGAATATATGAACTACCACACAAAAAAAACACTACTCAAGTCTAAAATCAACAAGCAAACTATGTGAATAGGAGTGGATCAAAAGTCAAGATTCTCACAGGATTATCAAGGCTTCACAACTCGCTATATACCGTAGGTTCCAATAGTAAAAATATACAAGGAGGATTGGGACTATACCCTTTCTAGAATACCTGAATACCTAGATGACACATGCGTAGTAATCTCCCTGAGTGCCATTCTCAGTGTATTGTGATGACATGATGGCCAAAAGGTTAGCTCAGTTGGTCACAGGAATCCTAAGAGGGTCTTCCAATATATACTACGTACGTATGTACGGGGGAGCTCAACTCCATAGTGGTGTTATCTAATGCACAACCATATGAAGGGGGCCTTCTCATATACAATTGAGTATGTGAAGTACATTTTGATATACCGATAGTACATGGAAAAACCACTCAGTCTCCGGGATGCAGTGCAGGCAATAAATGTCAGCTTCCACGCTTAACGACGCCGGAACACGTCACTAACTTACACACAATTACTAAATGATTTTAAACCTAAGATCGTGTTAATTTTATCTTATGTGGTTAAGTGTATACATGATATGTAGACATGAAATGTAAAAAGAATGAAAATCCTAGCTACATGAAAATGCACATTTCTCTTTCAATGAAAACTACCTAAGGCAGGGAAAGAGTTTTCTATTAAAGAAGACAGAAATCAGATATCTAAGACAACCAACTTCTATTCAAATCCAACTATGAATCTTAATAGATCAATATCAATCACAATTCTTGAAAATACCTATGAATTCATACACGATCATAGGGGGGTTCTAGAGTGAACTAATTCTAACTTTCTGCAATAATAGTCCAAAAAGTGCAAATGAAATCAAATTTACAACACATCTTAACAATGCAAAGAAAAGGTAAAGAAGAACTTTGATTTTCAAATGCATATATCAAAATGAAACTTGATAATTAAAATATTTTCATATTTACAAACAGAAAATGAGAGAATATCTACCGCACTCCATTCATTTAGAAATCAAAAGGAATATGACAAGCACCCAAACAACTCCAAATAGTCAAGAATTGCTCCAAAACAACCAAAATGCAGCCAAAAATCAATGATTAAGGGGAGGAAGGTTTTGGAGATTAGATATGACTATCCAAACATATCTAAAGAGATTTGAAAATGTGATTACGAATGATAAGGAAGAACTAACAGGTGGAGGATTGAAATTTCCTACCACAACCAAGTCATTCGCTTAACTAATAACACATCCCAAAATCAACAAAATCAACTCCAAATAGAGATAATGTTGGGTCTAGGAGATGTATGGCTATCTTATACAGCCTAAAATCCACAATCCATCAAACCAAAACCCAAAAAAGAAGGAAATCTAAGTCCATCTCTAAATTTCAATGGGAAGGAGCACCTACCTGTATTGCACTAGAGCACCTAGGAGGGGCAGACACACCTACAAAATCACACAAGAGTTCCACCAGTGCACTATCTACACTACATAAAAGCTCTGATGGCGCACCTACTACACTACACAAGAGCATCGGTGGCACACCTACTACACTGCATAGGAGTGTTGGTGGCATGTGCACTTTCAAAACTAGTAAAGAGTACTAGGGACCCTTTCTCTACACAACCCAATTGTGCCGTTGGAGAAACAAGCAGGGTAAAAGCTAGATCTCCTACAGGAGAAGGAAAGAAGGTCTGATAGTGATCCAAATAGAATCAAGAGGATGCAAGACACTCTTTAAAGAAAAAATCTAAAGGAGGGAAGGTCTCTAGAGGCTAGAAAAATTATTGATAAAGAGACATGAAATAAAAAACAAAATGAAATCTAATCTATGTCTATCCCTAGTATGGTCGCCAAATTTGTTATCGGATAAATCTACTCAAGCATACTCAAGCCAGATCTCCCTAGTCCAAGTGGATCTAGAACAAATCAAATACATCATATAATGTACTTTCCTAGATCAAACAAAAATGCAAGTTAACAGATAGATCTCTTACCTGCAATATACAAATCATGTTAACGCAAAAAATTGCTCAACTAGCTCTACACATCCTACACCATATACATAAATCCATTTCCTAACCTTTTTTCCTCATTTTTGGCCTCCACACCTATGGTTTTACCATATTCTCTCTCAAAAAGCTCAAAAATAATAAATAAAGGGCCTAAAAAACCCACAAAAAGAGCTAGAAAGCTCACAAGAGAGCTAAAATGTTCACAAATGAGCTAAAAACCCCAAAAGAGCTATGTTATCAAGAATATATCACCTTCTATGGACATAAGTTGTTCCTTTGGTCTGAATCATTAAGATCCAGAACAAATGAGTAACAACTAGGTTGAAGACTTTCCCTAGAAGCTATAGATGCCTGGAATAAAATCTCTAATGAAAGACATGCAAACCTGCAAAAGCACATCAAACATACAACAACATCAAAGATACCAAAAAACTGTCCATAGATCCATATTAGTGGCTAAGGAATCCAATAATATATATGTGAGATTATAACACAACATATATATGGGAAGGAAATCAACTTTGCATTAATTGATGAATGAAATAGATTACAACCATATTGCCTTAGTGTCAATGCACTCTATAGTAGGGATTTCTCCCTTGCTACAGGGTAGGAATGGCTACCTTTTGTCTATAGGACAGAAGGATAGGTTCCTGGTGGTGGATGCAAAGAAAAATAAGAAAAACTGAAATACAAAACAAAAATCAAAGAAAAACGAAACCCCTGTGCACACAAGGTTATGGGTTAAAGACCTCCGAGACCCTGCATACAACAATGGAGACCTGCAAGAACATGTTAGGACATAAACTTGCAAGCAAATAGATGTTAGGAAAACTCAAATAAAAAAAATAAAACAAAAATTACACCTTCTTTTGGTGGAAATGGGCCACCATGCCATAGCTTGGAGAAGCACCTGTCTTTGCAATGGGGGAGCTATGGCTCAAAGGGAAGATGGATGAGAGGGAGTGTGGGTGGCTTGAGAGGCAAATGGTCTCAAGGCATCCACTCAGGAAGCATAACAGTATGCAAGGGAGGATTATTTTGAGAGTGACCCCTACCCCTCTATTTATAGCTTTTTTGGGATTTGTTAGGATTTTAAGCCCTTGGTTGGGGCTTTAGCCCCTTTTTTGGGATTTTAGCCCCTTCCGCCCTATCTTTAGCTCCATTTGGGGTTTTTAGCTCCTTTGAGGGGTTTTGGCTCCTTTTTGGAGGCTTTATCCCCTTGGAGAGCTATTTAGGCTCTTTTTAGGGGTTTTTAAGCCCTTTTTCTCATTCTTAAGCCTTTTTTAGGGTGTGGGGGTCCAATGGGGTGAAATGAGGGTTGTGCATGGGTGTCCTTGGGTGGTGTAGGCCATGTAGAGCTAAGTGAGGGATTTTTTTGGGTTAACAGATTGCCCCCTGATGTGTGAGGGTAGGATCTCATCATATGGATGCCAGACATCATAGGATTTTCTATGGAGAGGTGGTGCTTCTTGGGCTGGGGCATGGTGGCTTTTGGTTTTTGTATTAATATGGTTCCCATGAAAGGGTGAGATACAAATAATGTGTGACATGTATATGGATGAGGCGAGCATCCCCATGCTCATGACAATGTCAAAAGAATAATGTGATCTATGCTCTAAAATACAAGAGCCGATCATATACAACAGATGATACATAGTGGTTGCCTCAATGTGAGGCTGAATAAAATATTGATCTGAAGAGTTGCTACATTAGACCCATGGTATTCTCATGGAATGCTATATCTTCATTACTGATAGTTTATTGGATCTGGGATGGTACATAGTTGTATGGACTCACTGATGGAGAGTCAGAGTCTCTGTGGTACAAGTATGCTGCATTAATCATAAATCTATATAGAAGTGTTGTTGGGGATTCTTAACACTCTCTCCAATGCAACCCAAAAATCACAAGGGACATAAACCTGTTTAGGTCCCTCAAATAGACTCATTGATGTGCTAGAGTCAGGTGACATCTAAGGTCTTTGACCAAATACTACACATACCTATACCTTGTACGAATCTTAATGGTGCGATGATGTAGTTGGAGTCGAGCACGTGAGAAACAACCATCGCGAGAGGCACTAAGGAATCCTCTCAAGTGGTCCAAGGAACTCATCAATGAGGTTAATGAAACAAAGATATAGGGACCTCTGGGTCTATCCTATAGAATATGTGTGTTGTCTTCGACAAAGGGATACCTGCCCCTCGTCAAGGTAATGATGTTTCCTTGACTAGAAGCATGAGGGAGATAATCGAAAGATGTGAGACAATCTGCGGACTGACCCACTAAATGGGGGGGGGGAGAGTTGAACAGGGGCAAGGGGATTGTAGTAGACTCAAACTTCCTTTGTTCATAGTATGACGGCATGGCGTACTAGGTAGAAAATGAAACTGACTCATGGGAATGGGATCGTAGCTATAATATTGGGAATGTCACTGCAGATGGGAAATACTTGGGGGAGGTAGATAATTTTGGTACTAATGGGATCCATTGTAGATTACTCTAAAAAAAGGTGACCCAAAGTGGGGATGCTGCCAAACTATTTTCTATGGGGTGGTGTCTAAATACACCATTGTGGTATGATCTCATGGATTTTTGGTGAGCCCGAGAAAGTAAAAGCTCGATGGTGCTTTCAATTTTTGAGAGTATGAAAGCACGAAGAAGACTCCAGTGGGGGCTCTTTTTCATTGGTAGTCTCCTGTACCTAAAAAGGGATAAAAGTATGCACAGGAGAACTTGCCCATCCTTTTTTAGGGGATGGGAGACTTCTTTACCATTTGTAATCTAGTCAGGCCAAAAAAGGTTAAACCTATACTGACTGGACGGTCATTCAAATACTTTTATGAGCATGAACGAAACCAAGTTTGCTCGACAATATTTTCTTGATGAGAAGGCTGGAAAAGAGCTTAGTGACAACCCATGGTGAGATTTTTTGTAAAGTACGGCCCCTCTGCCCGAGAAAGCATACAAGTATGCAGAGGGGAATGATCTTGGCTTGAATATGCCAAGGTGGTCCTTTTCATTTGATGGTCTACATAGTTCGCAAAAGGAGGTAAACGATATGATGTAGACACCCTTTCCTATACTTTAACGAGTGGGAAAGGAAGCAGTTGCCCTTGGAAATCTTTTCATTCTTTTAGGAGTCAGAAAAGAGCTTAAAGGAAACTCTAGTATGGTCAACCAATTACAGTGGCATAGGCGGTGCCCCATGTAGGGATGGTGGACAGTGGTCCAAAGGGTTGTTCGTGTAGTATGGATAGAGTAGATGGCTTTCAAACATACCAACACATGCAAGGGATAGATCGCGGCAGAGGCATGCGAGTCGGTGGGGCAGAGGCATGAAAACCGAGGTGGCTCTCGGATAGAGGTTAGGAGAGTCGTGTGTGAATTTTGGTGGAGGTAATTGACTACATGTGATGTGAGTGCAATTCCAGAGGCAGTTATATGCCAATTGCATGCAAAGGAAATGATCTATTCTCTGGACGATGGTCTGGTGATCCGCATAAGGTGTGGTGGACGAAGTAGACTGCTATATGCTTAAAATAAAAATGATGTTCCTTATGGGCGGTGGCCCAAGAATATGCATGAGTAGTGGTAGGCAAGTGTCATGCAAGTACAGGTTCGCAGACACTTGTATCACCATGGTGTGGCTCGTAAATCGAGGTAACTTTCAGGAAGCGGTCCTAAAATTTGTTTGTTAAACATGAGAAGATGGTCTCATCAGGAGATGGAAATTTGAGACCGGAGGTGTGAGAGGTGTCTGAAACCGGTTCTGGGTGAATTTGGATTAGCAGCTGATGGTGCTGCCCCTGAATTATGCTAAAAAAATTTGAAAAACAAGAAAGGGAAAAAATTATGCTATAAGGGACTCATAGTGGTTATATCAGGCATAGTCTCTCTTGAGGTGGAGCCCGTTGAGTGGCTTCTTCAAGAATCGATCGTCTAAGTTAGTGAAGAGGTATGCCCCCTTGCTGAGATCAAGGTCATTGGAAAGCTGGGATGATGAAATCTAGTCTTTTATGGGAAGAACCAATTCCACACTATGGTTTAAAGGGAATGGGGTAAAACCGAAGGTGGTCTTACATATATCTCTCTCATCGTGTAAGTGGTGCCGAGATAGATCGGGTGGATCTTCCACAGCTGATGAGGTGAAAGGGAAACTGGTGCTAGATATCATGAAAATGGTATTGGTTGTGCTTTGGTTTCCTTGCCCCTAGTCTCTATTGGAGGAAGAGGGGAAGGCCTGGAGACGGGAGGAGTCTTTGATGAACCTAGAGGTAGATGCAACATCATCTCAATTGGCTAGACATGATTCAACACATCTTGGGGCCTCAAAGGTATGGTAGGTGGTTCAAGGTACCACACAGGATCTCCCAATGTGAAATCCTATATATTGTGGGTTGCCAAGATAGACTTACTCATGATCTCAGATGGTAGGAAAAGGAAAGGGAAAAGGAAATGGAAAAGGAAAATGTTGATTGGGAATGAACCCCACTGTTTCCCTGGTAACTCAGGTTGAGGTTGTGACTAAGGTTGTGGCTGTGGATGGAGCTGCGGTTGCGAAAACAATGGAAGAGACAGGTCTGATGGACCGTTGGTGGTGGTGGAGAAAAGAGGGTCGATAGAGCTGGACATCATGTAAATGGACATGGTGTCTAAAGAAGGAGGTGGGGGGTGAACTTGTTCGATCAGAGTCATCTATGATTCAAGGGAATGTTGTTGAAGGTCAGCTAAAGCCATTTGAAACTCAGACAAGTCTTGGAAATGGTGAGAATAGTGTCCATACAATCCACAAAGGGAAAAAGCATGGTTTTTTCTCAATGACTTGTTTCTTACTATTGGCCCGCTTGGAAGTTCAACCACAGGGAGGTTTTCTGTTGTATCCATGGTATCCAAATGTGTGCATATTATGGGAATCTTGAGGTAGTTCTCATTTGGATGAAACTTTTCTTCACAAACGACACAAGGCGGGATCTGTCGAGGTTCTGCGGTAGCTTTCACATTCTTGCCCCTGGTCCTTTTTGGGCGGGGCTGTGCGGGTGCAGTGGTTGGTTTTTTTGGGCCAAGTGGAGGATGAGACTTGACCATAATGGGTTGCATGAGGGTTAAGACTACCTGGGGCATGGCTAGTTGAGCTGGTAGATCAAGATACCACATAGGAATTCCCAATGTAAAGTTGGGTAGGTTTAGGGTGGCCATTACTGGCTTACTCATGACACCAGGCGGGGGAAAGAGGAAGGGAATTGTATGGACTAGAGAGGATGCCAGATAACTCCCATATTGTTGTATGTGGGGATGAGGTTGTGGTTGTGGCTGCGCATAATTTTGTGGCTGCAGATGATGTTGTGGCTGTTGTTGATGTTGTGGCTGCTGGTGGTGTTGTGGTTGCAGTTGGGGCTACGACTGCGATTGTTGTTTGGGTGCAGTGGTGCTGGATGAGAGCATGCACAAGTCCGTAGTCTCATTTCTTGATGGTGGTGGTGACACTAAGGAGAAAGAAGTTTTCATGGTGGTATCGGCAAACATCCCTGGGCCCACACTCAACAATGGGGAGGCTGGTATGTTGTTAACCATGGTGTTGACCGCAGGGATAACATTGGAGTGTGTGGTCATCCCTTGCGGATCAATGGTGTTGATCGTAGGGATAATGTTGGCAGGTGCCATTAGCCCTTGTAGATCATGATAAGTCAGTTGGTCAACCGTCACGATTTTCCCTTCATGGAAGAACATCACGAGACGGAAGATAGTTGATGCGACAGCTCTCATCGCATACATATAACTTCTTTCGAGCAGAAGGTTATAGTCCAATTGAGTGTTGACAACCTCTATGTCAATCAAAACTGTCTTCCCATCTAATGTGATGGGGGCATGGGGGAGGATTCCTTGGGCTTTAGTGGGATGGCCATCATAGGCCCGCAAAGTTATGGAGGATGGTTGTAGAATTCGGGATCCAAGTTTCTGCCAGACTAGGGTAGACATAACGTATGTGGATGCCCCCTCATCCACTATGCACTGGTGCATGACCAAATTCCAGATAGACATTGGGATTTGAAAGGCAATGGTTGATGGCATCCATGATTCTCCATTCTTCGTGTTGAATGTGATCAACTTGGAGTCAGAGGGGTCTATGGCCCCAAGCATAGCTAGTAAGGATTTCCACTGCGTTGGGCAAGTTTTGAGTATCTCAAGAGCAGACATGGTGATAGGTGTTTGGGCCAAATCATCCACTATGCTATAGCTAACAGCAGCTTTAACCATGTCATTGTTGGAAACCTGACGTATGGGGGGGGGGCACAAAAGGGGGTAACTGAAGAGGTGCATTGATTGTTTTAGACGTAGATGCCACTGATGTGTCAGTGGGTTCGGTGTTGGTTCCATACTAATTTCATCTGGTTGGTAGATTGACCTCTTCAATTGTCATAGCTAGCAGGTGGTGGACACCTATTTATGCTGTGAGAGGTGCCCCTAGAGCATTGGGATTGGGTTAGGGAGGGGGTACAGTTGCCACTAATCCTTGGACTGGTAATGGGTTTTGGAGCACCATAGGAGGAGGTCCTTGTGGTGTCGGGTCGGGTTGGACTTGGTCCATTGTGTTGGTGGCATGTTGAACCTCATTCCTAATGGCTTGATTAGCGTGACCCATGAAGGGACACTCAAATGTGTAGTGCTTGTAGACCTCACAGAGTGTGCATGGTTGGTTTGTATGCAACGAGGCATTGCGTCTCGATGCATTTGGTCGTGGAGGATTTTGGGCTGGACGATTTACCGCAACATTGTTGGGAGGGTTTGGTTGTTGACCGCCTCCTTGCAGTTGATTATTGCCTTGGTTCCGAGGTCAGTTATTCCTAGCTTTCCCTTGTTAATTATTGGGGGATGGCTGGTTGGGATGGTTTTATTGTGCAAACACCTGTCCTAGTGGAGTGGGTGGAGCAGGGGCGGGGGCTTGAACCACTTACACTGGTGGTGCATAGTATATTTGGGTGGGTGGTGGTGCCACAAATGTGGGCATTTGTCCCGCGTATTGGTGTGCTAGCCAAGCCAACGCCTGAGCTTGTTGTGGTGGCGCAGGTTGTGTATAAGAAGTTGTGGCTCTAGACTGGGACATCATTCTTGCATAGTCCAAAGATTGGTTTTGGTAGGAAACACTAGCAGTGTTGCTTGGTTGTGGTGGTAATGCAGGTGGTGTTGGACGGTGTTGTGGTTGGTGAGAGACCAAGCCTATGATGCTATCTGCAGCATGGGATGCCCCTGGTGCATCCCGGTAGGAGGTTCCTACACGGGGGGCATCTGGAATGATAGTGTAAAGGTATCCATACTGTGCATAGATCAGATCAAACTGCTGGTATTTTAGGATGGCTTCCTCTTCAGATTGGGGACATTCGGATGTGATGTCCTTTGCTATAGGTGGGAGCAAGGTTTTAAGGAACCAATCTAGGAATATCTTGTCATCAAGTTAGATCTTACACAAACTACAACGTTGCTGCCACTCATGAATGTGGTCAGTTATGTGGGTCACAGTATTCTGGTGGCAAGATAACAACATATCCACCCCTTCATTATATCTAACAGGGAGTTGGAAATATTGCAGGAACATGAAAGCCAGGGAGTTGAAATCTAGGTACTTGGCTTGTGGTAGCTCAATGTACCACTTGGCTGCAACACCTATGAGGGTGCATTGGAATAGTCTTAGCCTGATCGAATAATCTATGATGTTGTTTGATGAGCACCATAAATGAAACATACTAATGTGGTTTTGGGGGCACTCCCCTTCCTTCCCTTCAAACTTGGGAATGTTTGAGGGAAGCTTGGTTGGCATGGGAGGCCAAAAGGTTTGATGGCAGATAGGGTTGTTTGTTAACTGAGCCAAATTAGGCAAGTTGAGACGTGCCTTGAAAGGAAGGTTTGACCCTAGGTTGATGTGAAATGGAGCCACCACGGTGGTGGGGTTTGTAGGTGCATAATGCACTTGCATAGCTAGGGGTACTTGTGGCACCATTGTGGATGGGCCAGTGCCCCCAAGTGTGGTGGGAGGGACAGTGTGGGTGGAAGGTCCATTTCCCCCATGTATGATAGGAGGGGTAGTGTAGGTGGAAGGGCCACTACCCCCATGTGTTGCAAGTGGGACAGCTTGACTGGTCAATATGGATGGTGGCATATGACTTATGACGCTTTGCATAACCACGCTAGGGCCACCTCCAGGGTTATTGGTGATAGTTTGTGGTGTGGACATGGGTCCACTAGCAATTGCTATGCCAAAAAATGGATCCAGGTTTGCACCATCCATGGGGCTTGATGGTGCACTGTGCAGATCTAGTTTAGACTGATATGGGTCTGAATTTGAATCAAAGTTTGTGTGTCCTTCTAATGGTGTGGGAGGTCATTGAGAATGGTCTCAATGATGTTAATTTAATGACCCGAACTGTGGTGGTTTGCCTCTTAGGCGTGAGGAATAGCGTGAGGGATCAATCATGTCAAATTTGTATGTCAAACTAGTGGTAATGATTTTTGTACCCTGGTTTCAATGGCTTCCTATTGGCTACAGGTGGTCATTCAGCCACCTAGACTGCCAGAAGAGAGCGCTTGGATTTTTCATCATGGGAGTGCTACTCAATCGGTGGGGGTCATTGCCCATTTTGCTTGGAAATTCCTCTCAGGTGCCACCTACTTTGGGGTTCCCGTGGTACTCCTCATAATGAGTTTCTGGGCTGAGCCCAAGTACTTCCCACAGTTAAGGCAGTTAGGGACTTATGTCCTCAAAGAATGCATATTTTTAACTTAGTGTAAATTGTAAATTTTACTGGCTCACTCAGCGTCATGAACTGAGTTGGGTTGATTTATATGGTATGGTGTGTGTTACCACCTAATTTGCACTTAGTGGTATTTTATCAAGTGATCTTGGTGAACCGGATAAGGATAACTTGTTTGGACTTCACAAGACCTTTTGATGTACTTCTGGGAAGTGTTTGTTGTACTATCACATGTTCATAACCCATGGGGGAGTTGTAATAAATGTTCTAGCATGATAGTGTCTATGAAAGACTCGGTCTCTTAGACTTTATTTGTCAATCCGATCAGCCTAGGGTGTTTTCTCCCTTGGTTATTATTGGTTGTTGAATAAACGACTAATAATTTCTGAGTTTTTCACTCCATACCTCCAAAGTTGGGGTGTTCGGCTTGGAATTTAGGCCTATTGAGGTTATTAGAGTCTATTTGTCAATGTATAAACATGATAGGCATCATGGTCGAGTCATATGAACATGTCTAAGTCCCCCTAGGTTTTTTCAATTTTCAATTTTTTAATTTTTTCAGTGATTTTTATTAAAATTTAATTTTTCCAAAACTTAGGCTATTTTTTAATAGTTTAATTGGAAAAATTGATTTTGGTGGGCCAAATAATCAGTTTCAGTCAGGTAGGTGCTCATTTTCAAGTTAAGAGCACCATGTAAACCCATGGTCCCACTATTTCCTAGTTTTGAGTGATTTTCCATCACTCAGGTCAAAAAGCCCCAAAAAATCAATTATTGATTATTTTAATTAATAAATTGATGAATAATGGAGCAAATCCAAAATCCTAGATTAGTGGATTCTCAACCGATTTGATTGAAATCAATCAGATCTGAACCAGATTGATTGAATCTAACAAATCCTTGACTGAAGAAGGTGATCTAGAAATATCTAGAGTTGAACTTCAGCATCCTTTATGGGGAATTTCTCCCTCCCTCTCTCCTCCACATGTTTGGGCTCATATGGATGAGTTTTGGTGGATGCTTCACTCAACAGGTTGAGGTGTCAGTCAAATCAGCCCCCCGATTGATAGTTGCACTTAGTGAGGCTCAGATCTGGCTTAGCTAGACACAGATCAGGCATTGATGGACTCTCCTTTAGCTATAGTGGTCTATCCATTTGGGATGGATCTCCTTTTTTTGTATAAATAAAAGCACAATCTGCCTCTTCCAAGC
>LPNX010009578.1:228462-363170 GCA_001517045.1 Pseudotsuga menziesii | reverse complement strand
AGTATGCCAAGTGGGTACTCGTTGGATGCGGAATTTAATTCCACATCCAACGAGCTCTCCCGATCGAAATTTGAGTAAAAACACGGGGAGATATGTCAAAAATANTAGTTAGAGTTGGAGTGAAGGGCTTGCTATTGTAATACTGTTGTAATCTTTTGATTGTTGGAATAAAGAAGCTTTGGAGGCCAAATGGTGTAATGCTCTCACGTGTGTGTATTAAGCATTATCTTACGGCTATTGATGTTGCCGGCTTTTCTCTCAATTTCTGCATCTAAACCCTGTCTGGCTTGAACGATTTAGCTGAATCAATAGGAGTATAGTTTGGCAAGTAAGGTTACTTGTTTTTTCTATATCTCATATCATATAAGTTTGAAAATCTAGATTATACATGTTTAATAAGTTTATTTGCATTTAATTCTTATCTTATCTCTTTTTCATATATATATCCCGATCTCATGAGGTTTCGTGTAGGATTGTGTGTTTAGCTTTTAGGTAGCAAGGATTGGACGAGATGTGAATCTAGTTTGACTCCACTCTACATCGAAAAACTTTGTGAAGGAATTGCCCCTCTGTATTCCACTAACAAGTTTCCATTGCAGATCCATCCAACATTAGAGGA
The DNA here is from genome assembly GCA_001517045.1 of Pseudotsuga menziesii. Classification (NCBI taxonomy): domain Eukaryota; kingdom Viridiplantae; phylum Streptophyta; class Pinopsida; order Pinales; family Pinaceae; genus Pseudotsuga; species Pseudotsuga menziesii. The sequence goes on along the minus strand of LPNX010009578.1, from coordinate 362,551 downwards.
AATTTCAACTCAAAATGGGCCTTTTAACTTTTATTCAAATTCCATGTCATCATGTGTTAGCCAATGAAATTGCTTTAAATTTGAAATACCGTATAGGTCTTAAACACTTTGTTAATATAAATTTGGAGATAGGTATCATAAAAAAAACTATTTTTTTTGTTTGTATTTTTGACATATCTCCCCGTGTTTTTACTCAAATTTCGATCGGGAGAGCTCGTTGGATGTGGAATTAAATTCCGCATCCAACGAGTACCCACTTGGCATACTTTTGACGGACCCCGCTACCCTAAAAACAAGAAATACCTGAAAAATGGAATGATGACATCATCATTCCATTTTTTCAGGTATTTCTTGTTTTTGGGGTAGCGGGGTCCGTCAAAAGTATGCCAAGTGGGTACTCGTTGGATGCGGAATTTAATTCCACATCCAACGAGCTCTCCCGATCGAAATTTGAGTAAAAACACGGGGAGATATGTCAAAAATACAAAAAAAAGTAGTTTTTTTCTTTTCTTCCTCCAAAATTAATAAATATTATTTTATTATTTTAACTATTATTTTATTAATTCATTTTAGGAGGCCCATTTTGAGTTGAAATTTCCTCTAATGCAACGGGCCTTTCTCCTTCTCTTCCTCCTTTCTATTAAAATCAATCTTTCGGTTACCTATCTCTTCCTCTTATGATCAGATCTAGTTATAAGAATTGAATATATATTGTTAGATCTAGTTTATAAGAGTCTTTATGCTTATATCTATAATTTCATAAAGATAGATCTAGGTGTAGGAATTTCCTTTTTTGCAAGTAGCTAAAGCATAGATCTAAAGCTTGCTCATAAGGTAGTTTGTTTTTTCGTTCTTCAAAGATTTAAATTCTACAAGAAAAGTGCATATCTCATTGGCTTCCCAAGAAGCAAGCCGAGATCCCAAGGAAATCTTGCTTTCCTTGGCTCCTTTTTGCAAAACTAGATTAGCCCCTTTTAACAATTTTTTACTTAGTTTTTTCGGTAACTAGCGTGGTGACCCAAAACACTTTTAAAGTGTGTTTGGGCACATTTGATTTTAATTGTTCGCTGTTTTTTAGCAGGTATAACAAAAAATATAAGGAGACTCTTCCCATTTTCCAACTCTTCGACGAACCAGAGCTTCCCGGAAGCTTGCCCCACCGTCGTGTTTTGATTTTAGCTTGTTACAACTTGTTGTAAGCCTTTGGATCCCAAATAACAAGGACCAAAGTGCATCAATTTAAATTTTATGATATTGTAAATCACTACTAATAAAAATAAAAGATCTTTTTGAATAGGCTCTCACCATCCCCCCTGGGGGGATTTGCATCTGTGTCTTTTTTTTGCTTTTCGTTTATCTTTTTTAATCTAGCGTAGTTATAATATGCAGGGTAGTATAATTTGATTTATAATAATTTCCATATTCCATATCTGAGGTTTCAAAGTAATTTTAATACTTACCCCACAACTTCCCGATTGACCCGAAAGGGGAAACAGATGCGTGGTAGGACTAATTAGAAAACCGACATTGTGTATCTTTGTTTTCTTTTTCATCAACTGCTTCATCAACTATAATAAAATTAACCCCTCCTTGATTCCCCTATTGAGATCTAGTTGGATCGAAAGAGGTTCCTGGAGGGTTTTTTATTTAACAAGAACACCTATCTTAAAATTTACTAAAATTGACAAGACTTTGGTGTGTATGTTCTGCACTTGGCTGCGGTTCGTCCGATTAGTCAGGCTGCATCAAAAGCACTTAAGTGACTAGAATAATTAGGAGACACTCCCCCAAATTGACAAACCATTAGGTGAAAATCCAACACCTCGATCAAACCATTATGATGGAAAAATACCCAAAGGAAGCGGGAACTTCTGACAAGTGACCTCGGGCGCTGATCTTTGTTACACCTACGGGTGCATTATGAACAATAGCCTCAGAGACTCCATTCAGCCAACATATTCCTTGTGGGTAGCTGTGAAGGTTTAGTTTTGGACATACTCCAAGTACTCTTGAGTATATCTGGAGTCCACCCCTTCGCCTAATTTTAATCAACTCATATTTCACATTAACTTAAAACGTACCAAGAGGCAATCACAAAACATTCACTCCAAGCACATGCAAGTACATTGATTATCTTTTGACTCCATTTTAAGGCACTGGATATTTTCTTTCTATATATATATATATATATTGTGTCTTAGCATTGTGGTTTCGTGCACTCATTTTGTATCTTGTCATCTATGGTTGTTTATTGTTAAATTTCAAACTCCTAAGTAACTCATTCAATTTAAAATCACCATACTAAATAATTTTGCCTTAGTAACTTAATAGGGTCTACCCCCCTTGGCTTCATTAGGAGTTGAGCCTAAGCGGAGGAGTCAAGAACAAGGTGACAGCGTTGACTTGAGACTTTCCCCTAGGGACACACTGAGTGGCTTGAATATTTCTGCCACGTGACCCAGGTGTGTGAAAGGAAGCAACAATGTGTATGCCTTTTGTTTTTCTATTATATCTGGTGGCTGCTTAAATGGTTTATGAATATTCCACAGAGTTCATAACATTGTGAGTGAAAGCAGTAAATAGTAATTAGAATTTTTTTTGGACATTTACCATTTGTAATCCTGAATCGTGATAGCCAGACTAGGTGACTACCTTACACCTATATTTCTCTTCAAGTAGGAGAAGGTGTTGGGCTATCAACACAATGGGACTAATCCCATCCATAGATCCATAGGTCACCCTCCGGATGCAAGGTTGGTCAACAGGGAGGACACTAAGCGCCGTGAGAAGCCCTCCTTCTCTACCCCCTCTACCTTCCAAGTCACCCGTTTTTAGTGGCTTAAAAAAATATTAGGTGAATTGCCTATTACTATACGAGCTTCTCCCTTCATCTTATCCCAAAATACCCTGAGGGGTGATGACTAGGTAGAGGAGGAAGGATTAGGAAAGATGTTGATTTTAAGTATGTTTTAATCAGACTATGTTCATTAACCCATTAAGTATTGATTTACACTTTGATTTAATTAAGATTTGTTTTGTAAATGAAATGGACATAAACATAAATAAACACGGTTTGGATGGACAGAGGCGGATGATCTGCACTGATAGTCCCAATAAAAGCAAACAATGAAGCCCAAAAATGGGTCACGCACCTGGTAAGGTCCTATTTTGGAAAAGTGGATTGTGATCAAACCGTGAGGAATTACCTCAACTGGTTGAAAACCCACTTCAGAAATGGGCCCTTTTACTCTTAATAGTAAGCAGATTCACAAATGGATAAACTGTTTGGGCATAAAATGAGCCTGGACGTAGGTGAATTTTCAGAAATTTGGCGCGACCATTTTTGCATAGTTGAGTGATTTGCAAATCAAAGAATGGCCAACAGTAACTGGTACTATGGACAAATGGGCTTGGATTGGCCTTGAGGAGGCTCAGAAGTAACTAGAAATGCAAATAAATAGATATCTAAGCTATATTTTAATAGAAAACTAAACTAGGGCAAAAACTGAACTAAAAATTGAAATTTTGAAAAAATAGACCCAGGGATCCTGTGGGATCGACCTGGTATGGTCGCCAGTTCTGTAGAAAGGATTTCTCCCTTGCTATAGGGTAGGAATGGTTACCTTCCATCTATAGGATGGAAGGATAGGTTCTTGGTGGTGGATGCAAAGAAAAATAAATAGAACTGAAATACAGAACATAAATCAAAGAAAAATGAAGCCCCTCTGCACGCAAGATTATGGGTTAAAGACCTCCGAGACCCTGCATACAACAATGGAGACCTGCAAGAACATGTTATGCCACAAACCTACAAGAAAATATATGTTAGGAAAACTCAAATAAACAAAACAAAACAAAAATTATAGCTTCTTTTGGTGGAAATGGGCCACCATGCCCTAGCTTGGAGAAGCACCTCTCTTTTCAATGGGGGGGCTATGGCTCAAAGGGAATAAGGATGACAGGGAGTGTGGGTGGATTGAGAGGCAAATGGTCTCAAGGAATGCACTTGGAAAGCATAACAGTATTCAAGGAAGGAGTATTTTGAGAGTGACCCCCACCCCTTTATTTATAGCTTTTTTGGGGCTTTTTAGGGTTTTAAGCCCCTGGTTGGAGGATTTAGCCCCTCAAAGAGCTATTTAGGCTCTTTTTAGGGATTTTTAAGCCATTTTTCTCATTCTTAAGCCTTTTTGAGGGTGTGGGGGTAAAATGGGGTGAAATGAGGGTCGTGCATGGGTGTCCTTGGGTGGTGTAGGCCATGTAGAGCTGAGTGAGGGATTTTTTGGGTTAACACACTCCTTCACAAGACTATAACCTCATCCTCAGTAGCTCCAAATTGCTCCTCTATGCTCTCTAATCGATTAGGCTATGATGTTAATTCAGCAACATAACTTTACTTCTTTCTTCTCCCCTCAACCATGGAGTATGAGCTTGGATTTATAGGGCTCAAAGGGATAGGAACAGTTGAGAAATTGGTGGGTGAGGTGGCTATGAGATCCTCAAAGGATGGATATTGAGCTTAACTAGCCCATGTGAGTAGGGATAAGGCTAGGAACGAGGATTTTGTTCTAGAAGCTTCATGAAACCTCCTTTTTTCACTTTTTTCCAAGGGCACCACTTATATTACCTTATGGAAGAGCGGTGAAGGGTGAGAACCACACCAAAGACAAAGGTTAAAGGTGGTGGCATCACCTAGTTTCCACATAACTTGGGCGATGCTGCATAAGGTACCGCTTATCTACTTAAGGGTAAGAGAGATGCTGAAGTTTTGTATGTTAGGATCAACATCTAGAGCACTGTTTTCACTTCAAGTTTGGGATTGAGGGAAAATAGAGGTGTTAGGGATCTTATCACATGCTGGTGACAGGATTTGGGTGTAACAAAATGCCCCCCAAAGCATGAGGCTAGAGGGATACGATATGAAAGAGATTTGATAGAGCAAGTTATAACTTCGAGGTAAGAGCCATCTTGATCAGAGAGTATCATCGAGTAGGCATCTACAATACATCAATAATTTGACTCATGAATAAATGTAACCTCGTCATGGCTGTAGACCAATACAAGGCAGATCCATGAGAGGAATAAACAACCATGGCTACTAGAATACAATGTAGATCCATGTGATAGAGGACTCAAAATTGGACATAGCTACCAGATATATAACATAGATCTATGTCATATAGATGCAAATTTGAGCATATCCACGACCATACAAATGCGGATCCATGCTGGTAGTTCGTACAATATACTCCATCACAACCTGGGGAGAAATCTATGAGTGCTTTAACAAATACCCAGGGTCTTCATCTCGTCTTCCACAAAGTACAATTATATCCATGTGATTACAATGTTCGAAAGTCGAACATGGTAGAAACCACTTGATAATTGGCCAATCATGTGAACCATTAACAAGTGCGATGGAGATCACCATTAATTTTAATGATTCCCAAGGTACCCTAGTACAATCTACTGAGTGTGAATAGATTTTTTGATGTATAACACCCAGTGGAATATTTCAATCAAAGGTCAATGATGTAAACCTTTGTCAAGAGTGAGAGAATATGTCATTAAGGCATACAAATCTCAAGGTACTAAATTTTTTTCTAAGGCTATTTCCCGGATGATGAGTTGATGTCGACAGGAATAGTCTCGTTGAAGTAGGGCCATGATGAATCCCATATCGACGACATGAAACTTGGAACAAATTTCTCAAATTTTGTAGCTAATGTAACCATAGTACTGACTCAAAGGTACCGATACAAAGGCTATGTTAACTGCAAAGGTAAACTTCTTTCTTCCTTTGAACATCTGGTGGCACGACAAAAGACTTGGCAGCATGAGTGGAACAGATGGACACACAATATGACTCTGGAAAATGCATTCTTTTGAAAGAATCAAAGGAGTGACATGACTCATGAAATTGGATCAACTTGTAAGTCAACGGAATACCCAATTGACTAAATGATATGAAGACAAGTGCCATGTTCAAAGGTGACCAAAAAATTCCATTTGATTTGCAAAATTATTCCCTTCCCTTAATTCCAACACCATGATTAATGAGTGCCTCTTTTCATTTTTACGAGTTCAAAGAGGGTAACAAACACTCATTTTAGCTCATCTGAAGAAAAGTCCATTGTCATATATTTCACGAACATGAGAAAGGATGGTTCTATTCCTAGAAAAGGGTTTCTTAGTGTTTAGTTTAATGAGTCCGATGAAAACAAAATCGGTATCATTCATGTTTAGATATTTTGAACGAAGACGAAAGAAAACTCTAGAGGGTCCTTTTTCATATGATTTAGTCTCTAGGGCCCAAAAAAGTATAAAATAATACCTGAGAGAACTCTTTTAGTCATGATTGGCTGGAGTGTTCCTTTTTTGTAAATAGTCTATCCGAACCAAAAAAGAGATAACCTACCGCCGGAGAGATGACTCTTCAAATACTTTTATGAATATGAAGAAGACAAGTACTCGATAATATTTTTATATTTAGGGAGTCTAAAAATATCTTAAAGCATAATCCAATAGGTTTCTTTTTCGCAATGAGAAGTTTTACGAGCCCAAAAAGAATTGGAAAAGGACTCAAAACTTTGATACTGGGTTCTAAGAGCATGACCAAAGTGTCGAAACAAACACTTGGGGACTCTTTCCATTTTATGGAAGTATGAAAAAGTAAAAAACAAACTCCCCATATACTTTACTGTTTCCATTTTTACTCTTTCAAGACTAAAAAACGATATTAATCTCTTGAAAAATGACTTTAATGAACTATATAAATGGATTTTATAATAATAATGATTTTTTAAATATTAACATAACATTAAAAACCCTAAATATATATATATAAGTCATTTGAATAGTAAAAATCAAACCATTTTACTATTTATCACTTGGTCAGAGCATTTTGGAGCAAATTTGAGCCATATCTTCAGTCAATGATTCTAGGAGATTCTACCGTCCGATTTGAGCGTAGTCAAAGCCAGGTAAATGATTAAACCCTAGCCTTTATTTTTAAAGCATCCATTTTTTATTTTGTGAGGTTTTTGGGATATTTTAGGCAAGCCCTAAATCTCAAATGCGGGCACTACGCTTGCCCCTTACGGGACAGGTAGTGCACCGTGACAACCGCGCAAATTCTACTGCACTCAGGCGGTGCCACCACTCTGTGCAAATAGGGCTTAGGTGGTGCCGATTGTGAGTGTGGATAAATTAATGCACAAGCAAGAACATAAGTTTTTAATTTATTTTAATGATTTATTGTGTTTCTAATTATCCCATTAATTATTTTTGGTAGGTTCCAAGCAATAAAAAATGGTTATATGGAAATAATGGGAACATGATGAGGATGATACCTTTGCTGAGAGAAATGTAGGTTGCATAGCTACATTGAGGAATTGTGGCCCCCTAAAATTCTTCCACACACCTAGCATGGTGTCCCATGAGCAATTGCTGGAGTATATCCTCCATATCTAGAACCCGAAACAGAAATACTTCGAGGTGGGAGCCCATGTGTTGACTATTGAGGTAGAGGATATCTACTTCTTGGCAGGATTATCAAGACTGGGTTCTCCTATTTCACTAACTGGTTCTCGTGGAGGGGATGTGACCACTCAGGAGTTAATCGACCGTTACTATATTCCTGGTACTAGAACTTCGGGGAAGAAAATTCCCATTAAGGCAGTGAGAGATGATCTTCTATGTACTCTTCTTTTCACTATGCAGAGGTTGGATGGGAGCCAAGGACCTCATCAGGATTCTAGGGCACACATGCTATACGCTATAGAGTCCATGGAAGCTACTGTCTTTAACTGGGAATAGGCATTACTACAAGTCTTCAAGGACTAGCTGACCAAGTGTCAGCAGGGAAAGCTGAAACAATTTGGCTATGGTTCCATCTTAGCCTATTTCTTCTTTGAGAGGGTCCCTCATGTAGTGAGTATTTCTTCTCATTGCAGGAGCAAGAATGGATCCCTTGTGCCTATAGGGCACAAGGGTAGGTTCCTACTCTTTGAAAATAGGAAAAAACAAAATGGAAAATAGCATAAACAGAACAGTAAAATAAACTAAGCTAATCTAGTGACAGAAAACTAAAAATAGACTAAACTATGAGCTAATAACAGAAAAGAAAAAGGGAGATGAAGCCCTTGTGAACCCCTCTGTAGAAAACAGGTTAGGGTTCTGCCTCCTTGAAACCTGCAAGTAACCTAAGCTACTACAATGGAAAACATGCAAACAATGTTAACAATAGAACCTACAAATAAAAATAACAGTTAGAAAGCAAAAACAATTAAACAAACATGAAAAAAAATGTTATACCTCACTTGGGTAAAAATGGGCCACCATGCCCTAGCTCAGGGGAGCACCTCTCTCTTGGTTGGGAAGCAATGGCTTGATGGGATGGATATGGAGGAGAGGGAGTGTGGGTGGTTTGAGAGGCAAAGGTCTCAAAGCATCTACGGGTAACATAACAATAGGCAAGGGAGGAGTGTTTTGAGAGTGACCCCCCACCCTCCTTTTATAGTATTTCCAAGGGATTTTAGGGTTTTAAGCCCTTGGTCAGGGCTTTAGCCCCTTCCACCCTAACTTTATCCCATTTTAGGGTTTTAGCCCCTTTTTGAGGGCTTTAGCTCCTAGGGGGCTATTTTGAGCTCTTTTTTGGGGTTTTTATCCCTTTTCTTCATCCTTGGGCTCTTTTGGAGGTGTGGGGGTCTAATGGAAGTTCTTATGGAGTGAAATGAGTGTTGTGAGATGGTGTATTTAGGTGGTGTAGGCCATAGAGAGCTATGTGGGGGATTTTTGGGTTAACAGATTGCCCCCTGATGTGTGAGGGCAGGAGCTCAATGTATGGCCGACAAACATCATATGATTTACTGTAGAGAGGTGGTGCTTCTGGGGCTGGGGCATGGTGGATTTTGTTTTTTGTATTAATTTGGTTCCCATAAATGGGTGAGATACAATAAATGTGTGACATGTATATTGATGAGGTGGGCATTCCCATGCTCGTGACAATGTCAAAAGAATCATTTGATCTATGCTATAAAATACAAGAGCCGATCATATACAACTGATGTTACAATGTTGGTTGCCTCTATGTGAGGCTGAATACAATACTGATCTAGTTTATTGGACCCATGGCATTCTCATGGAATGTTATATATTCATGACTAACGGTCTGCTGGATCTGGTACATAGATATGTGGACTCGTTGATTGAGAGTCGGAGTATCTGTGGTACAAGTATGCTACATCAATCATAAAGGTATATCAAAGAACTGTTGGGGATTTTCAACATTGTCTCCAACGCAACCCAAAAATCACAAGGGACATAACCTGTTTAGGTCCCTCGAGTAGACTCACTAATGTGCTAGAGTTGGGTGACATCCGAGGTCTTTGACCAAGTACTGTGCAGAAAAAACCCTATACGAATCTCAACGGTGCGATGATGGAGTTGAAGTTGAGCATGTGAGAAACAACCCTCCCAAGAGGCACTATGGACTCCTCTCAAGTGGTCCAAGAAACTCATCAATGATGTAAATGAAACCAAGGTACATGGACCTCTATATCTATCCTATGGAATATGTGTGTTGGCATTGACAGAGGGAGACCTGCCCCTAGTCAAGGCAATGATGTTTCATTGACCAGGAGCATGAGGGATAACCAAAATGTGTGAAGCAATCTGTGGACTGACTCACTAAATTTGGGGGGAGGGGAGGGAAGGGAAAAAACTGAACAGGGGTAGGGGGGAGTGGGAGACTCAAACTTCCTTTATTCAGAGTATGACGACAGAGTGGACCAGGCAGCAAATGAAACTTAACTCATGGGAATGGGATCATAGCTGTAATACCAGGAATGTCTCTGCAGATGAGAAATACGTGGAGGAGGTGGACACTTTCGATACTGATGGGATCCAAGGAAGACACATTGTAGAGTACTCTAAACAAAGGCAACCCAATGTGGGGATGTTTCCAAACTATTTTCTATGGGGTGGTGTTTAGGGACACCATTATAGTATGATATTGTGGATTTTTGGTGAGCCCGAGAAGGTAAATGCTCGATGGTGCTTTAAATTTTAGAGAGTCTGAAAGCATGAAGAAGACTCCAGTGGGGGCTCTTTTTCGTTGGTAGTCTCCCGTACCCAAAAAAGGATAAAAGTATACATAGGAGAGCTCACTCATCCTGGAGGGGATGAGAGACTTCTTTACCATTGGTAGTCCAATCAGGTTGGAAAAGGTTAAACCTATATTGACTAGACGGTCATTCAGATGCTTTTACGAGCATGAACAAAACCAAGTTTGCTCGGTGATCTTTTCTTGTTGAGACGGCTGGAAAAGAGCTTAACGACAACCGATGGTAATATTTTTCATAAAATGTGGCCCCTCTGCCCGAGAAAGCATAAAAGTATGCAGAGGGGTACGGTATTGGCTTGAGTGTGACAAGGATGTCCTTTTCGATTGATGGTCTAAATGGTCCACAAAAGGAGGTAAACGAGATGATGTAGACGCCCTTTCCTATACTTTAGCGAGAAGGAAAGGAAGCAGTTGTGATCAACAATCTTTTCATTGTTTTAAGGAGTCAAAAAAGAGCTTAAACAAAACTCCAATGTGGTCAACCGACTGTGGTGGCACGAGCGGTGCCCCATGTCGGGATGGTGGACAGAGGTGCAAAGGTCATCTGCGCTATATGGACAGAGTAGAAGGCTCTCAAACATACCAATACATGCGTGGGATAGATGACGGTAGAGGCCTGCAAGATAGTGGGGCAGAGGCATGCAAACCAAGGTGGCTCTCGAATAGAGGTCAGGAGAGTGTGTGTGTGTGTTGCGGTGGATGGACTTGACTACATGCAATGTAAGTACAAGTCCGGAGGAATTTATATGCCAAATGCATGCAAAAAATAAATTGTTTTGTGGACAATGGTCCAGTGGTCCGTGGAAGGTGCGGTGAATGGAAAAGAAAACTATGTGTTAAAAATACAAAATAAAAGCTAAAATTATAGTCCTTAATGGGGGGTGGACTGACAGCTTGCATGCGTAGCGGTTGGGAAGTGTGATATGAGTACCGGTCCGTAGACACTCGCATCGTCATTTCATGGCTCGTGAATCAAGGTTACTTGTGGGAAATGGTCCCAAATTTGACTAATTAAACATAAGACAATGGTCTCATAAATAGATAAAGGGAAGAATTTTGAAACCAGTGGTGCAAACGGTGTCGCAAACAGAGTCCGTATGGTCTTGTTGTGTCGATTGGAAGAAATTAGGTCAAATGGGGCCTATAAAAGGGCAGGGTCCACATGGTGAAGTGTCATTGTCACTGTTCAATGTGGAGTTGGAGAGGTGGGACCTAATTCTTCATTTGTTGATTTCTCTTGATCTGACCGATGGTTTCATGAGCCACGACTTGCAAGTAAAAGCTCTCACTGAACCTCTTCATTTTGATGGCTTATTTACTGAATTTGACCACCTAGAGGCCCACCATGAGCTGTTTGGGGTTTCTTATGGGCCAGGTCGCTCATTTTGAAGGGAAAGGTGCACCCTGGGCACACTTGTTGGAAAATTATGAGTGCCTTGGGTGCTCCTTTTTCCCAAATAGGTGCACCCTAGCCTCTTTTGGGTGGTTTTTTGATGGTGGGGATGTTTGACATTAGGGTTTTTGCTTTGTGTAGGATGGTGGAGATTAAATGGAGGGAGAGAGACTACAAAACTATCAAAGATGCATTATTGCGTGATGGGGGTGTTAGAGATACACTGGCTCACTATGGGTTACTAAAATTTATGAGGCTACCGCTTATGCAGATTTTGCATTTGTTGATGCAAACACTCATAGGTTTCTAGGATGTTGCTGAGGAGGTGCTCCTCGTCCAGGGCCAGTGCATTAAGATTATACTAGAGGATGTGTATTTCATTATTGGGCTCCCAATATTGGGAGTAGTTGGTGACCTGGAACATGTACTGTCTCAGGGGGAGACACTCGAGGATCTATGCGATCGACACTATTATGCTTTGGCATATGTGCATGAATCCTACATCCTGATGTGTGACATCGAGGAGTTGTCTACACAGCCAGTGGGGACTATATTGCAGCATATCTTGGGTTCCATGGGGAACCACAAGATTTATGGTGGCTAGCTGCAGCTAGTAGAGCGTGCCATAGGTGGCACATATTATGCATGGGGCCAGATGTACTTGTAGGCTATTTGATATCAACTGAACAAGTCGAAGACTACTGGTGCTGGTTTTTTCTTTGGATCCTTCCTATGTGCTTTCTTCTTTGAGAAAGTACCTACACTTCGTCCTCATCAGGCTATGTAGGATAGTGGTCCGCGGGAGCCGAGGATGTATAGGTGGTGCCAGATGATGATTCACGAGGGTGGCAGTAGAGTGGACCACTTCTTAATAGAGGAGTTGTTGGAGCAGTGGCTCCAGCTGCCTGTGGTGATCAAGGAGTACCCGTATGTGGGTCTGGATTTCCAAGGAGACCCTGAGATGCCCCGACCTCCTGGTCAGGCATGGGGACCAGCTGGTATGTATGCTTAATGCTTTTATGTTGATCTTTATGCATAGTATAGTTCAGCTGGTTAGTGATTTTCATATTGATGTATGTGGACTGATGGCATCCTTGTTTGTATGTGCAGATGTTTGTCCTCACCCGCCACCTGGGCATCAGAGGCGGGTTGTTACCGTACCTCCTGCGGCGGCCCCTTCCAAGAGCTCCCACAGGCGGTAGCAGGACATGGATGGACTGGTGATGTATCTGGATGAGCTTGCTACTGGGGTGTCAAATTTTGGCTAGTAGCATCTGAGTACCAATTTTATTGCTGCGACTCACAATATTCCTCCTGAGCTAATGGGCATGATGAGGAAGATGGTAGTGGCTTGCGAGCACTTTTGCGAGATGGCGAGAGGTGGTCTTCTTGCAGAGGATGCATCCTCTTTGGAAGATGATCAGGCTGAGTCAGATTATGGGTCTAAGTCGGATTAGTAGACTTCTGGGGCTATTCCTAGTGCGTTGGTGCACTTAGGGGTTTTTGTGTCGCTTATGTATATCTCATTGAGAAAGCTTGTGGAATCTCGTTTTTTTATTGGACATGTTGTGGACATGCAACTTATGGATTTATATCTATATATATTTTTGACGCACATGGATGCACTTTTGTGGATTCATTATGTGAGTCTTTTTATTATGTTGTGGTATGCAAATGTCTATGTGATGTATTATTACACTGTGTGTGTATTTTAAGACATGATTATGCATTATATTATGGTTGTATGTTTCATATATACTGTTATGGATGTGCCAATTTAGAATATCGTTAGCCATTTGATCTACAACACTATTGAGGTTCCTGGGAACATGTGTGAATGTGATGGATTCAACTGTTCTGACCATGTGTTTAGTGCGCAGTTACTTTCTAAAGAGGCAAGGATTGCGAACTTGGTAGTGGTTGTTCAGTTGAGAAACAAGCAGCCGGGAGTCTAAGAAGACGTCAAGATGATGAATTCCTAATTGTAGAGTGGTGGCTAAGAGGCCATTGACACCATCATACTCCACCTGGTTGTTGGTTGTGGTGCCCATGTATATTTCGTCGATGTGGATTGACTCTGTGATGGGGAGTAGATTACCCATGCAGCTGAGGCAAGGTTCAGGTAGCATTTGCTTGCTCCATCTGCGAATCCGATATACTAATATGAGGTGTGCTCCATCTGAAGCAATGAGAGGAAACGATATATAAGACTCAATAAGAGAAAATGTGTAAAACAAAAAATGGAAAGACTATAATACAATTTAGAACGTTGTCACTCAAAGGGGTTATGTTAGGGGGAAAGTCGTTTGGATTTTCCCAGGATCAGCGGTCATTCCTTTGTGTGACATGATGAATCCTTGGAGACAGCCCGTGGGGACACAAAAAACACACTTGAAAGGGTTCAAGTAGATCCTATACTGGTGACATCACATTAGTACTTTTCGCAAGTCATCTATGTGTTGTGTGCGGTTTTGTGACCACGCAAATGAGGTTGTCGAAATAAACCAACATGATGTGCACAAGATTGCGGAAGCAGTGCGTCATGGCACGTTGGAAGGTGGCTCCAACATTTTTGAGGCCAAAGGGCATGAATCGGTAGGCGAATGTGCCCCATGGGGTTGTGAATGTTGTTTTGTAATGGTATTCTTTCTGGATTTGGATTTGGTTGTAGCTAGAAAATCCGTCCATGAAGGAGAAGGCCTCATGTCTGGCGCATGCATCAATGATTTGGTCGATGAATGAGGTGGGGAAGTTGTCTTTGGGACATGACCCATTAAGATCGTGGAAGTATATGAAAACATGAATGGTACCCTATTTTTTATTCATGGGAACAGGATTAGAAACCCAAGTTGTGTATGCAATGGGATAAATCTAATCGCCTATGCACAGCTTCTCGATCTCGGCTTTCATCGCAACCACTTTGGATGGATGGGTGCCAAATCAGGCCATGTGTTGATATGGTGTTCCACGATGGATGGATCTAAGCTGGGAATTTCAGTGTATGACCAAGTGAAGATGTCGCAGAATTCTTGGAAGAGAGCAGTGTAGGCATCGACCTCTTCCGAGGAGCAAGATGCCCCTAACATGATTTCTTTAACGATCTTAGAGTTGGTTGAGATATTGATTTTAATTGTTGGAAAAATGTTCACCATGTTCCCTTCTTCAAAGGCATTGGGTACTGGGATTGGGTTCTTGAACCAGTCAACCTTCCCATGGATGAAATCTTTGGTCTCCATGAAAAACTGGTCGTATTGCGACACAAGCTCTTTCGGGAGGAAGAACAAGTGATGGTGCATGTCGTCCCATGGGTATTCCAGGGCGGTCAGAGCTTCAAGTATCTCCTCATCGTTGTTGAAGCAACGAAGTGATAGGTCTGATGGACTATTAGTGGAGATGAGTAGGTTGCTGGAATTGGACATCATGTATATGGACATGGTGTCTAAAAAAGGTGGTGGTGGGTGAACTTCTTCAATCAAGGTGATCTCAGACTCAAGGGAATGGTGACAGAGGTCAGCAAGAGCCATTCGAAATTTGGGCAGGTCTTGGCAATGGTGGGAGTAATGTCCATATAAGCTACAAAGGGTGTAAGCATGGTTTGTCCTCAATGCCTTGTTCCTGACTAGTGGCGCGGTTGGGAGTTCAACCATGGGGATGTTTTCGTTCATATCCATGGCATGTAGATGCGCACAGATCACTGGAATTTCAGGGAAATTTTGAGTTGGATGGCCCTATTGTTCACAGACGGCACAAGGTGGCACTTGTCGTGTTTCTATGGTGGATTTGGTGTTCTTTCCTCTATCCCTTTTGGGTTGGGGCGGTGCAGGTGCAGGTGCGGCAATTGGCTTATCTGAACTGGGTGGGGGGTGAGACTCAACCGCAATAGGTTGCACCAGAGTTAACACAACTTAGGGAATTGCTGGTTGAGCTAGTGGATCTAGATACCACACTGATATCCCCAACGTAAAGTTGGGTAGGATTAAGGTGGCCATGACCGGCTTGCTCATGACACCGGGTGGGGGAAAGAGGAAGGAAATTGTATGGACCAGAGATGAGCCCACATAAATCCCAACTGGTTGCATGTGGGGGTGCAGTTGTGGTTGCAGCTGTGCATAGTGTTGTGGATGCAAATGATGTTGCGGCTGTGGACATTGTTGTGGTTGTGGTTGGGGATATGGCTGCGGTTGTTGTTTGGGTGCAGCAGTGCTTGATGAGACCATGCACAAGTCCACAGTTTTCTTTTGTGTTGGTGGTGGTGACACCAATGGGAAAAGAGCCGTCATGGTGGGATCAATAAACAACCTAGGGCCCACATTCAATAGTGGGGAGGCTAGTGTGTTTTCAACCATAGTGTTGGTTTCAGGGATGACGTTAGCATGTGCAGTCGCCCCTTGCGGCTCAATGGTGGTGATGGTAGCGATAACGTTGGCAGGCACTGTTAACCCTTGCGGATCATGGTAGGTGAGCTCGTCAAAAGTCACAATCTTCCCTTCATGGGGGAACATCATGAGGTGAAAGACAGTTGACACGACGGATCGCATGGCATACATGTAACTTCTTCCGAGGAGGAGGTTGTATTCCAGTTGAGCGTTGACGACTTTGATGTCAATCAGGAATGTCTTCTCGGCTAACGTGATGGGGACATGGGGAAGGATTCCTTGGGATTTAGTGGGATGTCCATCATAAGCCCACAGAGTCCTGGAGGATGGTTGCAGAATTGGTGATCCAAGCCTCTGCCAAACCAAGGTAGACATGATGCACATGGATTCCCCCTCATCCACTATGCATCAGTGCACAACCAAGTTTTGGATGGACACCAAGATTTGGAAGGCGATAGTGGAGGGCATGCACGGATCTTTGTTCTCTATTTCAAACGTGATTAACTTCGATTCGAAGGGGTCTACTACCCCTAGAGAGGCTAGTAAGGCTTTTCACTACATTGGGCATGTTTTAAGTACCTCAAGAGTGGACATCGTGGTTGGCATTTGGGCCAAATCATCCATAATGCTATAGCTGACTATAGCTCTAGCTGTGGTATTATTGGCAACTCTATGTATGGGGCGGTGCAGGAACGGGGGTAACTAGAGAGGTAGGTTGATTGTCTTAGACATGGATGTTGTTGATGAGTTGGCAGGTTCAGTGGTGGTACCGTATTGATTTCATCTAGTCTGTAAGTTGACCTCTTAAGTGGTCATGGTTACCAGGTGGTGAAAACCTATTTCGGCCATGGGCGGTGCCTCCGAAGCATTAGGATTGGCCTGGGGAGGGGGAGCAGCTGCCACCAATCCTTGGACTGGTAGTGGATTTTGAAGCACAATGGGAGGAGGTCGTTGTGGTGCTTAGTTGGGTTGGGCTTGATTGGGAGCATTGGCGACCTATTGGGCCTCATTTTGAATGGCCTACTTAGTGTGAGCCATGAGGGGACACTCAAATGTGTAATGCTCATAAACATCATAGAGTGTATAAGGCTGGTTTGTGAGCAATGGAGCGTAGTGTCTTGGTGCATTCTGTCGTGGGGGGTTTTGGGCTGGCTAGTTAGTTGTAGCATTATTGGGAGCATTTGGTTGCTGACCGCCTCCCTGCGGTTGGTTATTTCCTTAGTTGCGGGGTCGATTGTTTATAGCTTTCCCTTGTTGATTGTTGGGGGCAGGCTGGTTTGGATGGTTTTTTTGTGTGAACACTTGTCCCAACAGAGTGGGTGGAGTGGGGGCAGGGTCTTGAAATTGTTGCACTGGTGGTGCATAGTATATTTGTGGGGGTGGTGGTGCCACAAATGTGGGCATTTTCCCCACATACTGTTGTGTTGGCCAAGCTATGGCCTAATCCTGTTGCGGTGGCACAGGTTGTGCATAAGAGGTTGTTTCTCCAGACTGGGACATCATTCTAGCATATTCCAGAGCTTGGTTTTGGTAAGAAACATTAGCAGTGTTGCTTGGTTGAGGTGCAATAGCAGGTAGTGTCGGTCGAGGCTATGGTTGTTGGGAGACTGACCCTATGATGTCGTCCGTAGCGTGGGATGCCCCTGGTGTGTCACGGTAGGAGGTACTCGGATGGGGAGCATCTGGAATGACAGTGTACAAGTATCCAGAATAAGAGTAGATCAAGTCAAATTGTTGGGCATTTAGTATGGCCTAATCTACAAATTGGGGATGTTTAGATGTGATGTTCTTTGCGATGGGTGGGAGCAAAGTATTGAGGAACCAATCCAAGAAGATCCTGTCCTCTAGTTGGATTTTGCATAAGCTACGGCGTCGCCACCACTCATGGATATGGTCAGTTATGTGAGTGGCGGTGCTTTGGCGATAGGATAACAGGATCTCCACCCCCTTTTCATATCTAACAGGGAGTTGAAAATACTATAGGAACATGAAGGTTAGGGAGTTGAAGTCAGGGTACTTGGCTTGTGGCAACTCATTTACCATTTGGCTACAGCACCTATAAGGGTGTGTTGGAATAGCCTCAGCCTATTGGAGTCATCTACGATGCTGTTGGATGAGCACCATAGATGGAATGTCATTATGTGATTTTAGGGACATTCCTTGGCTTTGCCTTCAAACTTTGGGATGTCTGATGGCAGCTTAGTTGGCATGGGTGGCCAAAAAGCTTGGTGACGGATGGGGTCATTCGTTAATCTATCCAATTCAATCAAGTTTAGATGAGCCATGAAGGGAATATTTGACCCCAAGTTGATGTGGGATGGGGCTGCAATGGGGGTGGGGTTTTCAAGTGTATAATGCATCTACATGGCTGGGGGTGATTGTGGTGGCACCATTGTGGATGGTCCAATGCCCCCAAGTTTTGTGTGGGGGGTGGTATGGGTGGTAGGAGCATTTCCCCCATGTATGATAGTAGGGTCAATGTAGGTCGACAATGCACTACCCCCTTGTGTGGCTGGAGGGGCAGTGTGTTTGGAGGGGCCACTGCCCCCATGTATTACCACTGGGCCAGCTTGGCTGGTCACTATGGGTGGTGGCAATTGGCTAATGAAAGTCTGCATGACTATGCTTGGACAACTTGCCAAGTTGTGGGTGACAGGTTGTGATGTGGACATGGGTCCACTTGCTAAGGTTAGGCCAAAAAATGGATCCGGGTTTGCACTAGCCATGGGGATTGATGGTGCGGTGTGGAGGTCTAGTTCAGACTGATATGGGTCTGAATTAGAATTAGAGGTTGTGTGGCCCTATGACAGTGTGGGAGATCATTGAGAGTGGCTTCGACAGTGCCAATCAAGTGTTCCAAATGGTGGTGGTTCACCTCTTAGGTGTGAGGAAGATCGTGGAGGATCAATTGTGTTCACTTTTGTGTATGAAACTGGTGGGTATGAGATTTGCACCCTGGTTTAAATGGCTTCCTATTGGCTGAAGGTGGTCTCTCAGCCACCAAGACTGCCAGAAGACAGTGCTTGGCTTGTTCCTCATGGGTGCTTCTACTCAATCGGAAGGGGTCGTTGCCCATTTTTCTTGGCAATTCCTCTCAACGGCCAGCTACTTTGGGGTTCCTGTGGTACTCCTCACAATGGGTTTTTGGGCAAAGCCCAAGTACTTCCCATAGTTGAAGCAGTCAGGGACTTATGTCCTTAAATACTATAGAATTGATTGAACTTAGTGTAAATTTGGTAAATTTTAAGGCTTACTCAGCGTCATGAACTGAGTTGGGTTAATTATTTGGTATGATCTGTTGGTTTTCTTGTTTGCTATGGAATTTGGTTGTTGCAATATGATTTATGAATTCATGGTAGAGTTCATATCATGGTTTTGTATGTAAACATAAACAAGAAATTTGTAAGCAAGTACGGTGATTAACCCTGGATTGCTCGCCTAACTAAATGTCTACCTCTCAGTGATATTATTCTTCAAACCAAGAGAAGGTGCTAGGCTCTCAACACAATGGGACTAATACCATCTGTAGATCCTCAGGTCACCTCCTAGATGCAAGGTTGGTCAACAGGGAGGATGCTTAGCACCATCAAAATCCCTCCTTCTCTAACCCCTCTACCTTCCAAGTCACCCGGTTTTAGTGGTTTGGGAAAAATACCATGGAGTTCCTAGATCTATACGAGCTTACCCTTTGTCGTAGCCCAGAATACCCCGGAGGGTGATGGCTAGGTAGAGGAGGAAGGGAGTATCAAGATGGTTATTTTTAAGTTACTTTTAGTTAGACTAGTTCATTTTATTGAGCCTCAATGATTGATTTAACATTTACACATTGTTCATGGATTAATTTGCAGAAAATAAAAACTGGAACTGAAAAAGACCTGCAATGGTGGACGGAGGTAGCTGGGACACACTAACAGTCCTCTGAAACTTAAAATTACTGTCCATTAAACCTAAATTCAACTTCTGTGTGACAGGCCGCACATTTCTGACAAAATCTAAAGAGGGGGCTGCGAGATTTTTCTAGAAATGAGCAAGGGGGTCACACAAAATGAAAAAAGATCTGCAACTTGAGTTTTTGGGATGAAGTTGCACCTGTCTAGGGATTAAGTGCACCCTGGGAACACCTGTTTGATCATTAAGAGCGCCCCAGTCTCACCTTTTTCCCCGATAAGAGCACCCTACTCCGAAAAGGGCTTTTCAGTGAGGTAGGGTCAGATCTAGCTGACAGTAACTGGTACTGGGGTCAGTCTGACTCAGCTTGGCCTAGTAGAGGCTTTGGAACTAACTAAAACAGTAAATAAACAAGATGTAAGATAGATCTAACATAAGATTTCTTAACACTAGGGTAAAATTGAAAAAACTTGAAAACTTGAAATTTTTGGACCAAGGATCCTGTGGGATCAACCTAGTATGGTCGCCAAAGCTATAGTGAGGATTTCTCCTCACTACAGGATCAAGAATGGCTCCCTTGTTCCTATAGGGCACAAGGGCAAGTTCCTACTCTTTGAAAACAGGAAAAAACGAAATGGAAAATAGCATAAATAGAATAGTAAAATAAACTAAGCTAATCTAGTGACAAAAAACTAAAACTAGACTAAACTATGAGCTAATAACAGAAAAGAAAGAGGGAGATGAAGCCCTTGTGAACCCCTCTACAGAAAATGGGTTAGGGTTCCGCCTCCTTGAAACCTACAAGCAACCTAAGCTAATACAATGGAAAACCTACAAACAATGTTAACAATAGAGCCTGCAAATAAAAACAATAGTTAGAAAGCAAAAACAATTAAACAAACATGAAAAGAAATGTTATACCTCACTTGGGTCGAAATGGGCCACCATGCCCTAGCTCATGGGAGCACCTCTCTCTTGGTTGGGAAGTAATGGCTTGATGGGATGGAGATGGAGGAGAGGGAGTGTGGGTGGTTTGAGAGGCAAAGATCTCAAAGCATCCATGGGCAGCATAATAATAGGCAAGGGAGGAGTGTTTTGAGAGTGACCCCCCATCCTCCTTTTATAATTTTTCCAAGGTATTTTAGGGTTTTAAGCCCTTGGTCATGGATTTAAACCCTTTTTGTGCCTTTAGCCCCTTCCACCCTAACTTTAGCCCCTTTTAGGGTTTTAGCCCCTTTTTGAGGGATTTAGCTCCTAGGGGGCTATTTTGGGCTCTTTTTTGGGGTTTTTAGCCCTTTTCTTCATCCTTGGGCTCTTTTGGAGGTGTGGGGGTCTAATGGAATTTCTTATGGAGTGAAATGAGTGAAATGAGTGTTGTGAGATGGTGTCCTTGGGTGGTGTAGGCCATAGAGGGCTATGTGGGGGACTTTTGGGTTAACACCTCATCTGAGGGCCCAGGTGGTATTTACTAAGTTGAGGGCGAGAGACCCTTGTATGCTAAGGTGGGTTAGGATCATGGCCTGCACAGGAGAAGGAAAAGGCAAAGTGAAGTTTGGGGCTCCATTTTTCCACTAGCTAAACAATTAGATCCTCATGATCGAGGATTATGTGTGTGCGGGTACTGATTTCAGGGGTGACCATGACCTACCACTTCCACTTGGCACACAGTCCAGAGACATGGGTAAGAAACAAAAACCTAAGATGTCAATTTGTATTTTTGTATTTTAATGTTTTTTATTTTTTATGTATAGTAACAGGACCTAAATATTTTCATGCAAATGTTGGAGTGGCGCGACTCGGGGGATCTTCCCCTTTGGACAGATGAGCAAGAGCCTTGTTTGTTCAATGAGGTGACAATCAGATGGGAGAGCTAGAGGAGAACCTAGAGAGGTTAACTCTAGATATACTTGATGCATCGATTGACGATCTCCCAATGCAATATCAGAGGAACACAATAGGAGTGCCAGGCCGTTTTATCCATTTGCTACGTAGTGTAGTGCAAGTTGTCATATGCTACCATGAGAACCACTAGATAGTTATACATGATGTGTTATTGAAATTTGATATAGCTTTAGGATTTTGTATGCTTTTGTGCTTCCTGAAAGCTAGAGTGCTTCAGATGAGGTCTCGTGACCTATTTTTGTAAAACACTTTATATATATATAGACTTTTAATTCCGATGTTTATATGCTTCAAATGTGAAATGTATTTACATGAGTTTTATGTGTTTTTTACTGTTTATTTACAATATGATGAACCATGTTTGATTTTCATGTTATGAATGGGAAATATACTAGTCTAAGATATAATTTGCTAATGAATCAGCAACTGCATTGTCTACCCTAGGGATATGCCTATAAGTAATAACCTCAAATGACCTTTCCAATAGACATACCCTTCGATAGAGATAGAGTAGTATAGTATTTATAATGGTATAAACTTGGTTCAAATGACAAACCACTAACTGTGAGTCCATGAAAACTACCAAATCACGAATGTCCCGGGATGCAGCCTCAGTCAAGAGACCTATGACTGCTTCATTCTCAGCGATATTGTTGGTAGCAGGACCAATACAAACTACTCTCGAACTGACTAGATCATGTGAAAGGGAATATAGAACCATAGAACCCAAGCAACTAAAGTAAGGTTCAGGGTATGGCGGCAAGCACCATCAGCGAAACCATAAAAGTCCATATGATATGCATAACCAAAACATGGTATAAACAGTCTGGACACTAAACTCAAAACCATATTGAAAATGTTAAAACACACTAAAAAGTCAAATAATGTACATATATACAAGGTACATTACATGAATGATCTAGGCATAGTACCTCTTCAGGTACAATCCATTGCGAGGTTTCCCGAAGGGGACTCAGTCATAATCCATGAACTCATAGGCCCCTTTCTCTAAAACCTTGGAAACAATAAAAGGATCATACCACATTGATTCAAACTTCCCTTTTCCCAGCTTATCATGTCTTTGATCATAAGTCAGTACTAGGTCACCTTCGCTAAACATAAGAGGCTCAATAGATTTATTGTACTACACCTTGACACATTTGTTATGTGCCTCATTGACTAAGGCAGCATCTCTTCTAGTTTCGTCAATATCGGTCAAGTATAAAAACCTTTCTTCCTCATTCAAAGTATTAGGAAGACGTTCAATGGAAAGTCTCAAAGACAAAATCTGACACTGAATAGGTAAGACATATTCTAGTCCGTATACTAACTGAAAGGGTGTAAAACTAGTCGTTTTTTTCACTGAAGTTCTATAAGCCCAAAGAGAGGAGAAGAGAGTCTAGTGCCAGTTGGATTTGTGATATCCAACCATCCGACGCAACATAGATTTTAAGACTTTGTTAATGGACTCAACCTAACCATTATCTTGCGGATGATAGGGAGTTGAGTTTTCATGGCAAAAACCTAGCTTAACACTTAACTCTACCATCATCTAAATCTAGAAATGTGATCCATGATCAGTAACTATGGACTGTGGAACTCCAAACCTAGCTATTACATGGTTAAAAAGGAAGAGAGAGGTATTTTTACCATCCTCTGCATATGTAGGTATAGCCTCAACCCATTTAGTGAAATAACCCACAACTACAATGATGTAACCATGCCCCCCAGCTGAGGTAGGCTTACAATGCATGAATTATATCCCCCATTTGGTGAAAGGGCCAACAACAATGATGGGGTGTAACAGAGCAGGGTGAGTGCACTTTTTGAATAAAATTTTTGATAGGGTGGACATTTCTTAACAGCCTCATGACAATTTTTAAAGATAGAGGACCAAAAATATCCAGCGTGAAGGATTTTCTGAGCTATAGCCATCCCAGAAATATGAGCGCCACATGCTCCAGAGTGGCATTCATTGAGAACATGTTCAACCTTGTCATGGGTGAGGCATCATCAAATAATGGTATCTATACCACGCCTATACAATGTATCATTCAGGATAAGATAGTACTTCGCATGGTGACGAATGCGGCGATGATCATCAAGAGATATATTGGGATAAAAATGTTGTGTTTGGAGATAAATGATTAAATATCAATACCATGGATCAGTTGTGCTTATTAGGAACATAAATTCATCTAGGAATGAATCATTGGGCTTAGAATATGTTAAATCACAGGGAAGGTCACACATCAGCTCTGCAAATACCAATGATTTCTTTGAAGTAGCTTTGGAAAACTCAAGGTCAAACTCATGTAGGATGACAATCCATCGAGAGCATTTTCTCCCTAGCACCTGACGAGTCACGATGTAGTACACAGGGTTTTGGTCTGCGAGTACGGTAGTGGTGTGAAGAAAGATGTAGTGATGAAAATTTTAGACAGCAATGACCATATCCAATGCTAGCTTCTCCACACATGAGTATCGAGTTTCAGAATCGAGAAGTTTCTTACTAGCAAAGTAAATCATGTGTTCTAGGCCATTCTGGTCCTCTTGGGCTAAAACCATTTCAATATTAGTAGTAGAGGCGACAACATATAAGAGAAAATCCTTCAAATAATCTGGGGGGTGTATCATAGGTGAATGGGTCAGATCGTGCTTAAGATTATCGAAGGCTCGTTGGGCTTGGTCATCCTAGAAGAATGGAGTATCCTTCTTAAGGAGATGCATATAACCATGCATTTTCTCAACAAATTTACAAACAAAATGATGAAGAAAGTTTTTGTTCCCTTGCAAACTTTGGAGTTCAAGTAGGTTGGTTGGGGCGGGTAGATAAAGCATTGCTGCAATCTTTAATTGATAAATCCGAATACCATCCTTGGAAACCAGAAATCCTAAGAGACATCCCGTCTCAATGAAAAAACACATTTGTGTGGGTTCAACTGTATTTTGTAATGGCGACATCTCAGGAAAATGTCTTTGAGATGTTGAGCATGGTCTTCCCATTGTTGTGAATGTGTAGGGAGATCATCAAGGTACAGCTCCATGATGTTCTTAATGTCATGAAATGCATAGTACATGGTGCACTGGAAAGTGGCTTCGACGTTATTAAGACCAAAGGGTAACTTCTTGTAGGAAAAGGTCCCCCACGGGCATATAAATTCCATTTTATGCTTGTCGACGAGCAATATCTCAATCTAATTGTAG
The DNA here is from genome assembly GCA_001517045.1 of Pseudotsuga menziesii. NCBI lineage: Eukaryota > Viridiplantae > Streptophyta > Pinopsida > Pinales > Pinaceae > Pseudotsuga > Pseudotsuga menziesii. The sequence continues at coordinate 337,662 of LPNX010009578.1, read as the reverse complement.
CTAGAAAATCCATCCATGAATGAGAAGATGAAAATCCAAGCACAATTATCGATAATATGATTGATGTGTGAATTTGGAAATTTGTCCTTAGGACAAGTTTTATTCAAGTCTCAGAAATCGATGTAGACTCGAATAGTTCCATGCTTTTTGTTCACAGGAACGATATTCTATACCCATTTCATTAGGGGTACAAGATAGATGAACCCTGCCTTCAGAAGTTTCTCGACTTTAGCTTTGATAGTTGCAGCCTTCTGCGGATGGACTTGCCTCAATTTATGCCTAACCGGTATGGCTGTGGGATATTTTTTTATCTCATGGACCACAATAGATGGGTATATCCCAAGTATTTCTTCATAAGACCAGGAAAAAATATCTCATAATTTTTTAAAAAGTGCTCTATACTCTTCAATTTCATCTATTGAACAGTAATTCCCTATGTGAACATGTTCAATAGTTCTAGGCTTGATCGATATGCCGATTGGAGCCGTTTTGGTAATGTTGCATAAATTTCCTTTAGACTCAGAATCTTGCAACAAGACAGGTGTTTGCGGAACATCAAAAATATCAATACCTAAGAGAGATACAAAATCATTATCTACCGAACTGGTATTAGGGAGGAACAAGGATCTGTGATGGTGATCCTCCCATACTGATTCATTCATATTCATAATCTATATAATAGACTCATATGACAAAAATGTCTGGGACAAATAATCCAGAATAAGAAGCGAAGGTTCTAACCAGTAGGGCAAGTGGTAAGGATCTGAAGCCACAAGATGAAGATCACCTGTATGGACATCGAAAACATATTGAATAACATCATAAATTGCTTCATGCAGGCTGAGGGAGGATGTCTCAACAATTTGTTTACCTTTTGGATCATATCCAAATGAAGAGATCATATTAATGGTCACCGTTTCGGTGCTAGAAGGGGTTGATGGAAACATGCCCATAAGGGTGGAATCCTTCAACATTCCTACCCTAATTGAATGGTAAGGAGGAGGGGACTAACCTAAAAAAGGGACATTATTTGTCATAGGGTTAGTAACATCCGACATATAGAAATCAAGTCAATCAATCGTCACAATTATTCCCAAATGTGGAAACTAGAGAGTTCTAAACAGCGTCGAAGCGAAAACTGTCATGGCATAAAACTAATTTCTTCCTAAGAGAAGATTGTAGTCTAACGGGGCATCCACTACTTCCACCTGAATGGAAATAGTTTTGGCCCCTAGCTCAACTGAAAGGGTTGGCATGAAACCATGGGGCTGGAAACCTCATCCATCAAAGGCTTTAAGGGTCACCGATGATTTTACAAGCTCGAGAGAATGATGGCTTTCCAACAGGACAGAGACAAAACTGAAATTGAAGCACCTTCATCTAGAACAATCCTAAAGACATTTTTCCCAACTACTCTTATTACAATATGAAAATACAATTGGTGAGGTAATCTAGGTTTCTGGTTCTCTGGATTGAAATGAATCATATTCGTGTCACCTGGGTCCATGTCTCCTAAGGCGGTTAATAATTTTTTGCTTTGCATGGGACAGGTTTGGAGCACTTATAAGGTAGACATTGCACATGGTGCCTAAGCTAGGTCTTCTATAGTGTTATAGAACTATGTAGCTCAGGCATTAGGTTTGAAAACAACCTTCCTAAGAGTACTCTTGGATAGACACAAAATCATGTTGAGATTAGGTTTCTTGATGGTTAGGGGACCATTAGACAAGGATGTGAAAGAACCAGTAGAAGGAGCTTTATCTGGAGAAGGGTTTTCAGTTTTCTTCTCCTCAGGTTTGTCATATGACTGACTTTGAGTTTCTATATTAATAGTTTCTGATGACATCATTTGAATTTCCTCTGTAGAACTAGAATTTCCCTAGTTAGACATGTGGTCTACCAGTTGTTGCTGAGAAGGAAAATGATCAGTAAGGATTGCCAGTGCGAGGTTACTCTTTTAAAAATTGTTAATTTCATCATGACAGGGACACTCCTTTGTGAAATTATCACCACCATATAATAGGTAGGGATATTTAGCTTTCCTTTTTCCTTTATTGTCATTCTCCGGGGTTGTAGTCTTAGTATTTTCCTGTTGGTTTCTGGGTTTCTTATTTTTACCTTTTCCCTTTGTCTTACTATCAGATGATTGCGTACTTTGAATATAATTCACCTTGGAGGAAACCATAGGATTAGAAGGATTAATAGTGGAAGGATAGGGTTGTTTGGTAGCTTTTACTACTGATAGGGGCTATATTGAACCGATAACCTCGTCAACAGGAGTTTATGTAGGTGGCTTAGCCAGGTCCGTACTGGGATGAGGAGCTTGAGGACTAAGCTCATACAAAGTTTCATACTGGGAATATACCAAGTCTATATACTGAGCATAACTAATGGCCTGCTCTTCAGTGAAAGCACCCCCCATATCCACATCTTAGGCAATGGGTGGCAACAGAGACTTCATAAACCAATCAGCTAAGAGTTGGTCTAGGATAGGAGCTTTAATGAGCCTTCTCCACCTTCTCCACTCATGAATATGATCTGAAATATGTGTGGAGGTATTTTGATGTAGAGAGGTCAAAAGGTCTGTACCCGTTTCATAGAAAATGGGTAGCTGAAAGTGTGTGAGGAAGACAATTTCCAAAGCACTAAAATCCACTAACGAATGTCGCGGAAGTTCGATATACCACTTCATGGCTGTACCGGTCAAAGTGCGCTGGAAGAGTCTTAATCAAATAGAGTCATCCATCAAGGAGTTTGACGAACACCATAGATGGAAAGTCATAACATGATTATTGTGATCATATCCCTACTTACCATCGAGTTTTGGAATATCTGATGGTAACTTGACTGGAATGGGGGGCCATGAAGGATTGTTTTGGATGGGTTCATTGATCAACTTGGACAAATCAAGAAAGTCCAAAGTTTCTAGGAAAGGTAACTGGCAATTTGATTCAACATACTGGTAATATTGATAAGGCATGTAATCACCAGTAGGACCATAAGTGGACTGATTTACAGGTTTTTGAAAAGGATGACGAGACGATGAACCTCTGGAAGATTGACTTTCAAGTTTAGGGATGCTAGGGCCACCAATAACATTAGAAGGAGGACCACCAAGACCTCTGGGACCACCAGGACCACTGGGACCACTGGGACCACCAGGGGGAGGACCACTGGGACCACTGGGACCACCAAGGGGAGGACCACTAGGACCTCCGGGACCACCAAGAGGATGACCACCAGGACCTTCGGGATGACCAGGTGAAGGACCACTAGGTCCCCTGAGGGCCAAAAAATATTCAACCTAGTTATTACTCATTTTTTCTATATCTAAACCGTTCAGACAAGAGGAACAACTTCTATCCGAAGAAGGTGATATATTCCTGATAAAAAATTTGGTGACTCCACTTGGGAAATGTAGATTCCTGGAATAAGATCTCTAATGAAAGACCTACAGACCTACAAAAGCACATAAAACATACAACAACATCAAAGATACTGGAAAACTATCCATAGATCCATATTAGTGACTAAGGAATCCAATGATATATATGTGATATTATAACACAACAGATATATGGGAAGGAAATCAACTTTGCATTAATTGATGAATGAAAGAGCTTACAACCATTTTTCCTTAGTGTCGATGCACTCCTTCACAAGACTAGAACCTCATTCCCGATAGATCCAACTTGCTCCTCTATGCTCTCTAATGGATTAGGCCAGGATGTTAATTCAGGAGCATAACTTTAATTCTTTCTTGTCCCCTCAACCATGGAGTATGAGATTGGATTTATAGGGCTCAAAGGGATAGGAATGGTTGAGAAACTAGTGGGTGAGGTGGCCATGAGATCCGAAAAGGATGGATCTTGAGCTTAACTGACCCAGGTGAGTAGAGATAAGGCTAGGCACGAGGCTTTTGTTCTGAAAGCTTCGTGAAACCTCCTTTTTTCACTTTTTACCAAGGGTACCACTTATATTCCCTTACCGATTATATTCCCTTATGACAGAGCGATGAAGGGTGAGAAATGCACTAAAGACAAAGGTTGAAGGTAGTGGCACCTCCTGGTTTCCACATAACTTGGGCAGTGCTACATAAGGTATCTCTTATCTACTTAAGGGTAAGAGCATTGCTGAAGTTTTGTATGTTAGGATCAACATCTAGAGCATTGTTTTCACTTCAAGTTTGGGATTGAGGGAAAATAGAGGTGTTATGGATCTTATCACATGCTGGTGACAGGATTTAAGTGTAATAAGCTAAAAAATAGAAAAAGGGCCTTAAAACCTGAAGTAGTGCCTAAAACCCTAATTAGTGTCTAAAACCCTAAAAAGAGAGAAAAGGACAGAAAAAAATATAAATAAATGGTGGAGGTATCCATCACAACATCACTCATTCCCTCTGTCGTTATTATACTTCCATGAGTACTTTGAGAAACCATCACTCTCAAACTACTCATCCAAAGTCACCAAACATTCCATTTTCCCCACTTGCTCCAATTTTTGTGTGTTGAGTCATCCTCCATACTACCTTGATACTACCAAACCTGTGCAGAAGCAATATCATTCTAAGTTAGGGTACGGTAGCCCACTTTCAAGTAAATCAGAAGGTATAACAGTCTCATTGTTCTTTGTTTATTTTTATAGATTGTTTGTATTTGTTTATTTTTGTTACTAATTGTTTTCTTGCAGCTAGTCCTTCCATTATGAACTATACCCTTTTGTTGCTTTGACAAAAGGGAGGTGCATTGGCATGTAGCCAGGGTGAAAACTCAGCTACATTTTTGGTGACCATACCATGTCAATCCCACTAGATCCATGGTTTTACAAGTTTTTTTTGCAGGTTTTCCTTCATAGTTGTCCCCGATCAGGCCCTCATGAGGCTGATCCGATTCCGTAAATCCCTAGTACCTGTAAATTTTGGCCATTGCTGACTCTTTTTTTATGTTTTCCAAATTCCAACCGCCATCACTACTTTCGGGATGAAAAGCATGACCCATTCATTTCTTTCAAGCTAAAACTTGTGACCCAGTCGCGACCCCATCTTTGAAAGGCACGACTTGCCTCCCAGGGAAAAGTTACTACTATTTTTTGCCTCAGAGGTGACCCAGTAGCTACTGTGCGGACTATTTGTGTGACTCAGTAACTGTTGTCCAGCAGTTAGAAACAACTTGTCTATTTTTGAGCTAGTTTTACATTTTTTTTTTTGTCTAAATGACCCATTCGCCATTGGTTGACTTTCAAATACAAATATTTCTATTTTTGTGTTAGTTTCTACAAATTATATTATGTTTTTCATGATTAAAACATTGGAAATTAACATTCTTACTTAGCCCCTCCTCCTCTACTCGGTCATCACCCTTAGGGGTCTTATAAGATAAGACGGGGGGTTGAGTAAGCTTATTAATAGGCCACCATTTTTGTTAATTGTTCTTTTCCATTAAAAACAAATGACCTTGGAAACTAGAGGGAGTGGAAACCATCGGGGGTTTCATGGAATTTGCGTCCTCCCTGTTGAGCATTGGTCATTTGAGGAGTGACCTATGGATCTACGAGCAGACTTGTTTCCACTTTGATGAGATCCCAACACTCCTTCTTATATTTGAGGGATACAAAAGCAGGGTAGTCACACTACTGATTCACAATAGGTTATAGTTAGTTTTCTATCATTACAGTTTGTATTACACTTTGGATTTGGTTTATTTTTTCAACTTTGTTTTGATCCAAGCCCTTTTCTTGATATTTTCAGATAAACTAGTATTATTTGCTCATTTCATAATTGAAAAAGTAAAAAGAACAATATCATACACAAAGTGCATGCATTCACACCATATAATCCAACAAAAACTGGTTCATGACCCCGAGCGAACCATAAAAGCAACCAATTTACTTAATCAAATCTTGTAGTTTGAGGACATAAGTCTTGGACACCATAACTATGGGAAGTGCTTGGTATTTGAGATAAAAATCATTATGAGGAGTACCATAGGAACCCCAAAGTAGCTGGCCAACAAGAGGAATTTCTAATCAAAATGGGAAACAACCCCTTCCTATTGACTAGAAACACCCTTGTGAGGAAAAATACAAGTGTTTTCTTCTAGTAGTCATGGTGTCCGAGTGACCACCTATGAACCAATAATAATTTGTTTAAAACGAGGTCCAGAATTCATTATCAGTTACTACCATCAAACAACCATTGATCCACCGTAATAGTCCTCACACCTTAAGGGGGATCCCCTTCATTTTAGGTCTTTATATCATCACTATTGAGGCCCTCCTTGACAACCCTCCTCACCATCAGAAGGTCACAAAGCCTCTAATTCTGACTCAAATCCCTACCAGTCTGAGCTTAATCTTTTCACTGCACTATCTAGCCCCATGGCTAGCGTAAATCCTGATCCCTTCTTCGGAGGGGTGGTTGGCAGCAGACCCATGTCCCTGCCTCACATCATTACCAATATCCCGACCAGTGGTCCCAGTACCATTGCATATGTCATTGTGAGTTCGCTACCCATAATTGGTGGCCCTGCACCTTCTCCTATCATTCCCATTGTACCACCTTTCATACCTTGGGGAAGCAGCCCTTCCACGACCATATCAACTATCCCCATTGTGGGAAGTCAAAATCAGGTACCCCTAGTCATGCAGAAACACCATACTACGGTGAAATCTGATGCCATCATCATTCCCTCTCGCACCAACCTTGGTTCTAACCTCCCATTCATGGCTCACCTTAAATTGCCTGATTTAGCCAGGTTAACCAATGACCCAATCAACCATCGACCCCATTGGCCTCCCATGCCCACCAAAATCCCGTAAGACATTCCAAAGTTTAAAGGGGAGGCAAGTGAGTGCCCCCAAAACCACATTATGTCGTTTCATCTATGGTGCTTGTCACAAATCATTGTAGACTATTCGATCAGACTTAGTAGGTTCCAGCGCACCCTCACAGGTAGCGCAACCAAATGGTATATTGAGATACCTCAAGCCTCTTACCCCGACTTCACTTCATTATCCTTGATGTTCCTACAATACTTCCATCTCCCTATCATATACGACAAGGGCATTGAAATCTTGTTGTCTTTCCATTAGAATACTGCTATGCACATCAATAACCACATCCATGAGTCATGGTGACAATGTATCCTATGCAAAATCTAGTTGGATGACTATATTTTCCTTGATTGGTTCTTAAAGACCCTACTACAACCCATAGCCAAGGATGTCTCCTCTGAACGTCCCCAATCTGAGGAAGAATCCATTTTGAAGGCCCAACAGTTTGGTTTAATTTACGCTCATTTTGGATACCTATACACCATCATTCCAGACACTCCTCGTGTCGGCAACTCTCACCACGATACATCAGGGGAATCCCATGCTGTGAATGGAATCATAGGTTCTATCTCCTGACACCCACAGTACTATATGGCACCTCCTATGATGCCACCATACCCAAGCAACAAACCTAATTTTGCACAACTGAGGCAGGTACCCAATTACTCAAGGATGATGGCCCAATCCAGAGCCATACCCTCTTATGCATAGTCTACACCAACTTAGCATGCCCATACACTAACTTGGCCAGCAAAACCATATGTGGGACCATTAACCAGATTGGTTGCTCCCCCAGCCCCTTCGGCCTACTATCTGCCACCTATGCAAGCCACTCCAACCCCTGGCTCATCTCCTCCAAATTTCGCGAGACAAGGTTTTGCATAGCAGAATCTTCCCATCCAACCCACCCCCAATAATGAACAAGGGAATGGGAAGAAGAACTGAGCAAGGAATCGAGGTAACAACCAACCACAAGGAGGCGTCCAACTTCTTAATCCTCCTAACAACAATGGTGCTAACTCACTGGAGCAAAACCCCCAACATCCTAATCGACCAGGATGAACTGCTCTACTACGGACTAATCATCTGTGTAAATTATGCAATTTCTATGGCCGTTATACTCATGAATTACTGGATATGGACCATGTCAAGTAGTTTATCCAAAACAAATCTCAATGGGACACCAATGTGGTAGCATAGGATCAACCCAACCCATCATGAATAGGTCCTCTGCCTAAGGTGCTCCAAAATCCGCTACCACTTCAAGGATTGGTTGCAACTGCACCTTTGATGAGATGAGATCGACATTGACAAGGTAGGGTCAATCAAGCCATAAAAGTCCTCTGTGGAAACATACTAGGAGTTACCAGACATATGTGTTTACCTTCTTGCTATGCCCAAAGTGTGTCATGAGAAGCAAATTTAACAAGCCCACTCTGTCTACACTATTGGGCCACTCCATTAGTATTATGAGCTGGGGTTCAAGTGGTACTTATGGAAGCATAACCATGTAGTTTCTCCTTTCCAATCCCACCTGCTTGCAGGTGTCAATGTCCTCAAAATGGGTACACTAGTATGGATATGGGGCATCGCTAAAGAGGAGTGTGCCTCTATCGGAATTTTCACCTCTAGTTCCTCGTCTCTCTTTGGATGAACATAAGGGGGTAGTAGGTTATGTTCTTCGATGGTGGCACTCGCATCCCTTTATGCTGGCAATTCTGGTGCATCATCCTTAAGCATGTCCTCATAAACCATATCCATAATAGCCTTGGCCTTGTGTTTCTTTGGGAGCCTTGATTTTGAGGATTCTAGGGCATCTCTCAGTGGCATGACCGGTCATGGACCTGTAGGTGGTGGGTTAATAGGAGAATTTTGAGCAAGCCTGATGTAGAGCCGAAACCAAGTGTTGGAACAGGGATCAAGCTGGCCATGGGAGTGGTCTGCAACTTTCTTCACACCATTATCTCTACTTTTTCTTCTGGATGTTGTACCTCCAACGACAGGATTTGTTCTTTGATCAGACACAGTGAAGAGAGGGTAGTATCGGATTTCTCATTGGAACTAGAAATCTCAATAACCATTAGCTTTGGCTCTCAATCTCAAGCTCTGGTTCACTCTAGCTCTCTCTGTGCACGTAAAAGGATTCTTGGTGAGGAAGCCTCATGTTTATAGAGGTGCACCCATGCCTCATGTGATCATTGCATGGTATATCGACATCATGTCGATCACATGGGGTTCTTGGTTGATGCATTCCTCATTAACTCATATACTCAAGTTCTGAGTTGTACTTGTCAAGACAGTTATGGAATTTATGACGAGAATGACTGATGGGACCAAAATGCATGCTGTCATTCTCCTCAAATCTCGTTGAATTAATGATGCTTCACTGTCATAACCACCAATATATAATTTTTTTGGGTATCCAGGTTTTAATGATGGCTAGTTGTCATTCTCACTTTTTACTTTGATTTTCCTGTTTCCGTCTCAAATGTGAGATGGAACAATTTCCTTCCCTTTTCTCTCTCTTTTATTATTATTTTTCATTCATTCACATAGTGCGATCTTAGCTAGGCATGTCGCGGCCATCATAGTAAGGTTTCAGGTGACTTCCATTTACCATATCGATGACGTATTTTCAATCCATCTTCTATAATTTTACAACACCTGCGTCAGTGCTGTGCGCAATCAAATATGGCCCTAGCCAATGCATTTTTAACTTTCCTAGATGTTTGAAGAATTTTTTGTCTTACAACAACACAAGTCCTCTAACTCTGATAATGTAGTGTGTGTCAGTCCTCTTCCCTGGTGGACTGACCAGTCCAACAAAATCAACATCCCACTTGTTGAATGCTTGTAGTGTTATATGTGACGCAAGAAACATCACATCGTGACGTGATGGTTTTCTTGTTCTTTGGAAGAAATCACAGTGCCAAAAAAATCTCTTAGTATTCATATGTATGGTTGGTCACCATAGTCCTTCTTGTAGTATATTGCGCATAGTTTCCTTTTCGGCTTAGTGTCCTCCTACGACTCTAGCATGTGCTCCACTCATTACCCACTACCGCGCATAATAAAAAACACACCGTCACAATATTTCCTCCATGCCCATCTTGTACAGATGTCCCACAATCAATGTATAATCAGTAGCTCTGACAACCAAATGTTTCTTCTGGTTAGTGGAGAATCCTTCAGGTGCATAGCGTGTTCTCAAGAAGTGGATGATAGCATTAAATTCCTTGTTCTGATCATCTATCATGTGGATCAAAAATAGTTGCACGTCGAGAAATTTATCCTTCAGATTGGTTGGTTCTTCACAAATTTCTATCCATGATAGGTGGTCTAGCTTGACAGTCAGTCGAACAGGTTTTACTATGACATAAACGTCAAATTCTTAAAACAAGAGGAGCCATCGACATATCTTCCCCCCAACACTGGCTTGTTTACTAGGTATTTTAAAACCGAATAGTTAATTTACATTTTTAAATGTCCACCCAACAAGTAGTGTCAAAAATTTTGCGGTGCATAGACCATGGAGAGGCCTTTCCTCTCTATTTTCATGTAATGTTTCTTTGTAGTCGACAGTTTTCTGCTAGTAAAATCAATATGGTAGTCAAGCGCACCCTCACCTGGTTATGTCAAGACGATGTCGAGTGCGGCAGATGACGCATTGACATGAACATGGAACTCCTTCTTCCATTTTGAAAATACAAGTATTGGTACATGGCCACCCATTGGAACTTCGCATCTTTCTTCAATATATTCTCCATAGGTGCAGTGATCTCAGGATACCCTCTGATAAATTTCCTATAGTAGCCTCTGTGTCCTAACACTGATCTGAGTTGCGTGACTACTATGGGTGGTGGTAAGTCAAGGATAATCACAACTTTTTCTAGGTTGACCAAAATTCCATTGCGACATACGACATGACCCAATAGCACACCAAATGATGCGCAAAAAATACATTTATTGGAATTAAGCGTGATTTGATACTGGTGACAGCGTCCCAACATCATGCACAGACTCTCAATATGGTATCTTACTAGACCAAACACAGACCAATCATCAAATTAGACCTCAAGAAATTTATGAATGGAATCTTTAAAAGTAGAAACCACTATTCTAGAAAAAATAGTAGGTGCATTCTTGAGTCCAAAGGGAATTACTTTATAGTGGTAGCATCCCCATTCTGTGATGAAGGTCATTTTTTGGTGATCCTCCTTAGTGATTCTAACTTGATGATAACTAGAGAAGTCGTTGGTGAATGAATACATATCTTTCCCTATAACATTTTCCAATACTTTATCTATGAACAATGTTGGGAATGGATCATGTAGGTATGCATCATCCATTTTCCTTAGGTCGACACAGATCCTGAATTCACCTATGGTTTTCTTATCCTGGATCACTATAGGGTTGATCCACCCTAGTTCCTTAATAGGTTCAATGATTCCTGCATCAAGCATGCAATCCAATTCTACTTTTAACTTTTCTTTATACCTTGGATTCAACCTATAAGGTCGTTTTTTGACTAGCTTAGCATCTGGTCTCAGGGGTATTTTCATCTCACCCAGGTTACCGACTATTCCCTTCATCTCTGAGAAATTGGTAGGGAATAGGTACTGACACTCATGCATTAATTATGTGATCTTTGATACCATCTCATCGTCCCAATAATATCCTATATTGGTGAACTTCAGGTTCTTTGGTGACCCAATGTTTACTTTCTTGATTTTCAGTGGCTTAAGGAATTGGTCGCTTGAAATACCATTTCCTTATACTACACTTGTACCCTCTAATTCCAGGATGTTTATGTTAGTCGAGTCATCATATGGGTATCCATCTATATTATATCAAGCCATCCATTGATGAATGGTAGTGCTGCACTGGTGGGAATTTGCCTCTTCGACAGAGATTTCAGCAAATATATTTTCCTTTATCGTTTGAAGCGCAACGTTAACTATAGGTTTCTCATTAGTGAATTCAAATGTGTGCACAAACTTTTTAGCTACTTATTCCCAATCCTGAGTTGCTTTTTGCAATTCCATAGATGTATACCAGCTTCTAGGTGTCATTTTCAATGTGTGAATGAAATGATGGACCCATTCCTGACATGGGTATTTCGCAAATGCGGTGCGACACTGATTTATGTGCTCGACCGGTTTCAATAATCCTATGTACTTGTGACTCATGGTGGTGACTTCTTCACCGAAACTGGCTTCCAGCAACCTTCTGCATTGTGTCAATTCTGATATGGACTACTTGTGTGTGCCCCACCATCTAGTAGGTGTAGCCTTTAGTACATGGTCTAGTGCGGTCAAGCGCTGCGAATCTGTTACAAGTCCTTCAAACTTATTTAGGAAGGTTGCAAGGTTAGGTAAACCTTCATAGGTTGGCATCTCTCGTAACTCATTCTCCAGTCGTCGCATAGACCTTATAAATCTTGCGCATCTCCTCATAGAGACATCATGCAACTGGTGTTTCCAATTCTCCAAGGCCTCTCCTGAGTCAAATGTGCATGAAATAGCACTCCTCCAGCTCATGTTTCCATCCCCTGTCGAATTGATATAGTATTCTTGTAGGTCAGTGACATTATATATTTGGTCAAGATAATCACTTGTCCCTCGCTGTAGACATGCTTGATATATATTTTTCCTTCCAATGGATAATGGGCGATACTACCCTCATCTCATTATCCTCAAATGAGAGTATCCTTTTCCTAAAATGTATGATGATCTAGTTGTCTATGGCCTAATCTATTCCCAGCAGCATGGTATATGGGTTTGTTTCGTCGACAATGTTGATGACTTCAAAGTATACAAATATGCGTAACCCCTCAATGTCAATAGGGACTTGACTCAACCTACCAATTAGTAGGACATTCTCCTAATTTTCAATTTGTGACTGGACAAGAGACTAGTCCAAGCGTGGCTTGCCCATGCTTTCCCAAGTTTGTCACATTAAAATATTGACGTCTGAGCCCAAGTCTAAAATAATGTAATCCATGTCATAGTCTCCTATCTGCGCAGTCATTCTTAACTCGTGCCTAGTTTTGAATTTCTTTCTAGCTTGATTAAATCTCCTATCTGGTTGTGACTCTTATGGGGTTCCTTTTATCAGTTCTTGTAGTTCTGCGATAGCATATTTATCCTGAATTAGCGCTAAGCAACTTGACATAAATGATTTGAGCTTACTAACCTTATGTGGGACCTTCTTTTGGAATATCTGCTGAAATTGTTCAAGCATCCCTTACTTTAGCTGAGGAAGATGGTTATTCTGGGTTCGGAAAATATGGTCGCATGTCCAAGAATACTTTCTTCTGGTTTTGAACATCAAATGGGACTTTTTTCTGCACCATGGGTCATACCTGTGACTTCAGTTGTGATTATTCTTGTGGTATATCCTTATCATCTCCAGTTGTAGCACCTCCTTATGTTATGATAGAAACGCTCGGTTCTCTCGGCTCAACAACAATCATCTAGACATTTAAGTTAGGATTTGGATTGAACTTCATATTTTTCATAGGTTTAGGACCTGCAATGGTCTGAGCATGCCACTACGCAATCAGATGAGGACACTACTATACATTATTGTCCTGCCCTTTGCAATATGAGCATGTCTTTGCAGGTTCATGATAATCTCTATAATAATGGACCTGCTATCCATATTTATAGCATATAACCTTACCTCTTCCTCTCCCAAATCCTCCTCCTCCTCTTCCTCTGAATTTTCCACCACCCCTTCCTTATGGGTGTGGTTGCTATAGTGGGTATTGATTCTACTGGTATTGCAGTCGATATTGATTATGTGGTGCATACTAATTTTGAGTTGCATACTACAGCTGATATTGGTTTTGATACTGATTGTGTGGTACAGGAGAAGGTTGGTAGTACGCTTGTACCTATTCAGCCTAAACCTTCCCATCATTCTTCATCAAGTAGGTGTCTACCATCTTTTCCTTCAAGAATTGGTATGATCTGCAATCCTTCTCTTCATGCCCTACTGACTTAAAAATTTACAAAAAATGTTTGGTGGGGTACTTATAATCTTTTGCAAGTATAGTCAGTCCTCATCGTGATGTCCTATAGTTTTCCATATCTGACACTAGGGTAGTCTGTGGGAACTCAATGGTTTTGGCGCACCTGATGAGATATAGTTCATGTAGGTCAAACAATTATCTTTGGTGTGTCCATCCATTCTACATTTCGTACACCATAAGTATTCTTGGGATTCCTTACCCTTATTGATACCCTAAAGTTGTATTGTCATATTAGCCAGCTGTGACTGAATCTGCACCATTCGTACAATACCATTGCTGATTGGTGAGGCTTCCAGCTTCATTGTCAAATCCAATGCTTATGTCTGAGATTCAATCTTTTGTTTCATTAATGGGCCTCAGATGGGTGGTAATAGCAAAACAATAAAACACTCTTTATGTTGTACATATGACATTTGGAAAATTACTTTGGCCATCAAAGTTTTAAACCATTGGTCAAAGTCCCATAGGGACTCTTCCAATTATTGTTTTATCTCCTTGATCTCAGTGATGCATTGTGACTCATATTTAGGTTTTCTAAACTCACAGATCATTGTGATTCATATTTCTTCAAGGGTATTCTATGGTGTTCCTGGTGGTACTATGCATAACTTCATAAACCAGTCCAGCACATGGCCCCTTAGAGTCGTGATCATCTGTCATTTCTTTAGGTCTGTATTATGAACTGGCGACCCATCCAAACAGATTCACATAGGAACCAATTTTGTTATGGATCCTCTACTCCATTCCCATTAAATGTGGGTAACCGAATATCATGCCTAGCCATTGAGTTGGCCTCAGGGTTATCTAATAAATAATTTAATGGAGGTGTATCTTCCTGTGCACTCGTCACAGTACTAGCACTATCAATATTCATAACTATTTCAGGAGATGAGGCTCTAGACCTTACCTATGGCGATACTCCCCGTGTGATGTAGTCGCACCCTGATCTTGGTGTTTCTGCAGAGTATTTGGATTCTTCTGCTCCTTATGAAATCAGGCTATAGTTCTCCTCTTCATCGTAATACCCTTCATCCAACTACGACTAAAGTTCATGCTCACTTTATTTGAACAGACTAGGAGTTCGTCGACCTCCCGTTGTCTTTCTTCTTTTCCATGATCTAAATCTCCTTCCAGTTCTTAAGACTCCATATTCTAATTCAAGTTTTGTACTTCTTGGGAACATCTCAGCTCACCATTTCCCATTTTCTCTGCAGATCATCTGCGACATATCCCCTTTCCTTGCATACATGGATCAACTAATCAACTGTAAGATTCCCTTCTCATAAAATAGCATCTTTATCCATGCGCTCATAGATAATAAGTACCTTCTTCATGGTCCTTGGAAAAAATTTCTTTCATCCTCACTATATGAGGTTATAGTATCTACTGCAAAATCAATAATATACCCTTGCAAAATACTGCTGACCCAAAAATCAATAGCTCTAGAGATGGTATTACTTACACGGGTTATCTTGCAAACCAATTGGTCACTCCACTAAAACGCTTCTCTTCTCTAGAAATTTGTCTGCCTAGTCTCCAATCGTGATAACCAATCATGCACCATAATTGGAAACTCTGCAAAGAATATCTTGTGGATATCATTATAGATGTACCGGTATAACCATTTCTCTGCACTCAACCGCGATCGTGCGCTCTCCTCTTGCGCAAATGATAGCATCTTAGACTCCAGCAAATCCTCTATTCCCTTGTTTTTTGGATGCCACAACATTTCCCTCAACTCAAATGATTAACTATTCAACAACGTAACCATTTGTTGGCCTCTTTTCCTTAATTACATGACCCATGGTTCAACAACAAAACAATACCAACAAGACACCAAAATATATCGACGGAAACACCCACAAGGAAGGCGCATTATCACTCGAGATATTGTAATGTGTAACTTCGAGAACCATGTTTCCATAGTTTGCAAGGGATTATAGTCCCTTGGTGTGCTTCCAAGGTGCTCGACAGAGATGGAGGGATCAATTATTCTACTATGCAACAGAGGTACAACTATGTGCCACAACCAACACGCGACAACACCTTTTCCTTAACCACTTAACAATTGGCGCAATTGTTGGGCACAGTTGATTCCTTACTTAGAATGAATAGGGTGCAACTCATATTGTAACTTAGTATATTAACCTTGAAATCATACATAACATGTCGACAATGCTTTAAACATTCATTCATTCATTTACTGATTGGAAATATTGCTACATACATTCAACAATAGATGTAACAATACAAGTGAGAAAACACTCAACATTCACATAATCATTCAATCACTCAACATAGGAAATAACGTGGAAACCCATATGGGAAAGACAACCAAGGTTCTCTTCATCTGGCATGAGAAATATAGGTAGCACCTTACAGTCTGTAACTTATAGATTGTTCTTAAGATATGTCTTTTTCTCAACTATTTTTGCTCTAATTCTCTCTAGTCTATTGCTTCTATCTACTCCTATTGATCTGCACAAAGTCAGGATCGAATCTTCTACTTTACTGTTTGTGCACTCATCTGTAGATTATTCCTACTAGATGGTCTACGCACTCAACTGCAGATCTGTGGCTCAATGGAATTCTACTACTACTATACTTCTCTTCTGAGTCAAGAATGAACTAAAAACCTCCTCTGGCTAACTCTATGAACTACCGAACTGAATCTAACCCTTATATAGAGAAGGTTACTCCTATTTATAATGTTTGCAAGACCGTACAGGGTCAACTGAGTACAGCTCAATTATTACAGAATCAAGTAGCTACAAAATATATTTTATTGCATTAATACATGGTCATACTTCACCGCAAAAGTCCTGCATTATATTAACCATAGCCTTCACTAGCCGTAAAAATGTCTTTCAGCCTATCTCTATAGGTCATAACTAGCCGCAAAACTATCCTTTAGTATTTTTATAGTTCATCCTTCTACAGTCTTCCTTGACTTGCACCTTGTTGCACCTGCAACAATCTCCCAAAATTCTAAAAAAAATTTGGGACCCTCCTTTACTTCGAATTAGTTAGTTCTTCTCTTGGTTTCATTTTTTTGATTTTAGCTTATGGATTTTGAAGTGCCTTTTAGAAATTTGAGTGATATCAATCGACTGGTTTCTCGTCGTTTAAATGCTAAAGGATTTCCATCTTAAATTGAGCTCCTTTTTCTCGATTTGCAAAATCTTTCAAAATTTTCTTGTATCGGGAGGTATTTCTTTCGACTGTCCCGCCGTTGCGGGTGTTCTTCAGCTCTTAAATTTCTTGTCAACCTCGCCGTTGCGGGTCACTTCCAAAATGTGATCATTTTTGTCGCCCCGCCGTTGCGGGTGCTTTCCAAGTCTTGATTGTCATTTTTTTGCGCCGACTGTTGCGGGGGTTGAGCATTTCGTTCCATCGTTGCGGGTGGTGGACTGATCCGGTATGTTGCGGGCATTGTTTTCATGCCGTGTCGGAGGGGGATGAACACTGCTCTCACCGCCGTTGCGGATCAATGGGAATTCTGAATATTTCGTTGACTGCCGACCCAGATGTATCGAAGCCCTGTAGAGTGTGTACTTCCCATTGTGGATGACATCTCATTCCTAGCATCCGCCGTTGCGGGGGTGGCTGAACTCGTGGTCACCCGACCAATGTATATGCCGCCGCCCGACCACGAATTATCGTTCGCTCGACCCATTTATTTGTGTACGTTGCGGGTGATGGAGTAGTGAGGATGGTCCGCCATTGCGGAGAGGGCTGAGCTTTAGTCGCCCGACATAACTTTCGTGTCCGCTCCGACTGAGTTGACCTATCGCACGTGTGAGGTTTTTATATATACGGGGGGCGTGTGTTTGGTTTTTTTTTATTGTTGTTTTGTTGTGCCCAAGCTGTCAACGCTGTCGACTTTGCGAATCCGGTGGAGCGTCGTGCCTGTACATTAGAGAGAATTTGAGGTCAAAAATGGGCCTCCTAAGAGATGTACTACAAAAATATAAGATATATTAAAATATTATGAGTTAGGGGTTTTATGGGGTAGGTATATATGACAACTCACCTCCCACACTACTTTTTATGCACAATATAAATAACCATGGTTGAGTTACTTTTCTAAATTCACTATAAATAAAATGAATAAAATAACACTAGAATGATGTGACTAAGATTCATTGTAAATTCCCAAAAATTTATTGTCCTTTAAAATTTATTTGTCTTGAAATTGTAAATAAAATTAAACAAAAATGAATTTAATTTATATGCATAACTAAAAAAACATGAAAATGACAATATATTATTTTATAAAAAAATGTGAAAAGACATTTTTATGAATTATGAGTACTTTACTTGAAAATGACAATAATATTATTTTATGAGAAAGTGAATTGTGAGTACTTAAAAAGAACAATAATATTATTTTATGAGAAAGTGTGAAATGACTTTTATTGTGAGTATTTCATTTTATGACTTAGAAGTACTTGTACCACTAACTTGGTTAACTATGGATTTTCATCCACCATAGAAAATGTGACAAATAAGCATTCTTAACTCATGCAATGCCACCTCAACCATGGGGGATGATGTCATCTACTAGAATGTAATTGGTTGATTTTTATAGTACATTTTGGTCCTTTTGAGGCCCATTTTTTACCTCAAATTCTCTCTAATGCCTGCCGCCAGCTGTCGATTGGAAGCTCCGCCATTGTTGCCACAACAGCTTCAAGCCCCTGCCAGGTAGGATCGTAACCGCTTTGCCTAGTGTTTTTCAGGTTTTGAGCTAGATAGTGTTGGTTTTGGTGGGGGTGACTGTGTTTAGATCCCCATAAGCCCTTTGTGCTTGCACGACGAGTTTTCCCCCGCCGCTGAGTTTGTCATAGCCGTCTCCCTTGTGGTCTACGCCCGTCTTTCTTCTCTAGGGTTCCCAGCTAGATAGCCCTTTGCGGTTAGTAGGAGGGTGCCTTTGCTTTTAAAAGCCCGCGTTTAACCTATCTGTTCCGACCGCCGTCGCGTCTAAAGAGAAGAGATTTTTTTCCTTTAAACCTACGCTTTATCTTCTATTATTTTGGGGTTGGATAGCTGCTGCGGTTAGGAAGTGGGAGTTTTTGTCTTTATAGAACCCTCGTATTACCCGCTGCCATTTTGTTTCGCCTTGAACCAGTGGAGGAAGACAAGGTGCAGGTGGTCGTTATGCCACCTGCACCCGGTCTGGTGTTTGTCATGATGGGGTCTGTCAATACTTCGAAGGGGTTTCGCCGATTTTTTCATGGAGATTCCCGGCTGGTCGTTCCCCTTATGCGTTTGCCCTTTCCCTCCAGCCCTAACTTGTGCCCGCGATACATTGTTCTTTGTCTTCCACCGTGTGAAACCCTAGGGCCGTGCCGCTGTTGGTTTTTTGACTTTTTGAGGGTAGAACAAACGGGGTGCCGGTGAAAGCGCCCTGCGCGAAATGATTCCAGGGGTGCCCGTGGTTTATGGTAGCAATGATGTAATTATCATGTCCTCGAACGACATTGCCATTTTGGTTTATCCTTGCTAAAACTTTGTATAGGTTTGAAAGATAGTCGCGCCTTGCATTTTGCACTAGCATTGCATATCGTTTCATTGGTAAAAAGGGCATTGTGAGAAATAATGTAGGTTTGATGTGGATCGGTTACTGAGGAAATTCATTGCGGAAATAGTCTGGGTCTTTGTGCTGATAATTTCAGATAGTCAGTATATAGATTGGTTGTGCATGCATGTGAGATTTGCTTTCTTACTTACATACTGATATAAAATAATAGCACAGCCCAAAAGATTGCATGACTAGTTCAAATTCTTTAACTTGAAGATCCTATATCCGATATCATTACAGTCATACAGGCAATGGAGAAAGAATAAACTACTTCATAATATCCACAAATTTGAATTGATCAATATCATGATGTTTTACATTGCAGGAGGAGTTTAAAATGTCCAGAAGACAGAAAAAGAAGGCCCCTGTGGTAGAAGAACGAACAGCAATAGAGGCCGTCCTACCAACTGAGTATATATATGAGGATACCCAGTGTGTCACGGGGGTGGACCCTGAGTATAAGTGGGGGGACATACACAGGCTGATTTCCCGTAGGGAAGTCCCAGATATGGGCCTAGAGGAGGAACCCATCTACACAAACATAGAAAAATCAGCAATTATGAAGGTTGCCACCAGGCCAGAGATGTTTCCATGTTCTGAGGTGATGAGGTGGATCTTGCCACACACAAACCATGGCTCAATGCTTATCTGTAATGTTCAAGGTTAGGGCTATGCTTCCTTTAGCCCTGGATATGTGGCCTTAGCTTACCACCTGCCTGAGCCCTAAGTTTTCTTGTCCAATGAGTGAATGGACAATCTCAGGATGGATTTGATAAAAACAATGAGAAAAATGCTATTACCAGGGAAGCTTTATAGACATAGAGCTACTGAAGATTATGACATAGCCAGCCTTAGAGCCTTTTACAGATTCATAGCTCTAATACTGAATAGGATCTTTGGGAGGACTAATGGCAGATTATTCAAATTCGAATGGATACCCCTGATTTTCTATGTGGCCACAGAAGGGACCATCTTCAACTGGTCCAGCCTGGTATCTAGTAGTTTATCTTCTTGTATAGCTGCAGCAAAAGGAGGAGTAGAACAGAAAAAATCTGAGTTTTATATGAGCTCGATCCTAATTGACTGCATCTTATGCCACCAGCCTTTCCCCGGGCTCAAATGTGTTTGGGACAGGGACAAAATGCCCGTATATGCAGCCTACAAGCTACTAGGGGCTCATCAATACTATGGTTATTATCGAGAAATCTGTGAACATTTTATCATGCATCTACACACTCTTATCTTCCAAAAGGAATGTGAATGCATGTCTGAAGAAGCAATGCAGGTGATAGAGGAGTTTGGTGATTATTTCTTGAAAGAGAACAGGATGTATCTTAGGATGTTTGGTGGGTCAAGGACACCTTATCTGCTGCCCAAGTATGCAATAGATTATATCATCCATAAGGAGGCTGTTAGACAGGTGTTTATTGACGGGGTTGGCCATTTCTTATTCCAGAAGAAGAAGGCGGTCGATCCACCCTTACCATTTAAATTAGGCAACTACGGTTTCGCCAATGTGAAACAAGCTCCAGAATTTATTGAGGAACTAGGGAGGTTCCGTTTTGGGGAGATGACTTTCAGGAGGAATGACACTCATGAAAGAATGGCTGAGCATTGCAGAAAGCACAAGGTGTTTTATGAGTACACCCATCATTTCGACAATGATGAATCCATTTTCAGACGAGCCCCGAACATAACGGCACTCAGTAAAAGGTTCAAACCAAAACACTCCACCAAAGGTGGAAAAGGATCTGAACAAGAGAATGCTGAGCAGGCTAAGGCTGAAGAGGCAGCCCAAAGGATAAGACAAGAGGCCCAGAGGCTAGAAGAGGAGGCTGCAGAATGGCTCCGGAAAGGAGAAGAAGAAAAGAGGAAAGCTGCCCAGGATACAGTGGAAAGAATAAAGGAAGGAGCCAGAGGAGCAGAGGAAGCTGCTAAGTAAGGAGATGAAGAAGCCCAGAGAAAGCTAGACGAAGAGCTTCGAAAGCAGGAAGCTGAAAAGACAAAGTTGACACAACAACCAGCTTCTGAGACACCACCAGATCAAATTCAAGGTGAGGAAAACCCTGAGGTGCAGACTCTGCAAGTGCCCACTACTATCACTCCTACAACCCCTATGCTTCAGTTAGTGCCCTTCGCACAGAAAAAAGGGGAAGCAGTCCCTGATTTCGGTACAGTATACTATGACAGGGCTACCAAAAGGATTATGAGGAGAACTGAGAGAAAGATAGAAGCAGAAGGGATGGCCAGCACAATGATAACTGATAAACCTGTGATGGTCGGGACAGATAAAGATCCAAGGTTTGTCATAAGGGCTGGGAGGGCAGCAATACACGCTACGGAGGATAATATAGATCGAATGATGGAGGAGATAGATTCGACCAAGAAAACCTCCTCTCAGCTGAAAGACACCCTGAGGAAGGAAAGAGAGGAGGGAAATAAAATGAAAAGAAAATACGAGCATGTGCTTAAAGAAATGGAGGCTACAAAGAGCAAAATCCACGCCATTCAGCAAGAAGCATGGGTGAAAGAAACAACACAAGAAGCCCTGGGAAAAGCACAACAGGAGATTCAAGGTTTAAAGGATGAAAAGGAGCAGCTGATGGTAAAGATGAAATACCTGATGGAGCAGCAAAATATCATGTATGAATCCAATACCTTGCTCGTTAAGGAACTGGAAAAGCAGCTGGAAGCAGCAAAGGCACAGCAGGTCGATCTGCAGCCAGTTAAAGAACACATCTTGGCTCAGAAAGCTAAGGTGCTGTACCTGCAAAATGCTCTAGAGGAGGAAAGATGTCAAGTCCTCCAGATTGATGGCAAACTGGATGAAATCTTAGACACCGCTTCTTATTTTGTGGACAGGTCACAAGACATCCTTGAAGTACTGACTTCACGGATAACCAGGGTGGAGGATGACAAGGAAGTCCCAGCTGAGCTACTAGTCAAGGATAAACAAGATTTGAAACGGGACCATGACCTGATAGAATTCATCGTCAACACTGTAGAAGACTTCCAGAAGAATGTCAAGAAAACAAAGGGAGCATGCACAGAATTCTTCAGGAGATCCCTGGTCACATACAACCGTTGTCAGATAGGATGTGAGCAGAGACTACACGAGTTCCCAACTCATGATGCATTTGCAGAAATGTTGTAGAAAAGGAAACAAGATGAAGAATCCAAAGTGCAATGCATCAGAGCTATTGATGAAAAAATCCTCAGAAATGAAATAGGCCACGTAGCCATTAGTGTACAGCTCTTAGAGGAATAGGTACGTTTGAACACGGCCAGAGTAGAGGCCATTCGGAAACAAGCTGACAAATTCGAGCTGAACATTCAGTTCCTGGAACCCAACTCGTTTGAAAGTCTCGCTGCTGAAGCAGCTGCGTGGAGAAAGTTCTTGGAGGACCAAGCGGGACCCTCCTCATGAGAAGAACCAGTCAACTTTTGTATATTTAATAATTTGTAAAAAGTTGTAGGAAATTGAAACGTTGGGGAGCCCAAAGGTCACTTCGGGCAACCCAACCAATTTTGCTTTTTGTATAAAACTAGGGAAGATAGACAAGGAAGGGGATTTTTCCCAGTAATACTGGAGGACCTATTGTAAGAAGAACTACTTCATTTTGCAATAAAGATTTTAGTTTGCCTATTGGAGAAAGAGCTGTGAAGTTTCCAAATGTTATGCGATGGATGGCAGAAAGATGAACTACTTTATTTTTCAGCTTATGTCCATAAATCGTGAGATCGTTCTAACTCTGTGACCTATGTCTTGTTGGATGGTTTCTGATTTAATTTTGTGGAAAATTCATTCAGAAGTAATGCTTGTGTTACATATAACAGTTAGCTATCTGATTGTTAGAAGATATTCTGGTTCGTGTGTTGTAAACATAAATAGCAGCTATCTGTAATGTGTTTATTATACATGGAAATGATGCATTACTCATTAATAATCGTTGTCTGGCTCCCCGGGGATAGATAGTTAGGTGTTTAGATTGTTAGCTGTTTTACTTCCTTGTGGTTTAGATGTTCAAGAACCTAAGACGAGAGGTAAGAACCTGCGCAGCACATTGTGTAGTTCCTGGCATCTTTATCACTCCGCATAGTTAAGATAGGCATGCATTGCATACATTAAGTCAAAATACAAATTTCCGGTGGACCGGGCCGCAACCGGTAAACCCTTGTTGTTACTTTGACCTACGGTAGCCGGACCATAAACCGGACGGATTCCCTATACCAAACAGTCAGTGGGCTAGTTGGGAATGCTGATTGGGGAGAATCCCTTACTGTTGCTGCCTGCGAATTTCCAGGCCTCAACAGTTTTGGTGCTAGAAGGAGGGCCGCCAATAAAGGTTGGCCGTGGAATTTGTTTTCCCGAGACTACCCTACCAGCAGATGTTGTGAAGCTTTCAATTTAACCCAGGTTTGAAGTTTCCAGTTCTATCCTTGAAACTCTGTTTTCCTAGTGTTACTCGTTCACCTTTGCTCATGGCTGGTAATCAAGCTAACCCTTTGCCAGCATGGAAGGCTAGGTCACCTCTGAACTTAACTCCTCCTTTGCACAACTTGCCTCAAGCCTTTGACAAACTTTTACCTAAATTTGACCCTGCGCACAACATTGCTGTAGATGATCACCTTCAAAGCTTTTACCTAGCGCTAGAGGGGCTAAGGGCTGGAGAGCATGAAGATGTAGTGTGCAGGCTTTTTCCTCATACTCTGAAAGGAGCAGGAGCCTCCTAGTACTTTGGACTACCTGTAAATTCCATTCCTGATTGGGATATTTTGAAAGGGTTTTCAGGAATAAATACACCACTCAGAAGACGCATGCCTCGTTGATGAAAGGGCTTGGTTTGTTGAGAAAAGAAAAGAATGAAAAGGTACAAAGTTTTACTCAGAGATTTTCATTGTACTTAAAAAAAAATTCTGCTGTGGACAGACCTTCAGACAAAGTTTTAATTGAGTATTATACCTCAGCCCTAGGACCTGAGCTGGCCATGTTTGCCAAGATGAAAGTCAAACCTACATTGGTGGAAACTTATCAAGAGGCTGAAAGAGTAGAGGCTGAAAGTGAGAGCATAGAGGACTATCCTGACTCAGTTGAAGAGAAAACCGCTGTAAAAAGAAGCTCATTGCTGTCCAAACCTAGAGAAGGCCATCCACATGACTATCATGAGATGAAGAAGGTCCTTCAGAAGCTGACCAACCGAGTTATAGAGTTGGAGAAAGAAAGGGATATTGAAATAACCAATAAGCCTCCCTATCCCGGAAAAGAGGACGACAACCAATGGCAGGTTCCCCCTCCAAATTCGGCATCAATTAACATAACAGAGGTAGGAGGGGATGATTTCTGTACTTTTCACCAACTACCCCACTCTGAGAAGAAATGCCCTCAATGGATACATTCAATGACACGGGTGATGAATAGGCTGTTGGACCCAGAGTTGACTAGAGACAGTGGCAAGGAGGTAGAAGAGAAACAGACCACAGAAAAGACAGAGGATGAGACTATGTTCTCATGGAATGGAGTTTCACTGTTTAACATTGAAGGAAATGCTCTCAAATCTAATTATACCCTTACCACCCCAAAAGATGAAAACTTGACCATCAAGAATAATGCAAGAATGTCAAAAGGTCAAGATTCACAAGAAGAAGTCGAGGGGCAGGCCGATGTGAAGACTGAAGATGACTCACCTAAAGATATTCATGAGAAGAAGGAGACAGAGCCACTCATTAAACCGTTAGGAGATTGTGAAGAAATCAAAGCTGGCAAACTTAAAGAGGAGCTGCCCACGACTAACCAACCTGTAGAAGAAAAGATTGAGCTCATCAAGACAATGAAAACCAGCGCTCCACCTTTCCTTGTGACTCTTGAAATTCTAAATCATAATGTCCATAATTGTTTGGTAGATTCGGGTTCTTCTATGAATGTCATGCCTCTGGTAGTTTGCAAAAAAATCAATGGGCAGATAAAGCCTACTCTTTGGGATGTCACACAACTTGACAAAAATAGTGTCAAGGTAGTAGGAGAGATGAAGAACGTGATGATTCAGCTGTCTGCAAACAAAAGGATATGCCATTACATTGACATCGTAGTAGCAGACATTCCTGATTGTTATGGGATGATTTTAAATCGAGACTGGACATCGAGAATAAATGGATACTTTGCTTCAGATTGGTCTCATTTGTGGTTACCCCAGAAGGGCAGCCCAAACTTGATTAAGATTCTAAGAGAACCTTTTATGAAAAACAATGTCACTAAATTGGGGAAAGGAAGCGAATCTGCTGATTTTGTTTTGGGAAACTATCTTACTGAGATTAGACTAGAACACCATTCCTCAAAAATGGCCAACCCGGTGATGGACACTCAGTCTGTGCTCCTTCAACTCCCTCAGGCTAAAAGAAATGATTGCAGAATTTTAGATATGGGTTCCATCTCAATAACTGCACAGCTGGACCATGGTTAGACAATTCAAGTCTAAAATCCAGCTCATTCCTAGTTCTTTAAATTTGAAAATTTTTGGGATGGGCGAATTTTGTTTTGATTGTTTTCCTTTGTACATAAATAAATTGTTTGTTGCTAATACTATTATCTGATTTCAATGCTTTAATGTTTTCTTTCTTTAATTGCTTGTTATGCTGCTATTTTCTTAGGGTTTTGCTAGTTTTTCTGTTGTTTTTGAATAAGAGGCAAACTTTTGGATGCAATGGAAACGTCAGGGTTCTGTATTAACTAAAATCCTGAGCAAGAGAACTGTGTTTTAAAGTGTAGGATTTCTTCTAGCAGTTGTATTCCTAACAGGAAGTGCATTCATTTGAAGTCTTACTTAATCCCTGTAAATGACTCAGAAGTAAAAGGGTCTGAAGTACTATTTAGAGGCTCCATCCATCTCACATCTTAAATACCCAAGGGGGTGACCGCACTAAACCCACGGAAAGGAAGCAGAGTGAGACAGTTTATCATATATAAATGATCCCATGCCATGAATTCAGAAAAGGGCTAAAAGCTCTTAAGAGTCACTTCTTCCAAAAGAAACAAAACATATCAGAGCAAAGCTCCAAAAAGCATAAATCTCAAAGCATTAAGTAACAAATGGCCACAAGATCCTCTCCGTCCGTGAATAGAAATATAAAATATATCATTCACACAAAAGGACACTATGGGATAGAGGATCCTGAATTAAAATTCAGTAAGAAAGGCCCGCAGAAGGACTCATATCAAATGAGCTGAAGTACTAAAGGCACTAAAGTGCAGAATGGCTTGGGAACGAAGAACAAAAGGATAACAGGGTCACCCTCTGTTACAATCCTGTGGTGTTTAAGCTATAACCTCCAAAGGGTAGGTAAAATGAACCTCATGTATTTGGCCTCCAAAGAGTTATTCAGACCTGAAATACCGCTGGTGTTACCTTTTCCCGTAAAGATAGACTTCTACTAAGTGATTTAATGCATGATTTGGCTGACTTAGGAATACATACATCTAAAAGGGTTCGATTTTATTCAGACAGTCTTAAGCTGGGAAAGAAAATTAATCCAGAGATCTGGGGTTCACCAGGTAGTCGCCAATTGTTGCACCTGCAACAATCTCCCAGAATTCTAAAAAAAAATTGGGACCCTCCTTTACTTCGAATTAGTTAGTTCTTCTCTTGGTTTCATTTTTTTATTTTAGCTTATGGATTTTGAAGCGCCTTTTAGAAATTTGAGTGATATCAATCGACTGGTTTCTCGTCGTTTAAATGCTAAAGGATTTCCATCTTAAATTGAGCTCCTTTTTCTCGGTTTGCAAAATCTTTCAAAATTTTCTTGTATCGGGATGTATTTCTTTTGACTGTCCCGCCGTTGCGGGTGTTCTTCAGCTCTTAAATTTCTTGTCAACCCCGCCGTTGTGGGTCACTTCCGGAACATGATCATTTTTTTCTCCCCGCCGTTGCGGGTGCTTTCCAAGTCTTGATTGCCGTTTTTTTGCGCCGACTGTTGCGGGGGTTGAGCATTTCATTCCGCCATTGCGGGTGGTGGACTGATCCGGTATGTTGCGGGAATTGTTTTCATGCCGCGTCGGAGGGAGATGAACACTGCTCTCGCTGCCATTGCGGATCAATGGGAATTCTGAATATTTCGTTGACTGTCGACCCAGATGTATCGAAGCCCTCTAGAGTGTGTACTTCCCGTTGCAGATGACATCTCATTCCTAGCATCCGCCGTTGCGGGGGTGGCTGAACTCGTGGTCACCCGACCAATGTATATGCCGCCGCCCGACCACGAATTATCGTTCGCTCGACCCATTTCTTTGTGTACGTTGTGGGTGATGGAGTAGTGAGGATGGTCCGCCATTGCGGATAGGGCTGAGCTTTAGTCGCCCGACATAACTTTCGTGTCCGCTCCGAATGAGTTGACCTATCGCACGTGTGAGGTTTTTATATATATGGGGGGCGTGTGTTTGGTTTTTTTTATTGTTGTTTTGTTGCGCCCAAGCTGTCAACGCTGTCGACTTTGTGAATCCGGTGGAGCGTCGTGCCTGTACCTACTGCCAGCTGTCGATTGGAAGCTCCGCCATTGTTGCCACAGTAGCTTCAAGCCCCTGCCAGGTAGGATCGTAACCGCTTTGCCTAGTGTTTTTCAGGTTTTGAGCTAGATAATGTTGGTTTTGGTGGGGGTGATTGTGTTTAGATCCCCGTAAGCCCTTTGTGCTTGCACGATGAGTTTTCATCCGCCGCTGAGATTGTCATAGCCGTCTCCCTTGTGGTCTACGCCCATCTTTCTTCTCTAGGGTTCCCAGCTAGATAGCCCTTTGCGGTTAGTAGGAGGGTGCCTTTGCTTTTAAAAGCCCGCGTTTAACCTATCCATTCCGACCGCCGTCGCGTCTAAAGAGGAGAGAGTTTTTTCCTTTAAACCTTCGTTTTATCTTCTATTATTTTGGGGTTGGATAGCTGCTGCGGTTAGGAAGGGGGAGTTTTTGTCTTTATAGAACCCTTGTATTACCCGCTGCTATTTTGTTTCGCCTTGAACCAGTGGAGGAAGACAAGGTGCAGGCGGCCGTTATGTCGCCTGCACCCGGTCTGGTGTTTGTCATGATGGGGT
The DNA here is from genome assembly GCA_001517045.1 of Pseudotsuga menziesii. Classification (NCBI taxonomy): domain Eukaryota; kingdom Viridiplantae; phylum Streptophyta; class Pinopsida; order Pinales; family Pinaceae; genus Pseudotsuga; species Pseudotsuga menziesii. The sequence goes on along the minus strand of LPNX010009578.1, from coordinate 309,142 downwards.
CTTTCAATACTTCGGAGGGGTTTCACCGATTTTTTCATGGAGATGCCCAGCTGGTCATTCCCCTTATGCGTTTGCCCTTTCCCTCCAGCCCTAATTTGTGCCCGCGCTGCATTGTTCATCGTCTTCCACCGTGTGAAAGCCTAGGGCCGCGCCGCTGTTGGTTTTTTGACTTTTTGAGGGTAGAACAAACGGGGTGCCGGTGAAAGCGCCCTGCGCGAAATGATTCCAGGGGTGCCCGTGGTTTGTGGTAGCACTGATGTAATTATCATGTCCTCGAACGACATTTCCATTTTGGTTTATCCTTGCTAAAACTTTGTATAGGTTTGAAAGATAGTCGCGCCTTGCGTTTTGCACTAGCATTGCATATCGTTTCATTGGTAAAAAGGGCATTGTGAGAAATAATGTAGGTTTGATGTGGATTGGCTACTGAGTAAATTCATTGCAGAAATAGTCTGGGTCTTTATGCTGATAATTTCAGATAGTCAGTATATAGATTGGTTGTGCATGCATGTGAGATTTGCTTTCTTACTTACATACTGATATAAAATAATAGCACAGCCCAAAAGATTGCATGACTAGTTAAAATTCTTTAACTTGAAGAGCCTATATCCGATATCATTATAGTCATACAGGCAATGGAGAAAGAATAAACTACTTCATAATATCCACAAATTTGAATTGCTCAATATCATGATGTTTTACATTGCAGGAGGAGTTTAAAATGTCCAGAAGACAGAAAAAGAAGGCCCCTGTGGTAGAAGAACAAACAGCAATAGAGGCCGTCCTACCAACTGAGTATATATATGAGGATACCCAGTGTGTCACGGGGGTGGAACCTGAGTATAAGTGGGGGGCCATACACAGGCTGATTTCCCGTAGGGAAGTCCCAGATATGGGCCTGGAGGAGGAACCCATCTACCCAAACATAGAAAAATCAGCAATTATGAAGGTTGCCACCAGGCCAGAGATGTTTCCATGTTCTGAGGTGATGAGGTGGATCTTGCCACACACAAACCATGGATCAATGCTTATCTATAATGTTGAAGGTCAGGGCTATGCTTCCTTTAGCCCTGGATATGTGGCCTTAGCTTACCACCTTCCTGAGCCCCAAGTTTTCTTGTCCAATATTGAGTGGTTGGACAATCTCAAGATGGATTTGATAGAAACCATGAGAAAAATGCTATTACTAGGGAAGCTTTATAGACATAGAGCTACTGAAGATTATGACACACCCAGCCTTACAGCCCCTTACAGATTCATAGCTCTAATGCTGAATAGGATCTTCGGGAGGACTAATGGCAGATTATTCAAATTCAAATGGATACCCCTGATTTTCTATGTGGCCACAGAAGGGACCATCTTCAACTGGTCGAGCCTGGTATCTAGTAGTTTATCTTCTTGTATAGCTGCAGCAAAAGGAGGAGTAGAACACAAAAAATCCGAGTTTTATATGAGCTCGATCCTGATTGACTGCATCTTATGCCACCAGCCTTTCCCCGGGCTCAAATGTGTTTGGGACAGGGACAGAATGCCCGTATATGCAGCCTACAAGCTACTGGGGGCTCATCAATACTATGGTTATTATCGAGAAATTTGTGAACATTTTATCATGCCTCTACACACTCTTATCTTCCAAAAGGAATGTGACTGCATGTATGAAGAAGCAATGCAGGTGATAGAGGAGTTTGGTGATTATTTGTTGACAGAGAACGAGATGTATCTTAGGATGTTTGGTGGGTCAAGGACACCTTATTTGCTGCCCAAGTATGCAACAGATTATATCATCCATAAGGAGGCTGTTAGACAGGTGTTTATTGACGGGGTTGGCCATTTCTTATTCCAGAAGAAGAAGGCGGTCTATCCACCCTTACCATTTAAATTAGGCAGCTACAGTTTCGCCAATGTGAAACAAGCTCCAGAATTTATTGAGGAACTAGGGAGGTTCCGTTTTGGGGAGATGACTTTCAGGAGGAATGACACTCATGAAAGAATGGCTGAGCATTGCAGAAAGCACAAGGTTTTTTATGAGTACACCCATCATTTCGACAATGATGAATCTATTTTCAGACGAGCCCCGAACATAACAGCACTCAGTAAAAGGTTCAAACCAAAACACTCCACCAAAGGTGGAAAAGGATCTGAACAAGAGAATGCTGAGCAGGCTAAGGCTGAAGAGGCAGCCCAAAGGATAAGACAAGAGGCCCAGAGGCTAGAAGAGGAGGCTGCAGAATGGCTCCGGAAAGGAGAAGAAGAAGAGAGGAAAGCTGCCCAGGATACAGCGGAAAGAATAAAGGAAGCATCCAGAGGAGCAGAGGAATCTGTTAAGCAAGCAGTTGAAGAATCCCAGAGAAAGCTAGACGAAGAGCTTCGAAAGCAGGAAGCTGAAAAGACAAAGTTGACACAACAACCAGCTTCTGAGACACCACCAGAACAAAGTCAAGGTGAGGAAAACCCGGAGGTGCAGACTCTGCAAGTGCCCACTACTATCACTCCTACAACCCCTATGCTTCAGTTAGTGCCCTTCGCATAGAAAAAAGGGGAAGCAATCCCTGATTTCGGTACAGTATACTATGACAGGGCTACCAAAAGGATTATGAGGAGAACTGAGAGAAAGATAGAAGCAGAAGGGATGGCCAGCACAATGATAACTGATAAACCTGTGATAGTTGGGACAGATAAAGATCCAAGGTTTGTCATAAGGGCTGGGAGGGCAGCAATACACGCTACGGAGGATAATATAGATCGAATGATGGAGGAGATAGATTCGACCAAGAAAACCTCCTCTCAACTGAAAGACACCCTGAGGAAGGAAAGAGAGGAGGGAAATAAACTGAAAAGAAAATACGAGCATGTTCTTAAAGAAATGGAGGCTACAAAGAGCGAAATCCACACCATTCAGCAAGAAGCACGGGTGAAAGAAACAACACAAGAAGCCCTGGGAAAAGCACAACAGCAGATTCAATGTTTAAAGGATGAAAAGGAGTAGCTGATGGTAAAGATGAAAGACCTAATGGAGCAGCAAAATATCATGTATGAATCCAATACCTTGCTCGTTAAGGAACTGGAAAAGCAGCAAAGGCACAGCAGATCGATCTGCAGCCAGTTAAAGAACACATCTTGGCTCAGAAAGCTAAGGTGTTGTACCTGCAAAATGCTCTAGAGGAGGAAAGATGTCAGGTCCTCCAGATTGATGGCAGACTGGATGAAATCTTAGACACCGCTTCTTATTTTTTGGACAGGTCGCAAGACATCCTTGAAGTACTGACTTCACGGATAACCAGGTTGGAGGATGACAAGGAAGTCCCAGCTGAGCTACTAGTCAAGGATAAACAAGCTTTGAAACGGGACCATGAACTGATAGAATTCACCGTCAACACTGCAGAAGACTTCCATAAGAATGTCAAGAAAACAAAGGGAGCATGCACAGAATTCTTCAGGAGAGCCCTGGTCACATACAACCGTTTTCAGACAGGAGCTGAGCAGAGACTACACGAGTTCCCAACTCATGATGCATTTGCAGAAATGTTGCAGAAAATGAAACAAGATGAAGAAGCCAAAGTGCAATGCATCAGAGCTATTGATGAACAAATCCTCAGAAATGAAATAGGCCACGCAGCCATTAGTGTACAACTCTTAGAGGAACAGGTACGTTTGAACACAGCCAGAGTAGAGGCCATTCGGAAACAAGCTGACAAATTCGAGCTGAACATTCAGTTCTTAGAACCCAACTCGTTTGAAATTCTCGCTGTTGAAGCAGCTGCGTGGAGAAAGTTCTTGGAGGACCAAGAAGGACCCTCCTCATGAGAAGAACCGGTCAACTTTTGTATATTTAATAATTTTCAAAAAGTTGTAGGAAATTGAAACGTTGGGGAGCCCAAAGGTCACTTCGGGAAACCCAACCAATTTTGCTTTTTGTATAAAACTAGGGAAGATAGACAAGGAAGGGGATTTTTTCCAGTAATACTAGAGGACCTATTGTAAGAAGAACTACTTCATTTTGCAATAAAGATTTTAGTTTGCCTATTGGAGAAAGAGCTGTGAAGTTTCCAAATGTTATGCGATGGATGGCAGAAAGATGAACTACTTTATTTTTCAGCTTATGTCCATAAATCGTGAGATCGTTCTAACTCTGTGACCTATGTCTTGTTGGATGGTTTCTGATTTAATTTTGTGGAAAATTCATTCAGAAGTAATGCTTGTGTTACATATAACAGTTAGCTATCTGATTGTTAGAAGATATTCTGGTTCGTGTGTTGTAAACATAAATAGAAGCTATCTGTAATGTGTTTATTATACATGGAAATGATGCATTACTCATTAATAATCGTTGTCTGGCTCCCCGGGGATAGATAGTTAGGTGTTTAGATTGTTAGATATTTTAATTCCTTGTGGTTTAGATGTTCAAGAACCTAAGATGAGAGGTAAGAACCTACGCAGCACATTGTGTAGTTCCTGGCATCTTTATCACTCCGCATAGTTAAGATAGGCATGCATTGCATACATTAAGTCAAAATACAAATTTCCGGTGGACCGGGACGCAACCGGTAAACCCTTGTTGTTACTTTGACCTACGGTAGCCGGACCGTAAACCGGACGGATTCCCTATACCAAACAGTCAGCGGGCTAGTTGGGAACGCTGATTGTGGAGAATCCCTTACTGTTGCTGCTTGCGAATTTCCAGGCCTCAACAGTTTTGGCAATAGAAGGAGGGCCGCCAATAAAGGCTGGCCATGGAATTTGTTTTCCCGAGACTACCCTACCAGCAAATGTTGTGAAGCTTTCAATTTAACCCAGGTTTGAAGTTTCCAGTTCTATCCTTGAAACCCTATTTTCCTAGTGTTACTCGTTCACCTTTGCTCATGGCTGGTAATCAACCTAACCCTTTGCCAGCATGGAAGGCTAGGTCACCTCTGAAGTTAACTCCTCCTTTGCACAACTTGCCTCAAGCCTTTGACAAACTTTTACCTAAATTTGACCCTGCGCACAACATTGCTGTAGATGATCACCTTCAAAGCTTTTACCTAGAGCTAGAGGGGCTAAGGGCTAGACAGCATGAAGATGTAGTGTGCAGGATTTTTCCTCATACTCTGAAAGGAGTAGCAGCCTCCTGGTACTTTGGACTACCTGTAAATTCCATTCCTGATAGGGATACTTTTGAAAGGGTTTTCAGGAATAAATACACCACTCAGAAGACGCATGCCTCGTTGATGAAAGGGCTTGGTTTGTTGAGAAAAGAAAAGAATGAAAAGGTACGAAGTTTTACTCAGAGATTTTCATTGTACTTAGAAAAAAATTCTGCTGTGGACAGACCTTCAGACAAAGTTTTAATTGAGTATTATACCTCAGCCCTAGGACCTGAGCTGCCCATGTTTGCCAAGATGAAAGTCAAACCTACATTGGTGGAAACTTATCAAGAGGTTGAAAGAGTAGAGGCTGAAAGTGAGAGCATAGAGGACTATCCTGACTCAGTTGAAGAGAAAACCACTGTAAAAAGAAGCTCATTGCTGTCCAAACCTAGAGAAGGCCATCCACATGACTATCGTGAGATGAAGAAGGTCCTTCAGAAGCTGACCAACCGAGTTATAGAGTTGGAGAAAGAAAGGGATATTCAAATAACCAATAAGCCTCCCTATCCCGGAAAAGAGGGCGACAACCAATGGCAGGTTCCCCCTCCAAATTCGGCATCAAATAACATAACAGAGGTAGGAGGGGATGATTTCTGTACTTTTCACCAACTACCCCACTCTGAGAAGAAATGCCCTCAATGGATACATTCAATGACACGGGTGATGAATAGGCTGTTGGACCCAGAGTTGACTAGAGACAGTGGCAAGGAGGTAGAAGAGAAATAGACCACAGAAAAGACAGAGGATGAGACTATGTTCTCATGGAATGGAGTTTCACTGTTTAACACTGAAGGAAATGCTCTCAAATCTAATTATACCCTTACAACCCCAAAAGATGAAAACTTGACCATCAAGAATAATACAAGAATGTCAAAAGGTCAAGATTCACAAGAAGAAGTCGAGGGGCAGGTCGATGTGAAGACTGAAGATGACTCACCTAAAGATATTCATGAGAAGAAGGAGACAGAGCCACTCATTAAACCGTTAGGAGATTGTGAAGAAAGCAAAGCTGGAAAACTTAAAGAGGAGCTGCCCACGACTAACCAACCTGTAGAAGAAAAGATTGAGCTCATCAAGACAATGAAAACCAGCGCTCCACCTTTCCTTGTGACTCTTGAAATTCTAAATCATAATGTCCATAAGTGTTTGGTGGATTCGAGTTCTTCTATGAATGTCATGCCTCTGGTAGTTTGCAAAAAACTCAATGGGCAGATAAAGCCTACTCTTTGGGATGTCACACAACTTGACAAAACTAGTGTCAAGGTAGTAGGAGAGATGAAGAACGTGATGATTCAGCTGTCTGCAAACAAAAGGATATGCCATTACATTGACATCGTAGTAGCAGACATTCCTGATGGTTATGGGATGAATTTAAACCGAGACTGGACATCGAGACTAAATGGATACTTTGCTTCAGATTGGTCTCATTTGTGGTTACCCCAGAAGGGCAGCCCAAACTTGATTAAGATTCTAAGAGAACCTTTTATGAAAAACAATGTCACTAAGTTGGGGAAAGGAAGTGAATTTGCTGATTTTGTTTTGGGAAACTATCTTACTGAGCTTAGACTAGAACACCATTCCTCAAAAATGGCCAACCCGGTGATGGACACTCAGTCTGTGCTCCTTCAACTCCCTCAGGCTAAAAGAAATGATTGCAGAATTTTAGATATGGGTTCCATCTCAATAACTGCACAGCTGGACCATGGTTAGACAATTCAGGTCTGAAATCCAGCTCATTCCTAGTTCTTTAAATTTGAAGATTTTTGGGATGGGCGAATTTTGTTTTGATTGTTTTCCTTTGTACATAAATAAATTGTTTTTTGCTAATACTATTATTTGATTTCAATGATTTAATGTTTTCTTTCTTTAATTGCTTGTTATGCTGCTATTTTCTTAGGGTTTTGCTAGTTTTTCTGTTGTTTTTGAATAAGAGGAAAACTTTTGGATGCAATGGAAACGTCAGGGTTCTGTATTAACTAAAATCCTGAGCAAGAGAACTGTGTTTTAAAGTGTAGGATTTCTTCTAGTAGTTGTATTCCTAACAGGCAGTTCATTCGTTTGAAGTCTTACTTAATCCCTGTAAATGACTCAGAAGTAAAAGGGTCTGAAGTACTATTTAGAGGCTCCATCCATCTCACATCTTAAATACCCAAGGGGGTAACAGCACTAAACCCACAGAAAGGAAGTAGAGTGAGACAGTTTATCATATATAAATGATCCCATGCCATGAATTCAGAAAAGGGCTAAAAGCTCTTAAGAGTCACTTCTTCCAAAAGAAACAAAACATATCAGAGCAAAGCTCCAAAAAGCATAAATCTCAAAGCATTAAGTAACAAATGGCCACAAGATCCTCTCCGTCCGTGAATAGAAATATAAAATATATCATTCACACAAAAGGACACTATGGGATAGAGGATCCTGAATTAAAATTCAGTAAGAAAGGCCCGCAGAAGGACTCATATCAAATGAGTTGAAGTACTAAAGGCACTAAAGTGCAGAATGGCTTGGGAACGAAGAACAAAAGGATAACAGGGTCACCCTCTGTTAAAATCCTGTGGTGTTTAAGCTATAACCTCCAAAGGGCAGGTAAAATGAACCTCATGTATTTGGCCTCCAAAGAGTTATTCAGACCTGAAATACTGCTGGTGTTACCTTTTCCCGTAAAGATAGACTTCTACTAAGTGATTTAATGCATGATTTGGCTGACTTAGGAATACATACATCTAAAAGGGTTCTTGTTTATTCAGACAATCTTAAGCTGGGAAAGAAAATTAATCCAGAGATCTGGGGTTCACCAGGTAGTCGCCAATTGTTGCACCTGCAACAATCTCCCAAAATTCTAAAAAAAATTTGGGACCCTCCTTTACTTCGAATTAGTTAGTTCTTCTCTTGGTTTCATTTTTTTGATTTTAGCTTATGGATTTTGAAGCGCCTTTTATAAATTTGAGTGATATCAATCGACTGGTTTCTCGTCATTTAAATGCTAAAGGATTTCCATCTTAAATTGAGCTCCTTTTTCTCGGTTTGCAAAATATTTCAAAATTTTCTTGTATCGGGAGGTATTTCTTTCGACTGTCCCGCCGTTGCGGGTGTTCTTCAGCTCTTAAATTTCTTGTCAACCCCGCCGTTGCGGGTCACTTCCGGAACGTGATCATTTTTGTCGCCCCACCGTTGCGGGTGCTTTCCAAGTCTTTATTGTCGTTTTTTTGCGCCGAGTGTTGCGGGGGTTGAGCATTTCGTTCCGCCATTACGGGTGGTGGACTGATCCGGTATGTTGCGGGCATTGTTTTCATGCCGCGTCGGAGGGGGATGAACACTGCTCTCGCCGCCGTTGCGGATCAATGGGAATTCCGAATATTTCGTTGACTACCGACCCGGATGTATCGAAGCCCTGTAGAGTGTGTACTTCCCGTTGTGGATGACATCTCATTCCTAGCATCCGCCGTTGCGGGGGTGGCTGAACTCGTGGTCACCCGACCAATGTATATGCCACCGCCCGACCATGAATTATCGTTCACTCGACCCATTTCTTTGTGTACGTTGTGGGTAATGGAGTAGTGAGGATGGTCTGCCATTGCAGAGAGGGCTGAGCTTTAGTCGCCCGACATAACTTTCGTGTCCGCTCCGACTGAGTTGACCTATCGCACATGTGAGGTTTTTATATATACGGGGGGCGTGTGTTTGGTTTTTTTTATTGTTGTTTTGTTGTCGAATTTGTGAATCCGGTGGAGCGTCGTGCCTGTACCTTCCGCCAGCTGTCGATTGGAAGCTCCGCCATTGTTGCCACAACAGCTACAAGCCCTTGCCAGGTAGGATCGTAACCGCTTTGCCTAGTGTTTTTCAAGTTTTGAGCTAGATAGTGTTGGTTTTGGTGGGGGTGACTGTGTTTAGATCCCCGTAAGCCCTTTGTGCTTGCACGACGAGTTTTCACCCGCCGCTGAGTTTGTCATAGCCGTCTCCCTTGTGGTCTACGCCCGTCTTTCTTTTCTAGGGTTCCCAACTAGATACCCCTTTGTGGTTAGTAGGAGGGTGCCTTTGCTTTTAAAAGCCCGCGTTTAACCTATCCGTTCCGACCACCGTCGCGTCTAAAGAGGAGATATTTTTTTCCTTTAAACCTGCATTTTATCTTCTATTATTTTTTGGTTGGATAGCTGCTGCGGTTAGGAAGGGGGATTTTTTGTCTTTATAGAACCCTCGTATTACCCGCTGCCATTTTGTTTCGCCTTGAACCAGTGGAGGAAGACAAGGTGCAGGCGGCCGTTATGCCGCCTGCACCCGGTCTGGTGTTTGTCATGATGGGGTCTGTCAATACTTCGGAGGGGTTTCACCGATTTTTTCATGGAGATGCCCGGCTGGTCGTTCCCCTTATGCGTTTTCCCTTTCCCTCCAGCACTAACTTGTGCCCGCGCTGCATTGTTCGTCGTCTTCCACCATGTGAAACGCTAGGGCCGCGCCGCTGTTGGTTTTTTGACTTTTTGAGGGTAGAACAAACGGGGTGCCGGTGAAAGCGCCCTGCGCGAAATGATTCTAGGGGTGCCCGTGGTTTATGGTAGCACTGATGTAATTATCATGTCCTTGAACGAAATTGCCATTTTGGTTTATCCTTGCTAAAACTTTGTATAGGGTTGAAAGATAGTCGCGCCTTGCGTTTTGCACTAGCATTGCATATCGTTTCATTGGTAGAAAGGGCATTGTGAGAAATAATGTAGGTTTGATGTGGATCGGTTACTGAGTAAATTCATTGCGGAAATAGTCTGGGTCTTTGTGCTGATAATTTCAGATAGTCAGTATATAGATTGGTTGTGCATGCATGTGAGATTTGCTTTCTTACTTACATACTGATATAAAATAATAGCACAGCCCAAAAGATTGCATGACTAGTTCAAATTCTTTAACTTGAAGAGCCTATATCCGATATCATTACAGTTATACAGGCAATGGAGAAAGAATAAACTACTTCATAATATCCACAAATTTGAATTGCTCAATATCATGATGTTTTACATTGCAGGAGGAGTTTAAAATGTCCAGAAGACAGAAAAAGAAGGCCCCTGTGGTAGAAGAACAAACAGCAATAGAGGTCTTCCTACCAACTGAGTATATATATGAGGATACCCAGTGTGTCACGAAGGTGGACCCTGAGTATAAGTGGGGGGACATACACAGGATGATTTCCCGTAGGGAAGTCCCAGATATGGGCCTGGAGGAGGAACCCATCTACGCAAACATAGAAAAATCAGCAATTATGAAGGTTGCCACCAGGCCAGAGATGTTTCCATGTTCTGAGGTGATGAGGTGGATCTTGCCACACACAAACCATGGCTCAATGCTTATCTATAATGTTGAAGGTCAGGGCTATGCTTCCTTTAGCCCTGGATATGTGGCCTTAGCTTACCACCTGCCTGAGCCCCAAGTTTTCTTGTCCAATTAGTGGTTGGACAATCTCAGGATGGATTTGATAGAAACCATGAGAAAAATGCTATTACCAGGGAAGCTTTATAGACAAAGAGCTACTGAAGATTATGAAACAGCCAGCCTTAGAGCCCCTTACACATTCATAGCTCTAATGCTGAATAGGATCTTCGGGAGGACTAATGGTAGATTATTCAAATTCGAATGGATACCCCTGATTTTCTATGTGGCCACAGAAGGGACCATCTTCAACTGGTCCAGCCTGGTATCTAGTAGTTTATCTTCTTGTATAGCTGCAGCAAAAGGAGGAGTAGAACAAAAAAAATCCGAGTTTTATATGAGCTCGATCCTGATTGACTGCATCTTATGCCACCAGCCTTTCCCCGGGCTCAAATGTGTTTGGGACAAGGACAGAATGCCCGTATATGCAGCCTACAAGCTACTGGGGGCTCATCAATACTATGGTTATTATCGACAAATCTGTGAACATTTTATCATGCCTCTACACACTCTTATCTTCCAAAAGGAATGTGACTGCATGTCTGAAGAAGCAATGCAGGTGATAGAGGAGTTTGGTGATTATTTCTTGACATAGAACGGGATGTATCTTAGGATGTTTGGTGGGTCAAGGACACCTTATCTGCTTCGTAAGTATGCAATAGATTATATCATCGATAAGGAGGCTGTTAGACAGGTGTTTATTGACGGAGTTGGCCATTTCTTATTCCAGAAGAAGAAGGCAGTCTATCCACCCTTACCATTTAAATTAGGTAGCTACAGTTTCGCCAATGTGAAACAAGCTCCAGAATTTATTGAGGAACTAGGGAGGTTCTGTTTTCGGGAGATGACTTTCAGGAGGAATGACACTCATGAAAGAATGGCTGAGCATTGCAGAAAGCACAAGGTGTTTTATGAGTACACCCATCATTTCGACAATGATGAATCCATTTTTAGACGATCCCTGAACATATCGGCACTCAGTAAAAGGTTCAAACCAAAACACTCCACCAAAGGTGGAAAAGGATCTGAACAAGAGAATGCTGAGCAGGCTAAGGCTGAAGAGGCAGCCCAAAGGATAAGACAAGAGGCCCAGAGGCTAGAAGAGGAGGCTGCAGAATGGCTCTGGAAAGGAGAAGAAGAAAAGAGGAAAGCTTCCCAGGATACAGCGGAAAGAATAAAGGAAGCAGCCAGAGGAGCAGAGGAAGCTGCTAAGCAAGTAGCTGAAGAAGCCCAGAGAAAGCTGGACGAAGAGCTTCAAAAGCAGGAAGCTGAAAAGACAAAGTTGACACAAAAACCAACTTCTGAGACACCACCAGAACAAATTCAAGGTGAGGAAAACCCTGAGGTGCAGACTCTGCAAGTGCCCACTACTATCACTCCTACAACCCCTATGCTTCAGTTAGTGCCCTTCGCACAGAAAAAAGGGGAAGCAGTCCCTAATTTCAGTACAGTATACTATCACAGGGCTACCAAAAGGATTATGAGGAGAACTAAGAGAAAGATAGAAGCAGAAGGGATGGCCAGCACAATGATAACTGATAAACCTGTGATGGTCGGGACAAATAAAGATCCAAGGTTTGTCATAAGGGCTGGGAGGGTAGCAATACACGCTACGAAGGATAATATAGATCGAATGATGGAGGAGATAGATTCGACCAAGAAAACCTCCTCTCAGCTGAAAGACACCCTGAGGAAGGAAAGAGAGGAGGGAAATAAACTCAAAAGAAAATACAAGCATGTGCTTAAAGAAATGGAGGCTACAAAGAGCGAAATCCACGCCATCCAGCAAGAAGCACGGGTGAAAGAAACAACACAAGAAGCCCTGGGAAAAGCACAATAGGAGATTCAAGGTTTAAAGGATGAAAAGGAGCAGCTGATGGTAAAGATGAAAGACCTGATGGAGCAGCAAAATATCATGTATGAATCCAATACCTTGCTCGTTAAGGAACTGGAAAAGCAGCTGGAAGCAGCAAAGGCATAGCAGGTCGATCTTCAGCCAGTTAAAGAACACATCTTGGCTCAGAAAGCTAAGGTGTTGTACCTGCAAAATGCTCTAGAGGAGGAAAGATGTCAGGTCCTCCAGATTGATGGCAGACTGGATGAAATCTTAGACACCGCTTCTTATTTTGTGGACAGGTCGCAAGACATCCTTGAAGTACTAACTTCACGGATAACCAAGGTGGAGGATGACAAGGAATTTCCCAGCTGAGCTACTAGTCAAGGATAAACAAGCTTCGAAACGGGACCATGATCTGATAGAATTCACCGTCAACACTGCAGAATACTTCCAGAAGAATGTCAAGAAAACAAAGGGAGCATGCACAGAATTCTTCAGGAGAGCCCTGGTCACATACAACCGTTGTCAGACAGGAGCTGAGCAGAGACTACACGAGTTCCCAACTCATGATGCATTTGCAGAAATGTTGCAGAAAAGGCAACAAGATGAAGAAGCCAAAGTGCAATGCATCAGAGCTATTGATGAACAAATCCTCAGAAATGAAATAGGCCATGCAGCCATTAGTGTACAGCTCTTAGAGGAACAGGTACGTTTGAACACGGCCAGAGTAGAGGCCATTCGGAAACAAGCTGACAAATTCGAGCTAAACATTCAGTTCCTGGAACCCAACTCGTTTGAAAGTCTCGCTGCTGAAGCAGCTGCGTGGAGAAAGTTCTTGGAGGACCAAGCGGGACCCTCCTCATGAGAAGAACCGGTCAATTTTTGTATATTTAATAATTTGTAAAAAGTTGTAGTAAATTGAAACGTTGGGGAGCCCAAAGGTCACTTCGGGCAACCCAACCAATTTTGTTTTTTGTATAAAACTAGGGAAGATAGACAAGGAAGGGGCTTTTTCCCAGTAATACTGGAGGACCTATTGTAAGAAGAACTACTTCATTTTGCAATAAAGATTTTAGTTTGCCTATTGGAGAAAGAGCTGTGAAGTTTCCAAATGTTATGCGATGGATGGCAGAAAGATGAACTACTTTATTTTTCAGCTTATGTCCATAAATCGTGAGATCATTCTAACTCTGTGACCTATGTCTTGTTGGATGGTTTCTGATTTAATTTTGTGGAAAATTCATTCAGAAGTAATGCTTGTGTTACATATAACAGTTAGCTATCTGATTGTTAGAAGATATTCTGGTTCGTGTGTTGTAAACATAAATAGCAGCTATCTGTAATGTGTTTATTATACATGGAAATGATGCATTACTCATTAATAATCGTTGTCTGGCTCCCCGGGGATAGATAGTTAGGTGTTTAGATTGTTAGCTGTTTTACTTCCTTGTGGTTTAGATGTTCAAGAACCTAAGACGAGAGGTAAGAACCTGCGCATCACATTGTGTAGTTCCTGGCATCTTTATCACTCCGCATAGTTAAGATAGGCATGCATTGCATACATTAAGTCAAAATACAAATTTCCGGTGGACCGGGCCGCAACCGGTAAACCCTTGTTGTTACTTTGACCTACGGTAGCCGGACCGTAAACCGGACGGATTCCCTATACCAAACAGTCAGCGGGCTAGTTGAGAACGCTGATTGGGGAGAATCCCTTACTGTTGTCGCCTGCGAATTTCCAGGCCTCAACACACCTGTTCCGCTTTAACTCTTATAGCTGCCTCTTCCACCGACTAGGATCTGTCTCTCCATCGTCATAGCAATCCTCATCGCAACTTCCTCTACTCTATGCTCATGGTTATTCCTTTACCTTCTTTTCCTCTATCACACTCCCACTTTTTCTCTTTCGCTTATGCATCGGTTTCTTCCTTGTGCAATTTTCCTAGCCCAACATAGCCAAAGGACAAATTATTCTTTCAAGCATCCACTATAGACATAGATCAGGCTTGTTTCATTTCATATAATAAGTTGTGGAAACTTCAGATTCTAGGTATGAATTTAAAGCCTACAATTTTCAATTCCCTCCACAATAGTCATATCCTAAGACACAGTGGCACCAAACTTTGCAACCTGCAGTACAATATCCGAACCCTTGGACTTCATGGGTACCACATCCAAAACAACAAGCACCTTGGTATTAGGGGTGGAGAAACCCTTATCCAAGGAACCTATTTCCCCATAATCATCCATCCTATCCACAGTATCAACAACCCTCGTTGCAAATCCCAAATAATGCTACACCAATGGGTGCACAAATTTGTCCTCAATTCCATGCTCAACCTAACCCCAATCCTAATAATACGGTAGTCCAAAATTTTGAAACCTCTAGCATGCCAACTTATTCCATTTTCCCTCTCTCTTGCAATGATTTACACTTACGATCAGGGAGGGTAGTGGAACCTATTGTCATCGAGGATGTCCCATATTCTATGACTAATGAAGGAATGAATCCATTATTTGAAAATTCATTTAGTTCAGAAATCCCCATTATTGAGGATGTTGAAACAATAGCTGAAACATCGATTGAGATACATGATGAAACATCAGTTGAGACACTTGCAAATACACGTACTAAGACTCAACCTACACATTTTTTTAGAAAACCACCATATCCTGAATGATTAACCTTGCAAAAGGTCATGGAAAAACCTAGTTTCAACATTTTAGGAGAATTGAAAAAAATTTATGTAAGAATTCCACTTAGAGACCTAGTTGTAAAAAAACTAGGAAGGAAGCCTAAGGATCCTCCTACAATGTGGGGAAGTTATCTGAACGTATGATGGGGAGAGATCCACTGAATAAATACGATGTTCAGGTAACCCCATTTCTACAGTATATATTGGGAATATCCAAATCCCTAATGTTTTGGCCGATTTAGGCACTTCAATAAACGTTATGATCATTGAGATTGTAAAGAAATTAGGACTCGCAAATCTCAGTCCTACCCCAACCATATTGTAAATGGCTAACATATCCACTATCAA
This sequence comes from Pseudotsuga menziesii, assembly GCA_001517045.1. Classification (NCBI taxonomy): domain Eukaryota; kingdom Viridiplantae; phylum Streptophyta; class Pinopsida; order Pinales; family Pinaceae; genus Pseudotsuga; species Pseudotsuga menziesii. The sequence goes on along the minus strand of LPNX010009578.1, from coordinate 293,723 downwards.
AATGGAAGGAATATTGGATGACCTAGTAGTCTTCACTGACTCATGGGAGTACCCTGCATACTTTGTTGTTTTACCACCCAAGTCACAGTTGGGGGGACACCCATTAATCTTAGGAAGATTGTGGCTAGCTACAACAAATGCATATATTAGTTGTAAGTTAGGGTCCATGAATATTTCTGATGGAATTTCCAGAAAAAACCCAACCTTATATCCTCCAGCTAGACTGAGATCATACGCTGAAATTCCATTATGGATGGATATGGAGGAGGAGGAAGATATTCAACCTTTATTAACAATTGGGAGAGCCTTAACTTTCAAAACAAAAGCTAAAGATGACCCCATCTGTAATTTTATTAGTGAGCCTACATTTGTCACTCGGAAAGCATATCAGATCCCAAATAAACCTTAAAATAACAATAAAAAGAAGAACTTACAGAAGAATCCTTAGTCAGTAATACTAAAATAACCCCAGTAATTGATAACTCAAAGAGTGTTCCAATAGAAATCGAACCAGGGAAAAAATTGAATATTAATCCTAATCTCAAACCCGATGAAATGGAATGTCTCGTTACACTACTAAAACAACATAAGGGGGCATTTTCTTGGGATTATATAGACATGATGGGTATTCCCTCGGGACTGTGTACTCACCATATTTATATCAAGAATGATTCAAAGCCCGTACTCCAACCTCAACGCAGAATGAACCCGGATTTAAGAGACATTGTGAAGGAAGAAATCCAAAAAAAATTAGAGGTAATTTTTATTTATCCTATTTCAGATGGTGAGTGGGTTTCCCCACTAGTGATCATACCCAATAAAAATGGGAAATGTTGAATCTATGTAGATTACAGAGAACTGAATAAAGAAACATAGAAATATCACTTCCCTTTTCCTTTTATCGATCAAGTTTTAGACACACTATCTACAAAAAAGGTTCTTTTCTTTCTTGGATGGTTTTAGTGGCTATAACTAGATCCATATTTCCCCTAAAGACCAAGACAAAACCACGTTCACTTGTCCTTTGGGCACCTTTGCATATAAGGTCCTTCCTTTTGGGTTGTGTAATGTTCCAGCTACATTTCAACGAGTTGTAATAGGAATTTTTTCTGAGATGGTAAATGATTGCATGGAAGTTTTATGGATGATTTCACTCCATATGGTAATATTTTTGATGAAGCTCTAAATAATTTGGAAAAAGTTCTAGAACATTGTGAATATACCCACCTATCCCTGAGAACTCAAAAAGTGTCATATGATGATGAGCAAAGGTATAGTTCTTGGGAATTTTATCTCTACTACAAAAATCCGAGTAGATCTGACTAAGATAAGGTAATTGCAAATATTCCTATCCCTGGGTTGCAAAAAGAGGTACAAATTTTTCTTGGTCATGCTGGATATTATAGGAGATTTATAGATTTTTTTTCCAAATTGGCATCCCCTTTATTTACTCTACTAATGAAAGATGCACAATTTGTTTGGACATAAGCATGACAGGAAATGTTTTCAAAACTGAAGGAAAGGATATCTACAACACCTATCTTGAGAGGGCCTAATTGGGTCCTTCCTTTTCATATCTCTTATGATGCTTCAATTACAACGATTGGATCATTTTTAGGACAACAGGAAGGTCACAACCCGTCCACTATCTATTATGTTACTAAGAATATGGCTCTTGCTGAACTAAACTATACTATAGTAGAAAAAGAGTTCCTCGCCATTGTTTATGCCATTAATAAATTTTAGGCATTATATTAGTGGATATTCTACTTTTCTACATACTGATCACTCAGCAATTACATATTCAATGACTAAACCTATTACTAATGCTAGAGTGACTATGTCGTTGTTTTTACTTCAGGAATTCGATATAACCATTGTTGAAAAACAAGAAAGGACACATGGTTGTAGATTTCCTTTCTCGACTGACTAATAATGATGTTGATTCACCATTCAAAGACTCCTTTCCCATGAACACTTGTTCCTAGTATCAACTTATTCCCCATTGTATGTTGACATTGATAATTACTTGGTTGTAGGTATAATTCCAACACACTTATCTAAACAAGAGAAGAGAAGGATCATACAAGAGAGTGCGAGATACTGCTAGATCGGAAGCCACCTCTTCTACACAGGCCCTGATTTGGAAATCAAGCATTGTGTAAGGGAGGATGATATCCACAAAACTTTGAAGGCCTTCCATGATGAGCATCGTGGGGGGAATTTTGGTGATAAAATAATTGGCCATAACACATTAAGGTTGGGGTATCTTTGGTCAAGTATGTTTCAAGATGCGAGGAAATATGTTTAAGCCTGTGAGAGATTCTAGACAATGGTCCAGCCGAAAAAATTGGATGAAATGCCACTTCAACCACAATTAGTGGTTGAACCCTTTGATAGATGGGATCTGGACTTTGTAGGCCTAATCAACCCTCCATCAAGACAAAAAGTTTAAATTTTTGTTTCCACTGATTATATGACCAAGTGGGTGGAAGCTGTGGCTTTGGTAAAATCCAATGATCAAGATGTAATAGAATTTTTATATGCAGACATATTCACTTGCTTTCAAGTACCTAGAGAGATCGTAACAGATGGGGGACCATAGTTTGCGTCTGATAAAATGGATACCTTGTTTCAGAAGTATCATATTTAGCATCGAGTAACCTCCCCATACCATCCACAAGCCAATGTCTGGGTGGAAATCACAAACAAGGTAATCGAGTCAATCCTTACAAAAATAGTGAAGAGTCATCATAGGGATTGGTTTTAAAGGCTTCAAAAATCATTATGGGCCTATTGTACTACATGGCGCAACACTATATGCTTCTCTCCATATGAACCAGTGTATGAAAAAGTTATGTTTTCCCTATTGAGTCCAAAATCAAAACCTTGAGAAAATCCACAGAGGAAAACCTGACTTAACGAAGGATCAAAAGAACCAGCTGAATAAACTAAATGAACTAGATGAGAAGCGCACTTCTGTTGTACATCATACAACATTAATTCAACAACAGTGCTCCAAATGGCATGAAATTTATATTAGGAAGAATGTATTTTATGAAGAGACTGGGCTTTGTTGTATGATTCTGTTGATTCCTGGAAAAATTCTAGGTACCAACAGTAGGGATTCTCCCCAATAAATAATCCCACTTATATCGTACACAATTTGGTGTGGGGAATCGGCCCGGTTAATGACCCAACTACCATATAATGAGTTGTTTTAAATATTTTACCAGTTACGGACCGATTCACCATTTATGTTGTTTTCTTTAATTAAATATGAAATGCAAGTAAATAAATGCATATAATTGATAAACAAAAACCTGACAAGTGATGTGCAAGTTATTACCTCTCATCTTACCATTCCCTCCTCCTCAATTATTCTTCTAAATCTAAGACTAAGCTAATCTATCCTATTCTAATTTATCCTATCTCTACATGGAGCAAATATAGAATTCAGAGTAATATACTGCAACTACACACATTGATTTCATAGATAGCTACTCTAATCCAATGCTCACAATTACAACAAAAATAATATCAAAGATAGCTCTGGTATGATGAAACCATTTATTACTCATTCATTATATATAAATTTACATAGAAAGTGAATCCATTCATAACCAAAGAATTAATTCCAAGAAGTTAGAACAATATCACTGTATAATGTACGGAAGCAAGAAGAATCAATTCCACATGATGCATTCCACACTTTCCAAGCAAATTTCAGTACATGCCTTTGTTCCAGCAAATCGATATTTATTATTAGAAAAGAATTAATTATTTTACAAAATAGTCCAGCCTCTCTTATTCCAGCCAAAAGTCCATATATTGTACTTTATACCCTTATTTATTACCATATGAATTTCTCCTTTTGTGACCTTTGACCTACCCTAACCCTAAAAATTACCACAATTTGTCTTTTAGTGCTTACATGGGAAAATACAAAATATTTTATATGAGACAAAATTTCATTTGTGCCCTTCCCTGCTGGAAACATATGCAGCCCATGTGCTGGTCTCCTCGGCAATAGTTTTGTATTTTATTGGCTCCAGTACCTACAAAGTCACTTCATGCATTGACAGCTATGTTTCTATGCGTATCACTTGTTGGATTTATTCTGGAAGGTCAGTAATATTCAACCCCAAAGGAATCCAACCCCTTTCATGGACCTGATGTATCTTCTTATAAAATTCCTCACAGTTTTGGAAACCTTGTTGTTCAACCTCTGGGCGGCTTTCCTACAGAAATCTAGAAGAGCCATTTCTGGTTTTATGCCTTCAGTGGTCTGTCTCTGACTCTTCTTAGTAAGCTAATCAAATTTGGTGAAAAATACAGCTATGATGCATCAATGAAAAAATGATAAGTGAATTAGTAATACCACAGTTGTTTTAAATAACCAAAGCGATTAATACTAAGAAACGTGCATCATTGTAGAAAACATAGAAATAATGGTATTGCAAAAAACAAAGAACAAAAAAACCATGATTGTGATCGTTGGATTATTTAACACGGTTGTTGGACAAAAAGAATTTTGGAAAAAAAGAGTTTTGGTCACTGCAGATAATCTAACAAATTTGACCACACCTCCAAATGTATCGGAAACAAAAATATAATCACGCTGATTGTATCTGTGACATTGTGACTTTTTCTCTAGAGTCTGGAGACGCAATTGTTTCAGAAAAAAAAACATGAGTCTTATCGATAGTTTCAGTGAAATCTCGCCAGTTCCTTTTGATTTCTGGGCATGCGATCATTTCCATGGGATTTAATAATCACTCTTCTTTTTCAATTCGTGAATGTTTCGGAGGAAAATACTAAGTATTCTCCAATCAAAAACCTCTGATCGTTCGACACGTTTTCTTGAGTTTCTTCTGACGATATCGATGATGATTTTTTATTTTATTCTGAGAGTTTTGTTATCTGATAAATCTACTCAAGAGGACTCAATCTAGATCTCCCTAGTCCAAGTGGATATAGAACAAATCAAATACATAATATAATCTATTTTCAGAAATGACGAAGCCATTTCATAGGTGCTTATAATTATGAATAGAGATGGAAACCTGTGTAAATTTTTGAAGAAAACCAAGGTCTCGAACTACGTGAAAGTGAGTCCATCCTTAGGGCACGTGATCTCAATGCTTGTGATTGGGATGAGAATGAAATGTAGCATTGCTATATATTAAATATAGTACAAGGTAGAAAAAATCAAAAGATAGGAGTGTCATCTCTCTTGATCAATATTTTGTCTCCAAGTGGAATGAATTTGCAGTATTTATATGTTTCAACTAGTTCAAGATGGGCATCGATGTATTACTTAGCTTCCAACCATCATCTCTCTTTAGTGTGTGGCTATTTTTCGCAATCTCTATGGATTCCCTTACCTTTTGTTTAACGTAGTTTTCCTCCATGGCTATTAGTTTTTCCTCACCCATGCAAATGAGATGAGTGGTCTTGTGAGAGTTTTCAGCTAGAGTTGACTTGGTTACCCTGTTATGAGCTATGTCAGCAGAGTGTTCTTTGATATGTACTTACATGGAGTGAACTATCTCACCGATATAGTTCATACTACAAGAACAAGGAATTGAGTAACCCCCTTTTTGTTGTCCAAGGTCTAGAGGGTCTTAGATCGAGTCAACAAAACCTCTAATAGTGTTTGGGGGAGAAAAGGAAACATGAATGCTTCTTCTTTTAAGGATTTTTGTGATTTTATCAGTTGTATCTTTGATGTAGGGAAGAGTTAATTTTGTAATTGGCACCTCATGTTTGTGATGGATTTCTTTTTCTTTCTGGATAGCCTTTTTCACTAGGTCCTTATGGTATCCATTCCTCTTAAAGAATTCATTAAGGTGGTCCAATTCATGCTCTAGATGATCAATGTCTGAGATTGTTATTGCCCTGGTTGCAAGAGTTTGTATAACACCAACCTTCTAGGTCAGGTGGTGGTGTGACTCAGCATGCAAATATCTGTCTATGTGTGTTGTCTATCCATAAAATTGATGCCTAATCCTACCATTCCATTTTTTAGTGATAAGTACATCTAATAAGGGAATCTTATCATCATTCTCAACCTCAATGGTGAATTTTATATGTTGAGATAGGCTATTCAAGTGTGTGAGAAAGTCATTGAGTTTGTCTTTCCAGCTCTATTCATAATTATAATCTAATTTCCTAGATCAAATAGAAATGCAAGTTAACAGATATATCTCTTACCTATAATATGAAATTATCTTCTCTCTTTGTTGATCCAAGCTCTATAGCCTTCATATCTTGAGTTGGAAAACCCTGTAGAGAAAGTAGAAACAAGCAAACATTACATGCGTATCTAAACATGAATTGATCTAAGCTAACAGTTAAGGAATAAAGATCTAAACATTATCAACGCAATAACATTTATGGAAAGATATTTGTATTAATGTAATCAAGGAGATACATAGAATTACATAAATAAAGAACATCACAACCTAGCCTTAACATTGCAATCTTCCATCCAACAATCCAAGCCAAACCTCCAAAGAAAGATAGTAAGCCTCCCAAAGGACAATAGGGATCACCTAGAAATTCCACTAGCATAAGAGTACCATAGTCCTTCCTCCCTTCACAATGGATAGAGGGTTTAATTTATAAGGATAAAGGGATAGAGTAGGTTGAGGATTAGGAGGAGGGGTCTAAGGGATCATCCCCATAGGTTAGAGAATCAAATTCCACCACACCTAGATGATAGGAATATTCCTCCACCTCATCCACCTTCGAGAAGAGTCTCGAAGCTTCATCTTTTGTCCTCAAAACATCATCAACGTACCTTACATAAGGGGAAATAGCACCACTGGCACTTCTAGCATGAAGGGAAAGAGTGTCAACGCAACTTTTCTTAGGAGAAAGAGCGCCACCAGTGCACCTAGCATGAAGGGGAAAAGTGCCGGCCTATATAGAGAGGGTAAAAAGGGTAGGAACAACCTCAAATGAACCCAATTTAGTAGAGAGAAATTTAGGGATTAAGCATAGGGCTAACATGTGGATCAACATGACGATATTTTAGTGTAATAGTTGAATGCCACCCAAAGCATGAAGTTAGAGGAATGCGAAAGGTGAATGATTTGTAAAGTGAAGAAATCAAAGGCAAGGATGTTGGTTGGAAGTTCCTACAGTACCACTAACTCAAATCTCAAATGACTCATACATGGCTTCCAACCAATACAATGCAGATCCATGGCAGCAGAGACCAACTGAACACAATCATGGATACTAGACACAAGTGTAGATCCATGATGAGATGATAACATAGCCACGACCAATAAAAAGTGGATTTGTGTAATATTACTCAAAACAAACTCCATCACAACCTGGGAAAAATATCAGATGAACAAGGGTCTTCAAGACGAACTCGCAAGGATACGAATCTAACCATGTGATTACAATGTCTTGATGTCAAACATGGTAGAAGCCACTTTAACAAGTATGTGGGACATTACCATTGATGTCAATAATTCCCATGGTATATTAGTACATACCATCGAATTTGAATAAAGGACATGGAGTCAAACACTCGATGAGATGTTTCAATCAAGAGCCAATGATGAAAACTCATGTTGAAAGTGAGGTAACCTTCCATTAAGGCATGCAGGCCCAAGGTACTTGACTTGGTTTCTAAGTCCAATTCCTGGATAAGGTGCTGAAGTCGTTAGGAATAACCTCGTTGGAGGGACATGATGAATCCCTCATCTTTGACATGAAACACGGTCATAGATGTTTTTAGAGTAAATTAGATAGTAGAGTGATGTACAAGACTAACTTAGGGATGACCAAAATGATAGAAGGTAAACTGACTGTAGACAGTGAAAAAATGACCAAACTTCTCCTTAACATGTGTATGGCATGAATTGGAAGTATTGAATTTGACGAGATTGATACCCATCCCCCAATGCAACTAACGGGGGTAGTATTCTTGTACAACTCAAACGAGGTAAGGAGACTCAAGGAATCAGCAGGACTTGAATAAAAATGGAATACCCAAGCACTGAATGCATATGAAAATGAGTGCCATGTTCAAGAGTCACTATGTATTGCCATAAATACAATCAAAATACAAAGTCTTCCTTCAATTTTCCCATCACGAAGGATGAGTGCCTCTTTTCATTTTTACGAGTTCAAACAGGGTAACAAACACTCGTTATAGTTCATTAAGTGATGAGTCCATTCTCATATGTTTAATGAACCTAATAACAGAGGGGTTCAATCCCAAGGCCCAGAAAAGTATAAAATAATTCCCAGGAGAACTCTCCTAGTCATGATTGGATGGAGCATATATTTTTTGTAAGTAGTGCCCCCTGGTCCAAAAAAGGGGTAAACTATCACCAAGAAGATGACTCTTCAGGTCCTTTTACGAGTGTGAAGAAGACAAGTTCACTCGGCAATCGTTTCAAAGTTTAAGAGTTCAAAAATAGCTTAAAGAGGAATCTATTAGGGTTGTTTTTTCATAATCTAATTTTCATTAGAGGAAATTTGGGGTCTAAAATGGGCCTCCTAAGGAAAATAATAAAATAATAGTTATTAATTTTAAAGGAAGAATGGAAAAAACTACTTTTTGTGTTTGTAGTTTTGACATATCTCCCTGTGTTTTTACTCAAATTATGAGCGGGAGAGCTTGTTGGGTGTGAAATTTAATTCCTCATCCAACGAGTACCCACACTGCATACTTTTGATGGAGCCCTCTACCCCAAAAACAAGAAATACCTGAAAAAATGTGATGATTACATCATCATCATGTTTTTCATTTGTTTCTTATTTTTGGGGTAGCAGAGTCCGTCAAAAGTATGAAGTGTGGGTACTTGTTGATGTGGAATTAAATTCCGCATCCAATGAGCTCTCCCTCTTGAAATTTAAGTAAAGACACAGGGAGATATGTCGAAAATACGGACAAAAAAATAGTTTTCTTTTATGACAAATATGCCAATTCAACCATTATGGTTGACTCATTTTATTGAAATTCTATTGGTTCTTGAATTCCCACTCACAAAATTTATTGTTGGTTTGTTTTCTTAGAAGGCCCATTTTAGACCCCAAATTTCCTTTAATGAACGGATATGAAAAACAGTAAAATTATACTCGATACCTCTTCACTGAGTTTTTGACGAGCACGACAAAGGTATAAAAATCACTTAGAACCTTTTTCATGTTTGAATGCAAAGCACGAAAAAGCGATAAAGTAATCTTAAACTAGTTTTCATGTTTTAACCAAAGCACAAAAAATGAAAAGTAAGATCAACGCTATCTTATTGTTTTTAATGAGCTTGAAGATCAGTTGAAATAATGCTCAGGGTATCTGCTTCATTTTTTAATGAGCTTGACACATAATAAGAACTATGCTCAAAGGGTTGTTTCATGGTTTAATGAGCTCGAAAATGAAATAAAGTATGCTAAAAAAGACTGTAGCCAGGAATATTTCACGTTTTGCAGACAAAAGTTGTTCCTCTGGTATGATAACAGAGGGGTTCATTCCCCAAGGCCCGAAAAAGTATAAAATAATTCCCAGGAGAACTCTTCTAGTCATGATTGGATGGAGTATATATTTTTTGTAAGTAGTGCCCCCTGGTCCAAAAAAGGGGTAAACTATCACCAAGAAGATGACTCTTCAGGTCCTTTTACGAGCGTGAAGAAGACAAGTTCACTCGGCAATCGTTTCAAATTTTAAGAGTTCAAAAATAGCTTAAAGAGGAATCTATTAGGGTTGTTTTTTCATAATCTAATTTTCATTAGAGGAATATTGGGGTCTAAAATGGGCCTCCTAAGGAAAATAATAAAATAATAGTTATTAATTTTAAAGGAAGAATGGAAAAAACTACTTTTTGTGTTTGTAGTTTTGACATATCTCCCTGTGTTTTTACTCAAATTATGAGAGGCAGAGATTTTTGGGTGCGAAATTTAATTCCTCATCCAATGAATACCCACACTGCATACTTTTGATGGAGCCCTCTACCCCAAAAACAAGAAATACCTGAAAAAACGTGATGATGACATCATCATGTTTTTCATTTATTTCTTATTTTTGGGGTAGCAGAGTCCGTCAAAAGTATGAAGTGTGGGTACTTGTTGATGTGGAATTAAATTCCGCATCCAATGAGCTCTCCCTCTTGAAATTTAAGTAAAGACACAGGGAGATATGTCGAAAATACGGACAAAAAAATAGTTTTCTTTTATGACAAATATGCCAATTCAACCATTATGGTTGACTCATTTTATTGAAATTCTATTGGTTCTTGAATTCCCACTCACAAAATTTATTGTTGGTGTGTTTTCTTATAAGGCCCATTTTAGACCCCAAATTTCCTTTAATGAACGAATATGAAAAACAGTAAAATTATACTCGATACCTCTTCACTGAGTTTTTGACGAGCACGACAAAGGTATAAAAATCACTTAGAACCTTTTTCATGTTTGAATGCAAAGCACGAAAAAGCGATAAAGTAAGCTTAGACTAGTTTTCATGTTTTAACCAAAGCACAAAAAATGAAAAGTAAGATCAACGCTATCTTATTGTTTTTAATGAGCTTGAAGATCAGTTGAAATAATGCTCAGGGTATCTGCTTCATTTTTTAATGAGCTTGACACATAATAAGAACTATGCTCAAAGGGTTGTTTCATGATTTAATGAGCTCAAAACTGAAAGAAAGTATGCTAAAAAAGACTGTAGCCAGGAATATTTCACGTTTTGCAGACAAAAGTTGTTCCTCTGGTCTTAATGGTTTAGATCCATAACAAATGAATGAACGACAAAGGATGAAGACCTTCCTTGGATATCGTAGACACCTGGAATGTTGCTTCAATAGTGAACCTGTGTACCTGCAAATAGATCCACGCAAACACATCAAAGATACCAAAAAATATCTACTTAACCATGTTAGTCACTAAGGAATCTAACAACATGTACATGCGAAATGAAAACAACAGTAATGTGGGACAAAAATGAGCTTTGCATTAAGATGTATGGAGAAGTTTACAACCAATCAAGCCTTAGTTTTGAAATGCATATCCAGGAGACAAACACTTCATCCCCATAAGCTCCAAATTTGCTCTCTATGCTCTCTAATGGCTTGGGCTAAGTGGTCAATCCAACAGCATAACAATACCTCTATAGTTCTCCCCCTCAACCATGGACATGAGCTTGTATTTTTAAGGCTCAATGGATAGGAATGGTTGAAATATTTGTGGATGAGGTGGCCTCTAAGATCCTATAATGGAATATCTTGAACTCAACTGACCCATATTGATAGGGATAAGGGAGGACATGAGGCTCATGATCTAGAAGCCTCGAGAAACTTCTCTTTTTCCCATTTTACCCAAGGTATCGCTTTTCTCCTCTTATGATAGAGTAATTTAGATGAGAAACACTTATGGACCAAAGGCCACAGGTGGTGGCACCACTTATGGAAAACCAGATGAAGGGGGTGCGATCATGGTACCGCTCATGGTTCATAGGGAAAGCGCAGTGCTGAGTATTTTCATGTAGAATTGACAAACAACATGGGTTTCCACTCTAAGTGCAGGGATTAAGGGAAACCATGTAATTCAAAGGTATTATCACATGGTGGTGATAGGATTTGGGTATAACAGAATACCCCCCAAAGCGTGAGTCTTAGAGGGATACGATAAACGAGAGCTTTGAGACAACAAGTTGTCACTTTGAGGTGAAAATGTCAGCTCGATCGAAGCATGTTGTCAAGTAGGCATCTATAGTACATCAATATTTTTGACTCCTAGACACAAGTAACCAACTCATGGCTGTAGACCAATACAAGGTACATCCATGGGAGGAATAAACAAGCATGGCTACTAGAATAAAACATAGATCCTTGTGATAGAGGACTCAAACTTGGACATAGCTACTAGACATACATCATAGATCTATGTCATATAGACACAAATTTGAGAATAGCCACGACCATACAAATGTGGATCCATGCTAGATATACAAAACTCCATCACAACCTGGGGAAAAGCAATGAGCGCTTAAACAAATAACCAAGGTCTTCATCTTGTCTTTCACAAAGTACAATTCTATCCATGTGATTACAATGATTTGAATTCGAACATGGTAGAAACCACTTGATTATCGACCAATGATGTCAACCGTTAACAAGTGCGAAGGAGATCACCATTGATGTCAATGATTCCCAAGGTACTCTAGTATGATCTACTGAGTGTGAATAGATGTCCTAATGTTGAACACCCAGTTGATTCTATCGATCAAAGGTCAATGATGTGAACCTATGTCAAAATAGAGAGAATCTGTCATTAAGGCATACAGATCTCAAGGTACTGAGTCTTTTGTTTCTAATACTATTTCCCGGATGATGAGCTAATGTCAATGGGAATAGTCTTGTCGAAGGAGAGCCATGATGAGTCCCACATCGACAACACGAAACTTGGAACATAGATCTGGAATGATGTGAATGTAGTAACCATAGGACTGACTCAAAAGTACTAACACAAAGACCATTGTTGACTGCAGAGAAAAAACTTCTTCAACTTCCCTTTGAACATTGGGCGACACGACAAAAGACTTGGCAGCATGAATAACCAAGACAAATACGCAATGCGAGAGTGGACAATGCATTATTTTGAAAGACTCAAAGGAGTGGCATGAATCATGAAATTGGATCGTCATGAAAATTAGTTGAATACCCAAATGACTGAAATGATATGCAGACAAGTGCCATGTTCAAAGGTAACGACAAACTACTACCATTTATTTGCAAAAATTGATTCCCTTCCCATTTTCCCCATCATGATAAATGAGTGCCTATTTTTGGTTTTACAATTTCAAAGAGGGTAACAAACACTTGGTATAGCTTGTCTGAAGACAAGTTCAAACTCATATGTTTTACGAACCTGATAGAGGAGGGGTTCGTTCCGAAAAACGAGTCTCCCAATGTTTAATTTAACAAGTCCAATGAAAGAAAACTTGGTATCATTCATGTTTAGAGAGTCTGAATGACCGCGGAAGAAGACTCCAAAGGGTCCTTTTTCATATGATTTAGTCCCTAAGGCCCGAAAAAGTGTAAAATCATACCTTAGAGAAATCTTCCAGTCATGGTTGGTTGGAGTGTTCCTTTTTCGTAAATAGTCTATCCGAACTGAAAAAGAGATAACCTACCATCAGAGAGATGACTCTTCAAATGCTTTAATGAGCGTGAAGAAGACAAGATCGCTCGATGATCTTTTCATATTTAAGGATCCCTAAAAGAGTTTAAAGAATACTCCATCAGGTCTCTTTTCACTATGAGAGATTTTACGAGCTTGAAAAGAATCAGAAACAAACTCAGACCTTTGATACCAAGTTTCGAGAGCTTGACCAAAGTGTCATAATAAATGGTCAACAACGTTTTCAGTGTTATGGTAGTATGAAAAATTCAAAAACGAACTCCCAAGACTTTACTGCTACTATTCTTGTATCTTGCAACGACTCAAAACAAGTGTTAAATGTACCAATAACTAACATTAAGGGATTATGATAGATAAATTTCGATTAATAAGCAATTTTAAATCAAAACTATAGCATGTCAAACCCAAAAATGTGTATAAAAGTAATGTAAATAGTGAAAAATCAAATCATTTTACTATTTACCCGTAGTGGAGAGCATTTGGAGCACTTTTCTAGTCAGATCTTCAGCTGCTAATATCAGGAGTTTTCACCGTCGTGTTTGAGCGCCGCTAGTTTTAGGTAACAGTTCAAACCCTAATCTTCCTTTTCATAGTCTCAATTTTGATTTTTAATGGTGTTTTGGGCTTGTATGGCAAGCCCTAAAACAATGGGAATGGGCACCGCACTTATCCCTTGTGGGATACATGGTACCTCACTAGAACCACACTGTAAACAAAGCGCACAGGCAGTGCTACCACCTATCTTCAATGGCACACAGGCAGTGCCGACCGTGAAGATGTAAAATTGTTAACACAAGAAAAACTAGATCATTTATTTGGATTTAAATGATTAAGAATGATTCTAATAGGTTTTATGATTGTTTTTCACAGGCTCTTACTGATAAAAAATGGAGATATGGAAGGAAAGACAACATGATAACGATGACGCTTTCGTCGAAAGGAATGCGGGATGCATAGCCGCATTATGAGACTGTGGACTCCTAAAATTATTTCGGAATCCCATTATGGTATCACACGAGTGGTTTCTTGAGCATATACTCTGGATGTGGAATCCGAAGCAACAACACTTTTAGGTTGGGGCTCATATTCTTACAGTAGAGGTAGAGGATATCTACTTCTTGACTGGACTTTCGATATGGGGTGCCCCCATCTCACTAATAGGTTCCCGAGGAGGGGATATTACCACACAAGAGTTGATAGACCATCACTGTATCCAAGGGATGAGGACATCAGGGAATAAAATCCCCTTAAAGGTAGTGATGGATGGACCTCTACAAACTGTCTTGTTTATGATGCAGAGAGTGGTGGGAAGCCAGGGAGTGCACCAGGATTCTAGGGCACACATGCTTTATGCCATAGAGTCCATGGCAACTACAGTATTCAACTGGGCAGAATCCCTGCTTCTGATATTCAAGGATCAGCTGACTAAGTGTCGGAAGGGGGAACTGAAGTAGTTCTATTTTGATTCCATTCTATCTTGATTCTTCTTCGAGCGGGTACCACAGATGAGACCCTAAGTGGTCTTTATAGAGCTGAGAGCATAGGAACCTTGCATGCAGAGGTGGGTCTGGATTATGGCTGATACTGGAGTGGGCAGGGGGGAGGTGAAGTTCGGTGATCCATTCTTCTGATGGCTCAAAGATCAGATCCTCATGGTCAAGGATTATGCTTATGTGGGTACAGACTTCAGTAGAGACCCTGACCTACCGCTCCCACCTGGTGGACAATGGGGTGACCTCGGTAAGAAGCAAGAAACCCTAAAATGGACATAGGGTTTTTATGTTTTTTAATGTTTTATATATTTATGTTAAGTAATGAGACCTAAACATTTTCATGTAGACGTTGGAGCAGCACGACCTGGGGGAGCTTCCCCATTGGATAGATGAGCTGGAGCCTTCTTTGTACCTGTTGCAGCTACAACAATTTCCCAAAAGTCCAAAAAAATTTAGGACCCTCCTTTGCTTTGGATTAGTTGATTTTATTCTTTTTGTTTTCTTAGAATGATTGAATTGGTTTACCACTTGTTTGGTTTCTCCTTTTTAGCACTTGAAGTAATCCACTGCTTGTGTTTGATCAGACTTTATCGCTCCCTTTAGATGCATGTTTAGCATGTCTGAATTGGAAAAGTGTTTGGTTAAAGCCTCCGCCGTTGCAGCTGAATAGCCAGTCTTAACTTTGGTTTTGCTCCCGATACATTGGTTTTAATCGGCTGCCTTTTTGGTTTTGCATCGGAGCCATTGTGACTTCTTCTTCCGTCGTTGTGGATGGATATTAGGTTTGACTTCGATTGTTTTTCTGATTTCTTTGCCTTACGTTGGATGCTTTTTGGTTGTGCATCGAAATATTTTATAGTTATTTCCTCCGTCGTTGTGGATAAAAAACCATTAACTCTTTCGATTCCTGTTGATCTCCGATTCCCATAGTTACGGCTGTGAAAGCTGTTTCGTTTCTGCCGTTACTGCTGCTGAGGTCTAATGTCTTCCGATGTCTAGCCATTTGTCTCCCGATTCAAACTTTTCTCCCGTTTTAGATAGATTTATCTTTTGCAGCTCCGCCGTTGCGGCTATCGTTTCACTATGGTCCCGATGGGTTTTTTCTTCCGAGGTTCCATTATGGTCATTCCCGCGGACGATTTTATGTTTTGGCCTGCCGCTGTTGCAGAAGAAGTTATACTTCCAACCTCCAAGTAGAAAACTCTCCGACGTCCGCTCTTTTGAACTTTTACCCACGACGCGTTTTTCCACGGATGGCTTAGCCCTTTGACCATCCGTCGTTGTAGAAGAAAGTATGTTTTCAACTTCTGATTCAAAGCTGGCTCCCGTTCGATATGTTACCCATCACACGTGTTGACCATTTGTATATATGGAGTCTGGGCGTGTTGGTTATTCTATCATTTTTTTTTGAACTATCGTGATCATTCGTTCCAAGTACGTTGTCGACCTCTTGAGTTTGCAAGGACCACAGTGTCGGTACCTGCGTCTAGGTGGCAGCTGTAGAATCCTAACTTTCATCGCCCCGCCATACGCGCCGGTTAGACATCAGTGCAAGGTAGGTTTTGTTTTATTTCCCCTTTCCGTTGAACGTTTGATGGTTATGCTTGCTACGGTGGTTTGTTGTCCTGGCCGTTTACTCGACCCCGTTATATGCTTATATATTTGGAGGATTTCATATACTAATTGGCCGTGGGAGGGTGGTTTAACCTTCAGAATAGTTTTTTTTTCCACCGCCATTTTTTGCAGCCCTGCACATAGGGATTGAGGGGTTTTGGCGCAGACGGCCGTTACGCTGTCTTCGCCAAACCACCTTGCATAATGATGTTGGGTAGGAGATAGGTTTGCTACAGTTTTCCTTGGGGGTTTGGGAGTGTTTGCCCCATTTAGTGCTGCCCGTATCTGTAAGCCGTCGTCGTTTTGCCTTCGAGGTCTAGCGCAACCAAATTCGTGTTTAGGGTGTACCACGACGCATAGTGCTTTATCGTAATTCTACATGAGGGGGGTTTTCTTTGATCAAGCACGCCATAGAAACTCGCATCTTCGAATAGCAGCCATTTCTCCGCACTGTTCTGCGCGTAGTGCTTTTAAACCCTAAACTGTGGAGGGGATATGTCACGATGTTCAGTTTGTTAACCTGAAAGTCACAAGGGTAGTGGTGTTGTAAAAAGCTTCATTGAGGGCTTGTGTAGTTTTCCCTTGTCTGTCTCGCGCCGTGATTTGATAATGGCACCTCAGAGAGCGGAAGCTTTAGTCATGTTAATGTAGATGTTTTTTGCCCAATTTTATTAGTAAAATTTTCAGTGGTATCTTGCATAATCTTACTGCTTATAACTATTTTCAATCATGCTAGACATAGACTAAGTCACTAAACACTACACATGATGTTTAATAATTCTGTTAGACAGGCCATTTCAGTCTATACATGCATATACTTACTTCATTGATTGATTGCTCTCATGTTAGAACATAGAAGAAACCGCACACTATACATTGATGTATACAGGTTTGCCACTCAGCCAAAAGGGCTTAATATTACAATTTTATGGTAGGAAGAGTTCACCATGTCAAAGAGACAAAAGAAGAAGGCCCCTGTGGTTGAGGAGGAGCCAGAAGTAGAAGTTGTAACTAAGACAGAATACATATACGAGGACACGAAGTGCATTTCTGGCATTGAACCTGAGTACCAGTGGGGGGAGATCTATAGAATGATCACCCGAAGAGAGGTTCCCAACATGGGCTTAGAAGAAGAGTCCATATATGCAAACATAGAAAGATCTTCACTAATGAGGATCGCCACCAGACCTGAGTGATTCCCGTGCGCTGAAGTAATCGGTTGGATTCTGCCCCGAGCAGATGTCACAACAATGATCCTGGAGGATGTTAACAAATAGGGCTATGCTGCATATAGCCCCGGATATATTTCCCTGGCCTACCACTTTCCAGAAGCCCAAGTGTTCTTATCTAATGACTGGTTAAACAACATTAGAATGGACTTGGTAGAAACCATGAAAAGAATGATGTTGACTGGAAAACATTTCAGGACCAGAGTAACAGGGGAATATGATACTGCAGGTTTAAGAGCTCCATACAGATTCATAGCCTTGATGCTCAACAGAATATTTGGAAGAGCTCATGGCAGGTTTTTCAAACTAGAGTGGATACCTATCATTTTTTATGTTGCAACCCAGGGGACAATTTTCAACTGGGCCAACCTTGTCTCAAACAATCTTTCTGCTTGCTTGGCCTCATCCTTGGGAGGAGAGTCCCAGAAGAGGTCTGAATTTTATATGAGTTCAATACTTATATACTGTATATTATGCAACCAGCCTTTCCCTGGTCTCAGGTGCATCTGGGACAGGGAAAGAATGCCTGTCTATGCTACTTACAAACCGTTGTGGGCACATAAATATCATAGCCATTACAGAGAAATATGTGAACACTTCCTTATGCCTCTATACACACTCATTTTTCTGAAGGAGTGTGATTGTATGTCGGAGGAGGCCATGCAAGTGATAGGAGAGTATGCAGATTACTACTTGACTGAAAATGGCCTGTACTTCAAGATGTTTGGAGGATCAAGAGCTCCTTCCCTACTGCCCAAATACGCAACTGATTACATTATCCATAAGGAGGCAGTCACACAAGTGTTCTTGGATGGAATAGGCAGCTTTCTGTTCGAACATAAGAAGACTGGTTATCCTCCCTTTCCCTTCAAACTAGGAAGTTACAGGTTCACTAGGGTGAAACAAGCTGATGAATTCGTAGAAGAGTTGCAGAGGTTCCACTTTGGCGAGATGCCCTACCATAGAAATGACTCCCACGGTAAAGTTGCGGAACATTGTAAAGAAAACAAGGTGCATTTTGAGTATACCCACCATTTTGATAGGGAAGAGTCTTTCTTCTGAAATGCCCCGAACATGACAGCACTGAAGAGAAGATTCAAGAAAATATCACCACCAAAGGTGGGAAGGGGGATGAACAGGCTAAGGATGAGGAAGAGGCAAAGAGAAGAAAAGAGGAAGCCCATAGATTGGCACAGGAAGCTGCAGGGTGGCTGCACAGTGAAGAGGAATGGAAAAGAAAAGCTGCCCAAGAAGCAGCAGAGAAAGCGCAGGAAGCAGCTAAAGAAGTAGAAGAAGCAGCTAGAAAAGCAGCTAAAGAAGCGAAGAGAAAGCTCGATGAGGAGCTAGAAAATCAGGAAGCAGCGAGGTTGAAGCTGACACAGACTGAGATAGAACAGTCAGCTTCTGAAATAGCTGGAGGGCAGACCCAGGAAAAGGAGGACCTAGAAGTTCGGGACCCGCAAGTGCCTGCTGCCAGCACACCTATGATCTCCACACTCAAGCTAGTGCCTTTTGTTCAGAGAAAGGGAGAAGAAATCCCTGATTTCAACACTGTCTATTATGATAGGGAAACAAAGAGAATAATGAAGAGAACAGAAAGGAAAGTTGAAGCAGGCGATATGCCTAGAAAAATGATAATGGATACGGATGTATGTTGGGAATAGACCAAGATCGAAGACCCACCCTGAGAGCTGGGACTGCACTACTCCACGCCTCAAAAGATAACATGGACAAGGTAATAACTGACTTGGAGCAGTCCAAGAAGTCCTCTGCTCAGTTGAAAGACACCTGGAGGAAAGAGAGGGAGGAAGGAAATAGGCTGAAGCGAAAATATGAGGACATGCAGAAAGAAATGAAGTCTTCAAAGGCTGAATTGCAGGCCCTCTACGAAGAGAGACAGGTTATGAAGAATACCCAAGAATGCTTGGAGAAAGTACAGAACGAATACCAAGAGCTGAAGGTGGAGAAAGGTCGGCTGCTGGAAAAGGTAGAAGAACTAGAGGAGCAGCAAAGGATCATCTTCCAGGCTAGTGAGCTACACTCCGAAGAATAGAAAGAGAAACATCAAGAGCAGATTTCTTCTCTGAACACTACTCTGGAGGAAGCAAGAGAACAACAGGTTAACCTCCAGCCATTCAAAGAGCCTGTCTTGGCCCAAAAAGCCAAGATGATGCAGCTACAGACTGCTGTTGAAGAGGAGAGATGTAGAGTGCTACAAATCGATGGCCGATTGGAAGAGATCTTGGAAACTGCATCTTACTTTGTGGACAAATCTCAGGATGTCCTCGAGAGCCTGACTGCAAGAATGGCGAGGATGGAAAACAATGAAGAAACTCCAGCATAGCTACCATCAAAAGATAAACAAGCCCTCAAGCGGGATTATAACTTAATAGAATTTTCTATTAACACCGCAAAGGATTTCAAGAAAGCAGTCAAGAAGATGAAAGGAGCCTGCACGGAGTTTTTTAGAAGAGTCCTCATCACATACAACCGGTGCCAGGTAGAGGCCGAGCAGAGGCTGGATGATTTCCCAGACCATGATTCATTTATGGAGATGTTGCAGGAAAGACATCAGAATGAAGAAGCAAGAATGCAACGCATTAAGGCCATTGATGACCATATTCTGAGAAGTGAAGTAGGCCATTCAGCAGTTAGTGTGCAGATTTTGGAAGACCAACTTCGGTTGAGCGCTGCCAGAGTGGAAGCTATAAAGAACCAGGCTGAAAAATTTGAAATCAACATTTAATTTTTGGAACCTTGTGCATTTGAGGGAATTGCCTCTGAAGCTACGAAATGGAAAAAGTTTCTAGATTCCCAAGTGGGGCCCTCCTCGTAAAGGAGTGCTCACTTTTTTGCAATTTGTAACAATTTTTGTAAATCTCTAAGGAAGAGTAAAGTTTTGGGAGGTGAAGAGTTGGGAATCCCAAAAATTACTTTTGGGCAGCCCAACGGTTCCACCCTTTTGTATAAATGTAATAGACTTAGAGGGAAATGGGGCTTTTTCCCAGTTAGACTAGAAAGCGATATTGTAAGAAGAACTATTTCTCTTTGCAATAAAGAAATATGGTTTTCCTGTTGGAGGAAGATTGGTGGAATGTCCAAATGTTATGCTGTGATGGCTGAAAGATGAACTATTTTGTTTTCCAGTTTTTGTCCATTAACCGTGAGATCGTTCTACCCCTTTGAACCTATGTTCTTGTCTGAATGATTTCTGGTTTATTTTGTGGAATGACCACCATGAGTAATGTATGCGGTTCATAAAACAATTGGCTATCTGGTTGTTAAAAAAATATTTAATCGTTCATGCATTGTGGAAAGAAATATCAGCTAACTGTAGTTTCTCTTTATATTGCATGTACAATACACATTACTCACAAATAATTTACAGTTTGCTCCTCGGGGATAGATGGATAGATAAATAGATAGATAGTTAGTTTTATTTCTGCACATGTGATTTAGATGCTAGTGAGCCTAAGACGAGAGGTAAGAACCTGCGCATCATGTTGTGACTGCTCCCGGCATCCCAATCATCCTGCATTGTTAGTTAGGCATATGCATCTCATACATTAAGTCAAAAAACACAAAAATATACACGGTGGACCGGGCCGCAACCGGTAAAACCTTTGTTTTTGTTACTTTGACCTACGGTAGTCGGACCACAAACCGGACAAATTCCCTATACCAAACAGTCAACGGGATAGTTGGGAACGTTGACTGGGGACAATCCCTATCTGTTGTTTCCTACGAATTTCCAGGCCTCAACAGTTCTGGCGCTAGAAGGAGGGACGCTAATGAATGGCTAGCCGTGGAAACTTATTTTTCCCAAGACTACCTCACCAGTAGATATTTTGAAGCTTTCAACCTGACCCAAGTACCTACAGGTTTCGGTTATGCCTTTGAAGTAAGAAATCCTGTTCTCACCCTATGTTGCTCTTTGCTCAGATTTTTGTTCTTTGCCTGTACTCATGGCTGGTGTAATTGTGAACCATCCCAACCCATTGCTTGCTTGGAGAGATAAATCACCTTTGAACCTCACACCTCCATTGCATAACTTACCTCAAGCTTTTGATAAGCTGCTGCCTAAGTTTGACCCTGAGGAAAAGACTACTATAGATGATCACTTGCAGAATTTCTATTTAGCAGTAGAAGGGTTAAGGGCTGGGGAGTACGAAGATGTTGTCTGTAGATTATTCCCTCATACCTTGAAAGGGGTAGATGCTTCATGGTATTTTTCTCTTCCTGCAAACTTGATCCCCGACTGGAATACTTTTGAAAGAATATTCAGAAATAAATATGCAGCTCAGAGAACTCATGCCTCACTAATGAAAGGTATTGGTTTGTTAAGAAAAGAGAAGAACAAGAAAGTATGTAGTTTCACTCAAAGATTTTCAATATACCTAAAGAAATTTTTCTGTAGCTGACAGGCCCTCAGACAAGGTCTTAATTGAATATTATACCTTTTCCCTAGGACCTGAGTTAGCTATGTTCGCTAAAATGAAAGCCAAGCCTACATTGGTAGAGACTTATGAAAAGGCAAAGAGGGTAGAAGCTGAAATGGAAAGTGTAGAAGATTATCCTGACTTACCTAGAGAGAAGACTACAAATAGAAGAGATTTATTGCTGTCTAAACCTAATGATGAACAATCACATGATTATCAAGGAATGTTGAAAATGATGCAGAATCTATCCAACAGAATAATATATTTGGAGAAAGGGAGGGAAGCTCAGAAAACTCACAAACCCTACTATAAAAAAAGAGAGGATAACAACCAATGGCAACTCCCTCCCCCACATTTTCCATCAGTAAACATAATAGAAGTGGGGGGTGATAATTTATGCACTTTTCACCAACAACCTCATTCGGAAAAGAAGTGCCCTCAATGGTTGAATTCGATAACACTGGTTATGAATCAGCTGCTAGATTCTAAATTAACCAAGAACAGTGGCAAAGAGAAAAAGAAAAACTAGGCTATGGAGAAACAAGGTAATGACACTATGTTTTCATGGAATGGTATCTCGCTGTTTGAAACTGAAGAGAGCACTCTCAAAACTGAATGCACACCTACAGTGACAAAGGACATAGATTTAACAATTTCAAAGATCAAAATACTGCAAAAGAATGTCAAGAGACCAGTAGAGGTGAAGGTTGAGGACAAAACACCTAGAGCCAATACCCTCAACTAAAAGGAAAAGCCAATCACTGAGACTGTCAAACCTGTAGAAGAACCGATAGGTGTTAGTGAGGAAAACACTAATGAAATTGGAGAGCATGAAGAGTATTTTCCTACTCAAAAACAACCAGGAGAAGAAGACATAGAACCAGGTTGGGAAGAGAAAGCTGATACCCCACCTTTTCTTTTGACCCTAGAAATACTGAATCACAATGTGCATAATTGCTTGGTAGATTCTGGATCAGCGGTGAATGTTATGCCTCTGGAGATTTGCAAAAAGATTAATGGAAAGCCAGAGTCCACATTTTGTGAGGTGACGCAATTAGACAGCTCAGGTGTCAAAGTAGTGGGAGAAATGAAAAATTTCCTCATTAGCTTGTCTGCAAACAACAAGATTTGTCAATTTATTGAAATCACTGTGGCTGACATACCTAGTGGATATGGGATTATTCTCAACAGAGATTGGTCTGCCAGGTTAAAAGGCTATTTTGCTTCAGACTAGTCTCATTTATTGTTGCCTCTCATGGGTACCCCAAATAAGATTAATATTTTGAGAGAGCCTTACATGAAGCATACTGTCACTAGACTGGGAAAGGGAAATGAATCTATTGATTCTGTCCTGGGAAATTATCTGATTGAGCTTAAAATAAGATTTTTTTCAGAAAGAAAAGCCAGTTCTAAGATTAACTATCAGCCTGAGCTCCTTCAACTTCCTCAGGATGATGAAGATGAATGTAGGATTGTAGACATGTATTCAATTTCAAAAATAGCAGAGCTAGACCATGGTTAGATGTCTCATGTCTATAATCTAGCCCACCCTCTAACTCCCTAAGATAACAGATATTCAGGAGTGGGCAATTTTTTTCTTTTCTTTTGCTTTGTACATAAATAAATTGATGTCGTTTTTCTTTGATGCTTTGATGTTGTTTTCTTTTTTAATTTGATACTGTTTTCTTTTATTGCTTTGTTAACATTTCTTTTGGTTTTGAATAAAGAGGCGAACATTGGTTGTAATGGAAACATCAGGGTTCTTGATTAACTGAAATCTTGAGCAAAAGACTGTGTTCTGGAACATAGAATCACTTCTAGTAGCAGTGTTCCTAACTGGCCATGCATTCATTGAAGTCTTACTTAACCCCTATAAATAACTCAGAAGTAAAGAGGTCTGGAATAATATTTCGAGGCTCCATCCATTTCACATCTTAAATATCCAAGGGGGTGACAGCGAAAGACCCATGGAAAGGAAGCAGGGTAAATGGTATATCATATATAAATGATCCCATGCCATAATTTCAGAAAAGCTACAGCTATCAAGAGTCAAAAACTCCTTAAAAGAAACAAGACATATCAAAGTATCAAAAGCATAAGTACTAAATTGCCGGAAGATCCTCTCCGTCTG
This sequence comes from Pseudotsuga menziesii, assembly GCA_001517045.1. Lineage (NCBI taxonomy): Eukaryota > Viridiplantae > Streptophyta > Pinopsida > Pinales > Pinaceae > Pseudotsuga > Pseudotsuga menziesii. The sequence continues at coordinate 269,653 of LPNX010009578.1, read as the reverse complement.
TGAGCTGAAATATAAAATACACTGCTCACACAAAAGGACACTATGGGATAGAGGATCCTGAATTAAAATTCAGTAAGAAAGGCGAATGGAGGAATCACAAGAACTAAAGTTCTAATGGAACCCAAGTGCAATTGGCATGGGAATGAGGAACAAAAGGATAATGTTGTTTACTATCTGTTACAATCTTGTGGTGTCTGAACATGAAAACAACCCAAGGACGGGTAAAACAAACCTCATTTATTAGGCCTCCAAAGAGTTATTCAGACTTGCAATATTTCTGATGTTACCATTTCCAAAAGAATGGACTACTTCTCAATGGTGTAAATGCTTAAGATGGCCAGCCTAGGGATACAGACATCTAGAAGATTTCATCTTTTATTCAGACGGTCTTGCACTGGGAAGGAGTTAATTCAGAAATATGGGGTTCACCAGGTAGTCACCAATTGTTGCAGCTACAACAATTTCCCAAATTTCCAAAAAAATTTAGGACCCTCCTTTGCTTTGGATTAGTTGATTTTCTTCTTTTTGTTTTCTCAAAATGATTGAATTGGTTCACCACTTGTTTGGTTTCTCCTTTTTAGCACTTGAAGTAATCCACTGCTCATGTTTGATCAGACTTTATCGCTCCGTTTAGATGCATGTTCAGCATGTCCGAATCAGAAAAGTGTTTGGTTAAAGCCTCCGCCGTTGCGGCTGAATAGCCAGTCTTAACTTTGGTTTTGATCCCGATACATTGGTTTTAATCGGCTTCCTCTTTGGTTTTGCATCGGAGCCATTGTGACTTCTTCTTCTGCCATTGCAGATGGATATTAGGTTTGACTTCAATTGTTTTTCCGATTTCTTTGCCTTACGTCGGATGCTTTTTGGTTGTGCATCAGAAGCTTTTATAGTTATTTCCTCCGCCGTTGCGGACAACAAACCGTTAACTCTTCCGATTCCTGTTTTATCTTTGATTCCCGTTGGCCCCGTGAGTCTTGGGCTCCCACTATTGCGGCTGCGAAAGCTGTTTCGTTTCCGTCGTTGCGGCTGTCAAGGTCTAATGCCTTCCGATGTCTAGCTGTTTGTCTCCTGATTCAAACTTTTCTCCCATTTCAGATAGATTTATCTTTTGTGGCTCCGCCGTTGTGGCTATCGTTTCACTATGGTCCCGACAGGTTTTTTCTTCTGAGGTTCCGTTATGGTCATCCCCGTGGACGATTTTATCTTTTGCCCTGTCGCTGTTGCAGAAGAAGTTATACTTCCAACCTCCGAGTAGAAAACTCTCCGACATTCACTCTTTTTAACTTTTACCTGCCACGCATTTTTCCGCGGATGGCTTAGCCCTTTGACCATCCACCATTGTGGAAGAAAGTACGTTTTCAACTTCTGATTCAAAGCTGGCTCCCATTCGATATGTTACCCGTCACACGTGTTGACCATTTATATATATGGAGTCCGAGCGTGTTGGATTATTCTATTGTTTTTTGTTCAAACGGTTGTGATCATTCGTTCCAAGTGCACTGTCGACCTCTTGATCTTGCAAGGACCACAGTGTCGGTACCTGCATCCAGGTGGCAACTGTAGAAGCCTAACTGTCATCTCCCCACCATACACGCCGGTTAGACATCAGTGCCAGGTAGGTTTCATTTTCCTTCCCCTTTCCATTGAACATTTGATGGTTATGCTTGCTACAGTGGTTTGTTGTCCTGGCCGTTTACTCGACCCCGTTATATGCTTATATATTTGGAGGATTTCGTATACTAATTGGCCGTGGGAGGGCGGTTTAACCTTCAGAATAGTTTTGTTTTCCACCACCATTTTTTGCAGCCCTGCGCATAGGGATTGAGGGGTTTTGGCATAGACGTCCGTTACGCTGTCTGTGCCAAATTACCCTGCGTAATGATGGTGGGTAGGAGATAGGTTTGCTACGGTTTTCCTTGGGGGTTTGGGAGTGTTTACCCCGTTTAGTGCTGCCTGTATCTGTAAGCCGCCGTAGTTTTTCCTTCGAGGTCCAGCGCAACCAAATTCGTGTTTAGGGTGTACCACAACGCATAGTGCTTTATCATAATTCTGCACGGGAGGGGTTTTCTTTGATCAAGCACGCCATAGAAATCCGCATCTTTGAATAGCAGCCATTTCATCGCACTGTTCTGTGCGTAGTGATTTTAAACCCTAACATGTGGAGGGGATATGCCATGGTGTTCAGTTTGTTAACCTGAAAGTCACAAGGGTAGTGGTGTTGTTAAAAGCTTCATTGAGGGCTTGCATAGTTTTCCCTTGTCTGTCTCGCGCCGTGATTTGATAATGGCACCCTCAGGGAGCAGAAGCTTTAGGCATGTTAATGTAGATGTTTTTTGCCCGATTTTATTAGTAAAATTTTCAGTGGTAGCTTGCATAATCTTACTGCTTATAACTATTTTCAATCATGCTAGACATAGACAAAGTCACTAAACACTACACATGATGTTTAATAATTCTGTTAGATAGGCCATTTCATTCTATACATGCATATACTTGCTTCATTGATTGATTGCTCTCATGTTAGAACATAGAAGAAACCGCACACTGTACATTGATGTATACAGGTTTTCCACTCAGCCAAAAGGGCTTAATGTTACAATTTTATGGCAGGAAGCACTCACCATGTCAAAGAGACAAAAGAAGAAGGCCCCTGTGGTCGAGGAGGAGCCAGAAGGAGAAGTTGTAACTAAGACATAATACATAGACGAGGACACGAAGTGCATTTCTGGCATTGAACCTGAGTACAAGTGGGGTGAGATCTATAGACTGATCACCCGAAGAGAGGTTCCCGACATGGGCTTAGAAGAAGAGTCCATAAATGCAAACATAGAAAGATCTTCACTAATGAGGATCGCCACCATACCTAAGTTATTCCCATGCGCTAAAGTAATCGGTTGGATTCTACCCCGATCAAATGTAACAACAATGATCCTGGAGGATGTTAACAAACAGGGCTATGCTGCATACAGCCCCAGATATGTTGCCCTAGACTACCACTTGCCAGAAGCCCAAGTGTTCTTATCTTATGACTGGTTAAACAACATTAGAATGGACTTGGTAGAAACCATGAAAAGAATGATGTTGACTGGAAAACATTTTAGGACTAGAGTAACAGGGGAATATGATACTGCAGGTTTAAGAGCTCCATACAGATTCATAGCCTTGATGCTCAAAAGAATATTTGGAAGAGCTCATGGCAGGTTTTTCAAACTAGATTGGATACCTATCATTTTTTATGTTGCAACCCAGGGGACAATTTTCAACTGGGCCAACCTTGTCTCAAACAATCTTTCTGCTTGCTTGGCCTCAGCCTTGGGAGGAGAGTCCCAGAAAAGGTCTAAATTTTATATGAGTTCAATACTTATAGACTATATATTATGCAACCAGCCTTTCCCTGGTCTCAGGTGCATCTGGGACAGGGAAAGAATGCATGTCTATGCTGCTTACAAACCATTGTGGGCACATAAATATCATAGCCATTACAGAGAAATATGTGAACACTTCCTTATGCCTCTATACACACTCATTTTTCTGAAGGAGTGTGATTGTATGTCGGAGGAGGCCATGCAAGTGATAGGAGAGTACGCAGATTACTACTTGACTGAAAATGGCTTGTACTTCACGATGTTTGGAGGATCAAGAGCTCCTTCCCTTCTGCCCAAATACGCAACTGATTACATTATCCACAAGGAGGCAGTCAGAAAAGTGTTCCTAGATGGAATAGGCAGCTTTTTGTTCGAACATAAGAAGACTGCTTATCCTCCCTTTCCCTTCAAACTAGGAAGTTATAGGTTCACTAGGGTGAAACAAGCTGATGAATTCGTAGAAGAGTTGCAGAGGTTCCACTTTGGCGAGATGCCCTACCACATAAATGACTCCCACGGTAAAGTTGCGGAACATTGTAAAGAAAACAAGGTGCATTTTGAGTATACCCACCATTTTGATAGGGAAGAGTCTATCTTCCGAAATGCCCCGAACATGACAGCACTGAAGAGAAGATTCGAGAAAAGATCACCACCAAAGGTGGGAAGGGGGATGAACAGGCTAAGGCTGAGGAAGAGGCAAAGAGAAGAAAAGAGGAAGCCCAAATATTGGCACAGGAAGTTGTAGGGTGGCTGCATAGCGAAGAGGAAGGGAAAATTAAAGTTGCCCAAGAAGCAGCTGAGAAAGCCCAGGAAGTAGCTAAAGAAGCAGAGGAAGTAGTTAGAAAAGTAGCTGAAGAAGCGAAGAGAAAGATCGATGAGGAGCTACAAAATCAGGAAGCAGAGAGGTTGAAGCTGACACAGACTGAGACAGAACAGTCAGCTTCTGAAATAGCTGGAGGGAAGACCCAGGAGAAGGAGAACCCAAAATTTCGGGACCCGCAAGTGCCTACTACCAGCACACCTGTGATCTCCACACTCAAGCTAGTCCCTTTTGTTCAGAAAAAGGGAGAAGAAATCCCTAATTTCAACACTGTCTATTATGATAGGGAAACAAAGAGAATAATGAAGAGAATAGAAAGGAAAGTTGAAGCAGGAGATATGCCTGGAAAAATGATAACGGATACGGCTGGAAGTTGGGAATAGACCAAGATCCAAGACTCACCCTGAGAGCCGGGACTGCACTACTCCACGCCTCAGAAGATAACATGGAAAAGGTAATAACTGACTTGGAGGAGTCCAATAAGTCCTCTGCTCAGTTGAAATACACCTTGAGGAAAGAGAGGGAGGAAGGAAATAGGCTGAAGCGAAAATATGAGGACATGGAGAAAGAAATGAAGGCTTCAAAGGCTGAATTGCAGGCCCTCTATGAAGAGAGACAGGTTATGAAGACTACCCAAGAATTCTTGGAGAAAGTACAGAACGAATACCAAGAGCTGAAGGTGGAGAAAGGTCAGTTGCTGGAAAAGGTAGAAGAACTAGAGGAGCAGCAAAGGATCATCTTGCAGGCTAGTGAGATACACTCCCAAGAACAGAAAGAGAAACATCAAGAGCAGATTTCTTCTCTAACCACTGCTCTGGAGGAAGCAAGAGAATAGCAGGTTAACCTCCAGCCATTCAAAGAGCGTGTCTTGGCCCAAAAATCCAAGATGTTGCAGCTACATACTACTGTTGAAGAGGAGAGATGTAGAGTGCTGCAGATCGATGGCCGATTGGAAGAGATCTTGGAAACTGCATCTTATTTTGTGGACATATCTCAGGATGTCCTCGAGAGCCTGACTGCAAGAATAGCGAGGCTGGAAAACAATGAAGAAACTCCAGTAGAGCTGCCATCAAAAGATAAACAAGCCCTCAAGCGAGATTATAACTTAATAGAATTTTCTATTAACACCGCATAGGATTTCAAGAAAGCAGTCAAGAAGATGAAAGGAGCCTACACGGAATTTTTCAGAAGATTCCTCATCACATACAACTGGTGCCAGGTAGAGGCCGAGCAGAGGATGGATGATTTCCCAGACCACGATTCATTTACGGAGATGTTGCAGGAAATACATCAGAATGAAGAAGCAAGAATGCAACGCATTAAGGCCATTGATGACCAGATTCTGAGAAGCGAAGTAGGCCATTCAGTAGTTAGTTTGCAGATTTTGGAAGACTCGCTTCGGTTGAGCGCTGCCAGAGTGGAAGCTATAAAGAACCAGGCTAAAAATTTTGAAATCAACATTCAATTTTTGGAACCCTGCGCATTTGAGGGAATTTCCTCTGAAGCTATGAAATGGAAAAAGTTTCTAGATGCCCAAGTGGGGCCCTCCTCGTAAAGGAGTGCTCACTTTTTTGCAATTTGTAACAATTTTTGTAAATCTCTAAGGAAGAGTAAAGTTTTGGGAGGCGAAGAGTTGGGAAGCCCAAAAGGTACTTTTGGGCAGCCCAATGGTTCCACCCTTTTGTATAAATGTAATAGACTTAGAGGGAAATGGGGCTTTTTCCCAGTTAGACTAGAAAGCGATATTGTAAGAAGAACTATTTCTCTTTGCAATAAAGAAATATGGTTTGCCTATTGGAGGAAGATTGGTGGAATGTCCAAATGTTATGTTGTGGATGGCTGAAAGATGAACTATTTTGTTTTCCAGTTTTTGTCCATTAACCGTGAGATCGTTCTAACCCTTTGAACCTATGTTCTTGTCTGAATGATTTCTGGTTTATTTTGTGGAATGACCACCATGAGTAATGTATGCGGTTCATAAAACAATTGGCTATCTGGTTGTTAAAAAAAAATTTAATCGTTCATGCATTGTGGAAAGAAATATCAGCTAACTGTAGTTTCTCTTTATATTGCATGTACAATACACATTACTCACAAATAATTTACAGTTTGCTCCTTGGGGATAGATAGATAGATAAATAGATAGATAAATAGATAGATAGTTAGTTTTATTTCTACACATGTGATTTAGATGCTAGTGAGGATAAGACGAGAGGTAAGAACCTGCGCATCACGTTGTGACTGCTCCCAGCATCCCAATCATCCTGCATTGTTAGTTAGGAATATGCATCTCATACATTAAGTCAAAAAACAAAAAAATATACACGATGGACTGGGCGGCAACCGATAAAACCTTTGTTTTTGTTACTTTGACCTACTGTAGCCGGACCGCAAACCGGATAGATTCCCTATACGAAACCGTCAACAGGCTAGTTGGGAATGGTAATTGGGGAGAATCCCTATCTGTTGTTTCCTGCAAATTTCCAGGACTCAACAGTACCGTAGGGTGATGAAGTGACCGAGGAGTTAGAGGAAAACCTGGAGAGGTTCACCTTAGACATCCCTGACGCTTCCATTGATGAGCTCCCTCTGAGGTATCAGAGACCTATAGCAGGAGTACCATGTTGTTTTAGTAGACTACTACGTAGAGTATCCCGAGCAGTGATGTGCTACCACGAGCATCACTAGACGATGTATGCATGATGTATCCACTGAAATCCGATAGCTTTAGAATTTTGGATGGTGATTTTTTCTTGAAATCATATGTGCTTCAGATGAGGTGTTGTGACCTATTTTTTGTAAACATGTTCATATATATATATACAAAATTTTATGTGGTGTTTATATGTTTCAAATGGTGAATGTATTTTACATGAGTTTTATGTTTCTTTAATTGTTTATTTACAATGAACCATGTTTGATTTTAATGTCATGAATGGGAAATATGCCAATCTAGGATGTAATTAGCTAATGAGTCAACAACTACATTATGTTCCCCAGGGATATGCCTATAAGTGATGGTTTCGAATGACCTTTCTAACAAGTGTACTCTCCAGAAGAGGTGGAGAAGAACAGGATTTCTAATTTTATAAACATGGTTTAGATGACAAACCACGAGTTGTGAGTCCATCAAGACTACCAAATTGTGAACATATTGGGAGGCAGCTTCAGTCAAAAGACCTATGACTGCTCGCTACTCCGTGATGTTTTTGGTAGCGGGACCAATACAAACTGCTCCTAAACGGACCAAATCTTCATCCGAGGAATAGAGGACCCAAGAAGTTGAGGCAAGATTCAAGGTGTGGTGGTAAGCACCATCAGGGAAGCCATAGAAAGCCATCTGTTCTGCATGACCAAAACATGGTATAAACAGATGCGGACACTAAACTCAAAACCATATTGAAAATACTAAAAGTACAATGAAAGTCAAGTAATATACATATATACAAGATACTATCCAAGAAAGACCTAGGCATAGTACCTCTTCAGGAACAACCCATTGCGAGGTTTCCCTAAAGGGATTCCATCATATTCAATGAGCTCATAGGCCCCTTTCTCTAAAACTTTAGAAATCACAAAAGGACCGTACCACATGGATTCCTTTCCCTAGTTTGTCATAGCTTTGGTCATAAATCAAAACTAGGTAACCCTCTTTAAAGGCATGAGGTTGGATAGATTTATCATACTACACCTTGACATGTTTATCATGTGCCTCATTAGCTAGGGAAGCATCTCTCTGAGTCTCATCAAGGTTGTTCAAGTATAAAAATCTCTCTTCCTCTGCGGACGTTTCTTGGATAAATTCGACGGCAAGTTGTAAGGATGGAATTTGACATTGAATCGGTAAGACAACTTCAAGTCCATAGACAAGCTGGAAAGGTGTGAAACTAGTATTTGTTTTCACCAAATTCCTATAAGCCCAAATAGTGGATAAAAGGATGTGGTTCCAGTTGGATTTATGATCTCCAACCATCCGACAAAGCATAGTTTTCAAAACTTTAGTGGAGAAAAGGATGTGGTTCCAGTTGGATTTATGATCTCCAACCATCCGACAAAGCATAGTTTTCAAAACTTTGTTAATGGGATCTACCTGACCATTAGCTTGTGGATAATATGGCATAGAGTTTTCATGGTGAAAACCTAGCTTGGCACTTAGTTCCTCCATCATTTTATTACAAAAATGTGATCCTTGATTAGTAAAAATGGACTATGGGACTCCAAATCTATCTATGATATGATTGAACAGGAAGAGAGTGGAAATATTACCATCTTTCGCATATGTAGGCATGGCCTCAGCCCATTTTGTAAAATAGTCAACAGCTACAATGATGTAACCATGCCCCCCGGCTGAGGTAGGCGTACAATGCATATAATCAATCCCCCATTTGGAAAATGGGCCAATGGAAATGACAGGGTGTAGCGGAGTGGGATGTGAGCACTTTTTGGGATAAAAATGTTGACAAGGTGGGCATTTATTAACAGTCTCATGATAGTCTTTAAAGACTGAAGGCCAGAAATAGCCAGCGTGGAGGATTTTTTGGGCTGTAGCCATCCCAGATAAATGACCTCCACATGCTCCAGAGTGGAAATCATTCAAAACATGTTCATCTTCCTCATGGGTGAGGCATCGCCAGAGAATAGAATCAATCCCACTTCTATACAAGGTATCATTCAGGATGAGGTAGTATTTTGCGTGGTGACGGATACGGCAACGATCATCACGGGATAGATGTGGTTGAAATATTTGTGTTTGGAGATAAATAAGTGTGTCTCCATACCATGGGTCAGTAGTGCTTATCAGGAATAGAAATTCATTAAGAAATGAATCATTGGGCATAGATTCCATTGAAGCACAGGGAAGATCACACATGAGCTCGGTAAAGACAAAGGATTTCTTTGATGTGGCTTTGGAAAATTCCAAATCAAACTCTTGTAGTATGACTATCCATTGGGAGTACTTGCCCCAAGCACCTAACAAGTCAGGATCTAATACATAGGGTTCTGGTCTGCCAATACAGTGGTGGTGCAGAGAAAAATGTAGTGACAAAATTTTTGTACAGCAATGACCATGGTCAATGCTAACTTCTCAATGCATGACTATCGAGTTTCAAAATCCATAAGATTCTTACTAGCATAGTAAATCACGTTCTCCTGACCGTTGGGATTTTCCTACACCAAAACCATAGCGATGGTAGTAGCGGAGGCAGTAATATATAAGAGAAAGTCCCTTGAATAATCTGGGGGGTGTATCATGGGTGAATGAGTTAGAGCGTGTTTGAGATTATCAAAGGCACGTTGGGATTGGTCATCCCAGAAGAACGAAGTGTCCTTCTTGAGGAGACACATATAACTGTGCATTTTCTTTGCAAAATTACACATGAAACGACGGAGAAATTTTTCCTTCCCTTGCAAACTTTGGAGTTCAAGAAGATTGGTTGGGGCTCGTAGAGATAAAATGGCTGCAATTTTCAAAGGGTCTATCCGGATTCCATCCTTAGAGACCAAAAAACCTAATAGACATCCTGTCTCAATGCAAAAAATAAATTTATGTGGATTGAGCCATATATTATAATGACAGAATCTCAGGAAAATATCTCTAAGATGACCAGGGTGGTCCTCCCGTCGTTGTGAATGAGCAGGGAGGTCATCAAGGTACAGTTCAACAATATGTTTAATATCGTGAAACGCATAGGACATCGCACACTGGAAAGTGGCTCCAACATTTTTCAAGCCAGAAGGTAACTTCCTATACACAAAGGTTCCCCATGGGAAAATGAATGTCATCTTGTGCTGATCGGTGGGTAATATCTTAATCTGATTATAGCCAGAAAATCCATCCATAAATTAGAAGATGACACTTCCAGCACAGTTGTCGATAATCTAATTGATATGTGGAGTAGGAAAGTTGTCCTTGGGACAATATTTATTCAAGTCTCTAAAATCAATACAGACTCTAATGGTGCCCTATTTTTTATTGACAGGGACAACATTCGATACCCATTTTGTCAGGGGTACGGGATAAATAAACCCATCTTTGAGAAGTTTCTTGATCTCAGCTTTAATAGCTGCGGCCTTTCATGGATGGAATTGCCTTAGTTTTTTCTCGCAAGTTTAGCCATGGTATAGGTTTTAATTTCATGGACCACAATGGATGGGTCTATCCCTAGCACTTCTTCATAAGACCAGGAAAAAATATCACATAATTCTTTGAAAAGTGCCTTGTATGCTTCAAATTCATCTGCCGAGCAGTTCTTCCCAACGTGAACATGCTCAATGGTACCAGACTTGGCTGATATGTCAATCGGATTTGTCTAAGTAATGTTGCAAAGGTTTCCTTCAAAATATGTGTCTTGCAACAATATAGGACTTTGAGGGTCTTTGACAATATCAGTGGAAAACAAGGATGCAAAATCATGGTTAACCGAACTGGTGTTGGGGAGGAACAGGGATCTATGATGGTGATCCTCCCAAATGGACTCATTCATATTCATAATCTCCATAATGGACTCATCAGAAGGAAAAGTCTCAAAGAGATAATCCAGAACATGAAGAGATGGTTCTAACTAGTAAGGCAGGTGGTAAGGATCCGAAGCCACCAGATGAAGATCATCAGTGTGATCATCAAAAAGGGTTTGAATGGTGTTGTACATTTCTTCATGTGGACTCAACGAGGTGGAATCAACAATTTGTTTTCCCTTGGGATCATAATCAAATGATGCAATCATATTCACTATCGCTATATCTATGTTGGGAGGAGTGGACGGAAAAATCACCATAAGGGATGAATCCTTCAACATGCCTACCCCAATCGACTGGTAAGGAGGAGGGGACTGACCTAAAATAGGTATTTTATTAGTTGTAGAGGTCATAACATCCCGTGTACAGACATCAAGCTGATTAATGGTAGCAATTCTTCCTAGATGTGGAAATTGGACTGTTCAGAATACTGTCGAAGTGACAACAGTCATGTCATAAAACCAATTTCTTCCTAGAAGGAGGTTGTAATCTAATAGGGCATCCACTACTTCTACCTGAATAGAAATAGTTTTTCCCCCAATCTCGACTGCAAGGGCTGATATGAGACCATTCGGCTGGAAACCTTGTCCATCAAAGGCCATTAGAGTCATAGGTGATGTTACAAGCTTGGGAGAGCCGATAGCTTTCCAACAAGACAGGGACAAAACTAAAGTTGAAGCTCCTTCATCTAAGACAGTCCTAAAGACTTTCTTTCTGACTACTTTCATGATGATTTGGAAATAAAGTTTGTGAGGTAGTCTAGACTTATAATTCTCGACATTGAAGTGAATCAAATTAGAATTGTCTGGGTCTAAATCTCCTAACGTAGTTAACAGGTTTTTGTGTTGTGTAGGACAACTTTGGAGCACTTCCAAGGTAGACATTGCACATGGTGCCTGAGCGAGATATTCAACTACATTATAAAATTGAGCAGCTTGAGCATTAGGGTTAAAAACATCCTTCCTAAGAGTACTCTTGGGTGGACGAAAAATCATATCGAGAGTAAGTTTCTCGATGGTTAGGGGGACAGTAGACAAGGATTCGGGAGAACCAGTAGAAGGAGCTTTCCCTGAAGAAGAATTGTCTTCTTTCTTGTCCACAAGTTTGTCATAATTTTGACTTCGAGTTTGTAGACTAATGGAATCTAAGGACATCATATGAATTTCCTTTGACGAACTAGAGTTTTCCTGATTAGACATGTGGTCTATCAGTTGTTTTTGAGAGGGAAAAGGATCCGTGAGAATTGCAGGTGCAGGATTTGTTTTCAAAAATTGGGTGATTTCGTCCCAGTGAGGACACTCTTTTGTGAAATGGTCACCTCTGCATAGGAGACATGGATATTTTTCTTTTCTTTTCCCTTTATCGTTATCATTGTTGGTTGGTTTTGGGTTCTCTTGTTGGCTTCCAGGTTTTTTATTTTTATTTTTACCTTTTTGTTTATTATTGTCAGAGGTTTGAAGACTCTGAATAGAATTAACCTCGACAGAAACCTTGGGATTCGAAGGAGTAGGGGTGGAATTCTAGGGTTTCTTGGCAGGTTTTGCTGCTGACAGGGACTAGATTGAGCCAACAATCCCATCAACAAAGACTTCTGTTGGTGGCTTTGAAGGATCGGTGCTTGGGCGAGGAGCTTGATGAATCAAGTCATACAAAGTTTAGGACTGGGAATAGACCAAGTCCAGATAATGAGCTCGACTAATGTCTTGCTCTTCAGTAATGGTACCACCCATAGCCACATCTCGGGAAATCGGAGGCAATAAAGATTTGGTAAACCAATCAGCTAATAACTGATCCAGAATAGAAGCCTTAATAAGTCTTCTCTGCCTTCTCCACTCATGGATATGATCATATATGTGGGTGGATGTGTTCTGTCATAGAGAAGTTAAGAGATCAATACCTATTTCATAATGAATAGGAAGCTGAAAATGTGTAAGAAATACAGTTGCCAATGAGCCAAAATCCACAAACGAATGTTGCGGAAGTTCATTATACCATTTCGCGGCTGTACCGGTCAAAGTTCGCTGAAAGAGTCTTAAACGAATTGAATCATCCATAAGGGAGTTTGAAGAACACCACAGATGGAATGTCATGACATGGTTTTTCATATCATCTCCCTGCTTCCCATCGAAATTTTAAATGTCCGATGGTAACTTTACCGAAATGGGAGGCCATGAGGGGTTATGTTGAATGGGGTCATTAATCAACTTGGACAAATCAGGCAAGTCCAAAATTACTAGGAAAGGTAACTGATGGTTAGGTCTCACATACTGTTAATATTGATATGGCATATAGTTACTAGTAGGACTGTAAGTAGACTGATAGACAGGTTGTTGTGATGAATAACTACTAGAAAATCTGCCCGCAGGGGGTTGATTTCCAAGATCATGATCGTTAGGACCACTAGGACCATTGGGACCACCAGGAGGCAGACCACCAGACCCTCCAGAGCCTCTAGAAGGTAAACCTCCAGATCCTCCTAAATCACTAAAAGGAGGGCCACCAGACCCTCTAGGGCCATTAAGGGGAAATCCACTAGGCCCCCCATGACCACCAAGACCATTAGGACCATAAGGAGGAAAGCCACTAGGCCCTCCAGGGCCATTAGGCCCCCCAAGGGAAGGACCTCCATAAGGTGGTCCTCTGGAACCTCCTACAGTATGTATGGGTATCCCCCCCATAGCTGGCATGTACGACCAATTAGGTTGCCCCCATGGCGTGAAAGTATTACTGGGATATGGAATTCCAACATAAGTCATTCCTGTAGGATTGGGTGGATAATTAATGTTTCCTATAGGTATTTGATTTGCTGTATAACAATAACCCCAAGAGGTTTGGATGGTTACAAGTTGTGCCCCCAAGGGCTGACCTGAACTAGATGGGGGATTAACCACGTTAGTGTGGGTGGAAGGGACATAAACTATAGATTTGTCTATACCAGAGGTTTTTCCTTGACTAGATACAATTTCAGTGCCAGATAACATAGGTCATGTCGGGGGTTTCCCCCCAGCACTACAAGGTAATGACGAAACGAGAATTGAAGGTTGAGCCCTAGGTGCGGAAGACCTAGGAGTTGTTACCACCTATGTTGTACTTAGTGGTTTTTTATCAAGTGAGCCTGGTGAACTAGACAAGGATAACTTGTTCAATTTAGAGAACCTTCAGTCTTGCTTTTGGGAAGCTTTGTTGTACTATATCACATGTTCATACCCCATGAGGGAATTGTAATAAATGTTCTAGCATGATAGTGTCTATAAAAGACTCGGTCTCTTAGACTTTATTTGTCAATTCGATCAGCCCAGGGTGTTTTTTCCCTTAGTTATTATTGGTTGTTGAATAAACAACTGATAATTTCTGAGTTTTTCACTCCATACCTCCAAAGTTAGGGTGGTCAGCTTGGCATTTAGGCCTATTGAGGTTATTAGAGTCTATGTGTCAATGTATAAACATGCTAAACATCATGGTCGAGTCATATGAACATGTCTGATTCCCCTTAGGTTTTTTCATTTTTTCAATTTTTTAGTTTTTTCAGTGTTTTTTATTAAAAATTAAATTTTTCCAAAACTTAGGCTAATTTTAATAGTTTAATTGGAAAAATTGATTTTGTAATAAAAGTGGGCCAAATAATCAGTTTCAGTCATGTAGGTGCTCATTTCCAAGCTAAGAGCACCATGTAAACCCATGGACCCACTTTTTCTTAGTTTTGAGTGATTTTCCATCACTCGGGTCAGAAAGCCCCAAAAATCAATTATTGATTATTTTAATTAATAATTGATGAATAATGGAGCAAATCCAAAATCATAGATCAGTGGATTCTTAGCCGATTTGATTGAAATCAGTCAGATCTGAACCAGATTGACTGGATCTGACAAATCCTTGACTGAAGGAGGTGATCAAATCAGATCCAAAGTTGATCTTCAACATCCTTTATGGGGAATTTCTCCCTCCCTCTCTCCTCAACACGTTTTGGCTCATCTTGATCAGTTTTGGTGGATGCTTCAGTCAACAAGTTGAGGTGTCAGTCAAATCAGCTCTCTGATTGACAATTACACTCAGTGAGACTCAGATCTGGCTCAGTTAGACATAGATCAGGCATCGATGGACTCTCCATCAGCATATTTGGTCTATCTCCTTGGTATTTGCTCCCCCCTTGGGCTAGATCTCCTGGTTTTTGTATATATCCAAGCACAACAGCCTCTTCCAAGCTAGTTAGAACTAGGATTGAGGTGCTGCTGCTATTGTACTGTTGTATTGTTCATTTGAAATAAAGAGAATATTTGGAGGCAATATGATGTTGTGCCATTTTATGTGTGGATGATCATTGCCATTTTTTTACTGAGGTAACCTGTATCTGTGTTCATGATTTGCTAAATTGCTTGTAGATCCATTATTAAGATTGATAATAAGCTTATTATAATCTTGATAGGAAAGGTGCTTTTCAATAATTTTATTGGCCATCTCTTTCCTTTGATGCATTTTTAGAGATCTAGATTCAGCATTTCTTATAAGCTTATATGCATGTTATTTTGAATCTCTGTGTATGTACTAATCGGATCTCACAAGTTTTTTGGCAAGTTTTTGTGATTTTAGCTGAGCTACAGGTTCCTACATTGGAGAGGATGCTGATCTAGTTTGTTTCTTCACTCTCTCCAAATCCTTCCAAATTCATAGTCCCTCGACATTCCACTTGAAATCTCCACTGTGGATCTTCAAGGAAACCAGCATTTCTCTCCTCCTCTTCCTCCCTCAAAATCAACTCTTTTACCCGGTTACTTTGTTCATAGCTTTGATTTTGTTTATATTTATAATATTAAAATTAATTTCAACATAGATCTATCCTCTCAAATCCCATAGTCTAGATCTTTCTCTTAAAATGTTTCATAAGCATTCTAGATCTAGCTTTAGGGAAATCGTCCTTTTGCATGGAAATTTAAAGAAAACTTGTAGCTTGCATGCATTAGATTTATATTTTCTGTTATAAAAGATAAATCCATAAATCAGTGCATATTTCATTGGATGCACAAACAGCAATCCAAGATCCCAAGGAAAGCTTGCTTTCCTTGGTTCCTTTTTCACTTGTTTAGCTAGTTTTAACTTCATCTTTTTTTAGTTAAGGTAGGCTGATCCAAAGGTACTCTTAAAGTGATTTTGGGAATATTTTATTCTAAAATTATTTATGGTTTTTATTAGGTGTAACAGAAAATAAATGAAGCTTATGTTCGGAAGTGTCCTCAGGAGCGTTCAAATCCCCCTAGGGGTCTCCCATTTGACTAAAACCTTTGATTTTCACACCTTGTAATCTCTTGATTTCAATACATATAAGGATAAAGATGAATTATATCAATTCTATGATATTGTAACTGCTGTTAATAAAATTATTTTTTGAATAGGCTCTTTCGAGCCCATTCCCCATCCCCCCTGGGGGGATTTGCGTCGGTGTCCTTTTTGTTGATTTTTGCTCATTTCTTTTCAAACTAGAATTGATCTAATATGCAGGGTAGTATAATTTATTTTATTATTAATTTCATATTCCATACTTTATATTTCAAAATAATCTTAATACTTACCCCACGACTTCCCGATTGACCCAAAAGGGGAAAGAGATTCGTGGTAGGACTAATTAGAAAACTAGAATTGTGTATCTGTTTTCTTTTGATTATTTGTTTTTCAGCTATTATAAAATTAAGCCCTCCTCGATACCCCGATTGAGATCCACTTGGATTGAAAGAGGTTCCTGGAGGGTTTTCTTTTAAACAAGAACATCCAGTTTAAAACTTACTAAAATTGACAAGACTCCAGTGTGTATGCTCTGCACTTGGCTGTGGTTCATTTGATCAGTCAAGCTATATCAAAAGCACTTGAGTGACTAGTATAATTAGGACTCACTATCCCAAATTAACAAACCAACAGGTGAAAATCCAACACCTAGATCGAACCATCATGGTGGCAAAATACCCAAAGGAAGTGGGAACTTCTGAAAAGTGACCTCGGGGCGCCGATCTCTGTCACACCCTAATGGGTGCATTATGAAAAATAGCCCCAGAGACTCCATTTCATCCCACATATTCCTTGCGGGTAGCTGTGAAGGTTTAGTTTTGGACATACTCCAAGTACTCTTGGGTATATCTGGAGTCCCCCCTTCGCCTAATTTTAATCAACTCACACTTCAATTTTAACTTAAAACATACCAAGAGGCAATCGCAAAACACTCACTCCAAGCACATGCAAGTACATTGTTTCTATTTTTTTACTCCATTCTAAGGCACTGGTTATTTTCTTGCTTTATATATATATTGTGTCTCAGCATTGTGCTTTCGTGTGTTTATTTTCATATCTTATCATCTTTAATTGTCCATAGTTAAATATCGAACTCCTAAGTAACTCATTCGGTTTAACATCACCTTACTAAGTAAATTGTCCTTAGTAACTTAATAGGGTCTACCCCCCTTGGCTTCGTTAGGAGTTGAGCCGAAACAGAGGAGTCAAGAACAAGGTGACAGCCTTGACTCGAGACTTGCCCCCAAGGACACACTGAGTGGCTTGAAGATTTTTGCCATGTGACCCAGGTGTGTGAAAGGAGGCAACACTTTTTGGCACCGTTGCCGGGAATAAATCTTTTTATTCCTGAGTACGACTTATCTTAACTTTTTTCTAAACAACTAAAAAGATAAAAACTTTTGATTGATCTAGTCTTTAAAAATTAAAACTCAATCCATCTGGCAATTCCACTGTCTAACATCCCTTCAAGAATTTATAGCCGAAGAAACCACCAACAATTATTCAATCCTCTCCCTGATCCTGAAGGGTTTATTAGGGAAATATTGAATAGGCAGACTTCTCATAGAAACCTTGAATATTTAGGAGACCAATCCCTCTCAGATATCCATCACATATTTGTAGAGAGTCATGTTCACTAATCTCAAGAAATGATGGAATTTTTCAAACCCCTTGAATTTTCTCAGATAGCAGGTAGTCCTCATGACATTCCGAATGATGTTATCAAGAAGCTCCCCATATTTTAGGGAAATAATTCCATCACTGCCAAGTCTCACCTTTAAAAGTTTGAAAAGCACCTGGTCAGTTATTGCAATGATGCTGCCCATGACCATGATGATGTCAAAATGACGCTCTTTACTTTATCCTTGGAAGATGATGCTGAAGAATGGTACTTCGACCTAGATAATGATTCATATAAAACTCTTAGTGAATTCCTAGAGGGTTTTAAGAAGAAATCGGGGGAAAAGAAAGAACCAATACATCTGCTTGCTGCCCTTCATAACATTAAGAAGATGGAGAATGAAACCATGGATGAATTTAACACTAAGTTCAGGCGTGTGGTTGCGGACCTCCCTAACGAAATCAAGCCAAAGGATGCCTCCATCCTCATATCTTACATCAAATCTTTCACTGGTGATTTAAGGTACCAATTAAGAGACAAAGAGCCGTCCAATCTAAAAAATGCTCAAGAATTGGCCGAGAAAATAGAAAAGAATATGCAGTCTTCAGGCAAATCCAACATTCCAGGTTACACTAGGGGAAACACTTCATACTACGAAGAAAAGGGAAAATCCTTTGAATCAGAAGAAAAGGGAGCCTCTAAAGATCCCATAGAACAAGGCGACAGCCTTGACTCGAGACTTGCCCCCAAGGACACACCAAGTGGCTTGAAGATTTCTGCCACGTGACCCAGGTGTGTGAAAGGCAGAAACAGGAGTATTGGGAACAAACATAATATGGGAGGTGGTGGGGTTGGTAGTTTGACCTGGGTTGTGTGGAGTTACTATGCAATCTATAATCAGTTCAATGGGTCTCATAGGATCAGCAAGTGAATGATATCCCATAGGAATAGCTGTGGAACGTGATGGTGGTGTTCCCAATATGTCATCTATTTTCCTTTCAATCTCCTGTGCATGGAGAATGGATGCATGGTATTGTCTACATTCTTCTTCTTCATCTGGAGAAACTTCTTCAGAAAAGTTTAAATGGGTGCCAAATGAGGCAATGACCTATCCTATAGAGGTATCCCAAAATGGAGCATTGGGACCATAATCTGGATGGGTAGTATCATCAACATGAACTTCTGTGGGAGGATGGAATGAAGTATTACCCCGAGAATGTTGTTGGACCAAGGGAGGCAAGTGTGAAGGATATGGTCCTCCACTTTCTGCAACCACATTATCTCCCACTTGGGAGGTGGTAGTAGCTTCTTGGTCAATATCTTCCATTGGATTTTCTCCTAAAATAGGAATAAAATCAAGTGTCAAGCCCTGTACTATTCTAGACTGTCTTATCTCAGCCAGTTTATACAGCTCCTATCTAACCTAGGGTCTTGAAAACTAGAAAACACACCAAAAATTTCTCTACTCAAGCTATAGGTCAAACAAGCAAACTTAAAATGACAAGAGGGGTTCAGATAGTCAGGTCTCTCACCAGGATTGTCAAGAAGGTGCCACTCGCAATATACCTCAAGGGTAAGTGCATGGTAATCTCCTTAAATGTTGTTTTCGACATATGTCTCCAAGCAATATGGCCAAAGGGGTTTCCTCAAATGGATAAGGTATCACAGTGGGGTCTCCCGATATACGCAAGGTACGTGGGAGTTCAAATCGGTAGTAGTGTTGTCTAATGCATAACCATACACAAGGGGCATTCCGATATACAATCAAGTATGTGAATTACCTTTCTATATACCTCAAGGGTATGTGAAAAGCCATTTGATATACCAACGGTACGTGGAAGAACTGTGTGAGTCCGAGGATGTAATGCGGGCGAGTAACGACAACTCCTATCCTTAACAACGCTCGAACACGTATCTAACCTATCACTCAAATTTCTATGTAAATTTTAACCTATAACTACCATTTATTTTAAAGTGGACAATAAAGAGAATGCATCGAGTTTTGATAGAAAAGTAAAACCATGCAATATGCATATGCAAATATTTCACTGTACCGTTCGCTATGCCTACCTACGGGAGGGAAAGAGAGTATTTTATTTTGCTTCAAAACCAAAAATATTTCCAAACAACAATATTGAACACAAAATCAAATACAAGCAGCACTTTCCAAACTCGTTTCTCTTTTCTGAAAGCAATCAAAAGGGAAGGAGTCTCTTTTCTTAAAAGAAAAACAAGCAGCACACTATATGCATATGCACTCTATTTTTCGATTTATCTTAAAGCATAGACAGATCTAACTTAAAACTATAATATTTTTTATTTTGATGAGATAGTATAAATGCAAAAGAGACAAAAGAACATAGAGAACCTGAAAGCTTGTGAGTCCAATCAGAGATCCAATGTCTTATGCTCACTAATGATAATGACCTAATCTCAGTCAAAAATTTTATTTTTTAAACAAGCAAAAGGAAGTCTTCTATGGAAACAAAAAATGAAATCAAGATGTTAATTAAATGTTTTTCTTTCATTCTATATAAAATAAATAAAAGATATCTCTCTAACACCTGAGCTTTCGAAAAATAAATCCTTTCACAAAGACAACCAACAAGCACGGAAGAAAATGGACAATCAACAATCCTAATCTAGCCTTTGGATTCTTCAATCAAAACGATCTTTTACCACAAAAT
Source organism: Pseudotsuga menziesii (assembly GCA_001517045.1). Lineage (NCBI taxonomy): Eukaryota > Viridiplantae > Streptophyta > Pinopsida > Pinales > Pinaceae > Pseudotsuga > Pseudotsuga menziesii. Next base: position 249,370 of record LPNX010009578.1, on the reverse strand, counting down.
TTCAAACCATAAGCATTAGATTCTAACACACAAGCCTGACAGTGTACGGATCAAAGCAAATCAACTCAAATTTTTTACAAAAAATGAGAAAAAGGTGGTCTTGGAATAAGGCCTACCTGGCACCGCATTGGAGGGGTCTTGACAGAGCGGTTCTGGCCGAGCACCGCTTTTGGATAACATGGTTCAGGTGGTGGCACCGTGTGCTTCTAACATGGTTTAGGTGGTGGCACCACTTCTCACCAACAGCATAAGAGAGTTTTCCTGTATAGATCCAAAACACAAAGGAGAACGACAGATCAAGTTAGAAGAAGATCATATCAAGGTAAAAACTGATAGATTGAGAGTAAAAAAGAGCATAAAAAGTTGAAATACTTAAGATTTGAGCAGATCTAAAAGTTTCAAACCAAAATTTAGTGAGTTAGATAGTAGATCTGAATGAAGAGAGTTGGAGATGGAGCCTGGATTTAGAGAAGAGTTCAAGAACTAAGGAAGATCGGATCAACTGATATATGTATCATTCCCCAGTGGAGTCACTAGATTTATAGCCAGGAATATTTCACCTTCTGCAGACAGAAGTTGTTCCTCTGGTCTGAATGGTTTAGATCCAGAACAAATGAGTGAAAGACAAAGGAAGAAGACCTTCCTTGGATATCATAGACACCTTGAATGTTTCTTCGATAGTGAACCTGTGTACCTGCAAATAGATCAAACATGCAAACAAATGAAAGCTACCAAAAAATCATCTACTTATCCATGTTAGTGACTAAGGAATCTAACAACATGTAGATGCGAAATCAAAACAACAGTAATGTGGGACGGAAATCAACTTTGCATTAAAATGTATGGAGAAGTTTACAACAAATCAAGCCTTAGTTTCGACATGCATCTCCATGAGACAAACACTTCATCCCCATAAGCTCCAACTTTTCTCTCTATGCTCTCTAATGGCTTGGGCCAAGTGGTCAATCCAACAGATGATAACAATACCTCTATAGTTCTCCCCCTCAACCATGGACATGAGCTTGTATTTATAAGGCTCAATGGATAAGAATGGTTGAGATATTTGTGGATGAGGTGGCCTCTAAGATCCTATGATGGGGTATCTTGACCTCAACTTACCCACAATGATAGGGATAAGGGAGGACACGAGGCTCATGATCTAGAAGCCTTGGGAAACTTCTCTTTTGCCCATTTTACCTAGGGTACCACTTTTCCCTCTTATGACAGAGCGGTTTAGATGAGAAACAATTATGGACCAAAGGCCACATGCAGTGGCACCGCTTATGGCAAACAGGATGAAGGCAGTGCGATCATAGTACCACTCACAGTTCATAGGGAAAGCACGGTTCTGAGTATTTTCATGTAGAATTGACAAACAACATGGGTTTCCACTCTAAGTGTTGGGATTAAGGGAAACCATGTAAGTCAAAGGTCTTATCACATGGTGGTGATAGGATTTGGGTATAATAAAGACTCCCATTGACGGGTGATTTCCCAACATGACATCCAGTGGTTGGTACTTTCCCCCAATATAACTTTCAAGTAGCTAAATTCCAAAGAGGCAGGGTACATTCCCCCCAAGCTTCGTTTCGTCTTCTTTACAAGAAGATGAAATGAAGGTTCAAAAAGTTGAGTCTTGACACAATGGAAGAATCCATTTCATTTTTTAATGAGCTTGACACGAAAAAGGAACTCTGCTCAAGGTCATTTTATTTTTAAACGAGCTTGAAACCAAGAATAAACACTACTCAAGGTAACCTGTTTCATTTTTACACAAGATTGAAACAGAAAATAACTATGCTTGTGGGGACCTGTTTCATTTTTATACAAGCTTGAAATAGAAAGTAAATATGCTTGGGGACATCCATTTCATTTAATGAGATTGAAACAAAATAGAAACTATGCTCACAAACATCTATTTCATTTTTAAACGAGCTTGACACAGAATGAGAAATATGCTCACAAACATATGTTTTGTTTTTTAACGAGCTTGAAACAGATAGGGAACTATGCTCATGAGCATCTGATTCATTTTTTAATGATCTTGATATAGAAAGGGAACTCTACTCACAATGTATGTTTCATTTTTTAACGATCTTGACACAGAATAGGAATTATGCTTGAGGTTTCCTGTTTCATTTTTTTAAAATCTTGACACGGGATGGGAACTATGCTCACCAGTAATCCATTTCATTTTTTAACGAGCTTGACACATAATGGGAACTATGTTCGTGACCATCTGTTTCATTTTTTAAATGGTCTTGACACAGAGAAAATGAACTATGCTCATAGGAAGTTCTAAGCCAACATGATATCTAGAGGTTGGTGGGTTTCCCCCTTACATAAGAAGATAGTGACTTAACTCCAGTATGATGTCCAAAGGCTGGAGCCATGCCCCCCATTTTACCTATGATGGGAAGGAGCTAACTATAAGGGGAATAAACTACAATAACATACGGGACATTCAGGTAAGTCTGATTACTAGAAATGATGTGATGGTCAGGTGTAACAAAGGAAAGCTCATCAATGGTCACAATCTTCCCATCATGAGGAAAATGCATTACTCTAAAAATTCTGGACACTACAGATTTCATGGCGTAAACATAATCATGCCCAAGGATAATATTGAAATCTAAGGGACCTTGGACTACCATGACATCAATACAGACAATTTTTCCTTCTAAAGTAAAGGCAAATGAGGAAGTATCCCTAAAGGCACAGTAGGTCTTCGATTAAAATCCAGTATCTGATCGGTGGCTAGCCAAGAATAGGAGAACCTATGGCTTGGATTTCCAAGCAATTGAGGATAGAATGCTAATAAAATCCCCTTCATCAATGATAGTGTGAAGTATACTCTTACAAGTAACTCTCACAACTATCTGAAAAGGAACACTCGAATGAAGACAATATTTTGTTAGGTTACTCCAGTCAAAGAAAATAACCTCACTACTTGGAGAGGGTTCTGTCGAAAGAGACAAAAAAAATTCTTGCACAGAAAAATAAAAATAACTACGAATACTTCAACATGTTTTAATTCAATCTCAACTAGAAGAGAGGGAGAAGAGGAAGACTATGTCGAAGAGGCTGCTTCAATCTTAACAATCTCTAATGAAGGAGTGGGATAGGGTGGAGATGACATCGACTCAACCACTTTAAATTCACTCTCCAATGGGAGAGTAGAATTGACCGAGGTTGGAACTAGATTGATCGCTTTGACTTCACTCTTTATTGGAAGAGTGGGATTGACTAAGGATGGAATTGTATCTACCACTTGATTGACCAATGGGATTTCAAGGGACAACTTATGATAACCAGTTGGAATTCATTATTGAGGAACAGTAATATTTTCCAACAACCTTGAAGCTTCATCCATGCGAGGACAGAGGTAAGTGCAGTGCATACCCTTCCATAAAAATCAAGGATACCTAACCTTTCCTTTACAAATCCTAAGCATAGAGTCACTATTTGATAGGGCATCATCAACATGATGAGCAGAGACTAATGACACAAGATGTTTAGACCACACTTCTGACACACGGGAAAGACCGAGACAATCCTTGAGAAGGTGATCACCCTTGCCAAATCTACAAGGTAACTTAGGTTTACATGAGCCAGAAATAGGTACATCCATACTCCTAGCATGATTATCAGTGGATGGTGGGATTCCAGCATGACGATCAGAGGTTGGAGTTATGAACTTTTGCTTAGTGTTCTTCTTTTCAGCCTTCCTTTTTGTCTTCTTCTTACCCATCCATTTACTAATATTAGATTTTTCAACGAGTGAAGAGGAAGAAAGGGAAGTCGATTCAAAATTTGAGGATGAAGGAGAAGGGTTAACATGAGTTTGATGCTCATTCGGTAAAGGACCAGGATCCGGCACAAAGGATGCATTTGGTATAGTAGGATTGGAGAATAACCACACATGTAATCCTATAATCAATCTGGAAAGGTTCAAAGTGGCCATGAAGGGAGGACCAACATCTTTACAAGGGGGAGAAACAAAAGACATACCTTGAAAAGGGTTCTCTTGACTGGTGGTCCAAGGAAAGTCTCCCATATCTGAAATCTCTAAGAATCTATGAAGTACAACACACAAAAAAACACTACTCAAGTCTAAAAGAAACAAGAAAACTGTGTGAATATGAGTGGATCAAAATTCAGGATTCTCACAAGATTATCAAGGCTTCACAACTCGCTATATACCATAGGGTCCAACAGTTTAATGTGACAAGGAGAATTGGGATTGTACCCTTTCTAGAATAACCAAATACCTAGATGACATGTGCATAGTAATCTCCTCGAGTGTCTTTCTCAATGTATTGCAATGAAAATATGGCCAAAAGGTTAACTCAGTTGGTCATAGGGATCCTAAGAGGGTCTCCCAATATATACTAGGTACTATTGGAGACATTTACCCACCATGCACACTTAATTTGGTCAATTTGTCCTTGCTAAACCACTATCCTAAGTTTTCTTAACTTAATCGGCCTGAGATTATCACACTATGACATCAACATGAGCACACCCACGCCTACCTTCAATTAAGGAGGCCCACTAAGCCTTCTCGTTCATTCAGGGAGGCTAACTAGGCTTCCTCCTTCAAACAAGAAGCACTCTGTGGGTGATCTGAGTGTCATAAATGCACCTAATTGCTAACTAATGGTTACAATTAGTTAATCTAAGTGGTGAAGGTACCTCCACTCATTATATTGATTATTTTTATTAATATTTATGAACTGGAGTCAACTAAGGCACCTCCAACCATCTCTGATGACTAGTTTGACTTCAGTTAACCTCATTGGGGTTCATTGGAGTTAATGATGAGCTACCACTTATTGGTTGGCATGCAGTGACATGTTTCTGAGCTACTTTCAGTTAGACTCAGTCATCTATTACACTTTGACCTCAGTTAGGACTCAGTTGAGTCAATCGGAACTTGATCAGTTGGTTAACTAAGATTGTTTAATGTGGATTACAGTTAGTCAGGCTACACCCATTCATTGAATTTGAATGACCACCTTTGGTTTTCAAATTTTCTTGGCATTCATGTACCTTGCATTGTCATTGTATTTTATTATTCATTCTGTATTGATTATACAGAGCTGCTACTCTCATTGCAGCACCATTATGCCAATTTTATGCTTAATTGTCTGAAATATTTTATGAGACTGTATTTTAGTCCCTATATCACTGTGAGAGATTAACATGGTATCAGATCTCACGGCGGGATGAAGCTCAAATCTCTCAAATATTGCATGAAAAATTTAGCAAAGCTCAAAAATTCCATCACTGCACCAAAAGCAAAGTCTTACCACTTAATACCCCAAGTTAGGAAATTGTTGATCAAGCTTGCTTGATCAACTATGTTGGTTGTGATGAAAACCTAAAATGTGCAGGTTGTTCGACCTTATGGTTCCCCTTTTGTTGTGATTTTCAGGTTTTAATAGGTTAAAGCATTCGCTCCAGCAATTTGAAATGGATTATTTCATCAAACTCTTGACTCCGTTCAATTTCCATTCATGGAAAGGAGATATGGATATCTAGCTACGTTCCATAGGACTCTATCGGGTCACTATGGAAACTGAATAACAACCTACTTCTGTGACAGACAATGCCATATTCTTGAACAAGAAAGATGAAGCATTGAGATTCTTGTGCCTCTCTGTTTCTTGGGATCTTCTTTTCCATCTCTCAGGATTGAAGACTCCAAATGAAATTTGGGACAAACTGGAAACCATATATGGAAAGCATGAATATTTTAGAGTATACCAGCTTGAAAACAAGTTGATGTCTCTCCAACCTTCCAATTTCGAGACCTTAAATGATTTTTTCACAAAGTTCAAGCACATTGTCTACTGTTGAAGCAGTGTAAGGTGGAGAAGGAGGATGATCAGCTCATCCTCTCCATTCTCTCCAAACTTGGAACTAATTATTTAGTGTTTTTCAGGCTACATTCCATGTGGGTAATCTCACAACCCCTGGATGGAATATTCCTTCTCCCAATGCCTTAATTGAGTCCCTAACAAGTGAACATGATAAGCTTGTCCAGATGGGGATCATCATATCCTCCAGTGATCAATATCTCTATGTCTATGGGCCCAAATATATGAAGGGTAAAGGAAATTAGTAGAAGAACCCAAAAACCAAATTCAAAGCTCCTAAGCCTAAAGTTGAAAACCAGCAGCATGAAGAGCCTTTCGGCTCGAAGAAGAACAAAAGCAAAGGGAATCATGGGAAGAAAAAATTCAAGTGTTCACACTACGGGAAAAGATTCCACCCTGAACATGCCTACATGAAAAAGAAACTTGATGAAGCTACTTCTCTTCTTGAGAAAAATCACATCAATCTTCTGGAAATCTTTAAGAGGAGAGATCAGCAAGATCGGGAACCACAACATGAAAGAGGTCATGCTCTCATGGAAAGCACTTCGAAGTCCAAATCTCTCTTTATAGATTCTTGAGCTTTGAATCACATGATGGCTGAAAGAGACTCTTTCTCATCGTTAGAGACTGACAAATCCATTCCCATCTACATGGGAGATGACTCCACAATCATATCCGAAGGACAAGGTACTGTAGATCTTGAGCATGGTTATTTTTCCAATGTTCTGTATGTACCTTCTCTTGCATAAAAAATCCTAAATGTTTATCAAATGACACATACGGGAGTGCCCAAGAGAGTCTCCTTTAGCCCAGATGATGTGGATATCACAAAACTTGCATCCAAAAAACTTGTCGCAAAAGGTATTGCAAACCATCATACAAAAGCCTACGATTTCTCCCATTTTGTGGAGGATGAAAAGCCCACCGCATTGCTAACTCATGGAAATGAAGTTAGTATACTATGGCATGAGAGTTTTGGCCACCTGAAATTTAAATACTTGCAGCAATTATAGAATAATTCTATGGTTGAATTCCTCCCGATCATTAAAGATACCACCAAAATTTGCAAGGGTTGTGTTGTTGGCAATCACCATGACCATAAGTTTGATCGGGGGAAAGCAAGACGAGCATCATGCATATTGGGACTGATACATTCTAATATCAGTGGTCCCATTCCTATCACATCCATGAATGGATCAAGGTACATTCTTACTTTCATTTATGACTTTTCCAGATACACATGGGTCTTTTTTATCAAAAAGAAGTTGGAAGTCTTGGAAAAATTCACTGACTTGAAGGCCCTAATTGATAATGCATCTGGAAAAAAGATCAATATTTTGAAATATGATAATGGTGGGTAGTATATCAGTAATTAGTTACTGCATATATGTTCCCAAAGTGGTATTCAGATCCAGCATTCAGTCCCCTACACTCCCCAGCAAAACGGTGTAGCAGAGAGGAAGAATTGATCTCTCAAGGAGATGACCACTTGTATGCTAGAATCAGAGAAGTTGGCTGAAACTTTGTGGGTAGAAGCCATTCATGCTGCAGAATATATCCATGATATATTTCCACACTTTTCCATGAAATTGAAGACCCCTTTTGAATCATATTTCAGACTTAAGTCGGATGTTTCCAATCTGAGGGTGTTTGGGTCCACTGCATGGGCCCGAATTCTGCTTGATAAAAGGAGAGATTTGCAACCGAAAAGAATAGAATGTAAATTTATTGGATATAATGATGAATATAAAGGTTTTAATATAATATATATCAAAACAAAACATACCATCATTGAAAGGAGTGTCATGTTCGATGAGCCTCTTCAGGAGGTAGAACTAGTGAAGGAGAAAACTGGTGAATTTCCTTCCTATTCTACTGAATATTTGGATGATGTAATTGGGGGTAAGGACCATTATTTGGATCCTATTATTTATTATATTAGTGAAAATAAAACATAAAATTTTGAATCATAACCTGAATTACAAAATCATCTCCCAACTTGGGCTCGACAGACACTCTCCTCTACAGGTGATAACATTGGAAATCTAGATGATCCAAGGAGAATCCGGTCTGATTTCCAAAGAGCAGGTATTGCACTCTCTTGTACTGATTATTTGATGTACAAATATTCTTATTTAATGATAATTTCATACCCTAATTCTTATTACCATTCTCAGAAGGATCCAAGATGGCAAGTTTCCATGGATGAAGAGATGAATTCTCTTCAGAAAAACACCACTTGGGAGCTAGTTTCTCTTCCTTCGGGGAGGAAATTGGCTCAATGCAAGTGGATGTTTCAGAATAATGTTGATAATTATGGAAGAAACTGAAAATATAAGGAAATTATATCAGAAAAAAGTTTCTACCAGGTCCAAGGTGTGGACTACCATGAGACGTTTGCACCGGTTTCAAAAATTGACTCCATCTGCCTAGTTTTGGCAATTTCTGCATCTAAGCACTGGGAAGTGCATCATATGAATGTTAAGTATGCCTTTGTACATGGATATATTCATGAGGAGATATAAATGAAGTAGCCTAAGGGATAAATTTCTGATCCATCTTTGGTTTGCAAACTAAAGAAGTCACTATACGTGTTAAAGCAGACCCCAAGAGAGTGGTATTCCAAGATGGATTCCTTCTTTCTCTCGCAAAACTTCCAAAGGTGTAAATCAGATACAAATGTGTATATAAAGAATTATGATGGTAATTTGATTATTATTGTTTTATATTTTGATGACTTATTGATTACAGGTAGCTGATTTACTTCTATTTCAGTCATCAAAACTCCTCTCCGGAATGCATTTGAAATGAGCGATTTGGGGCTCTTGAAGCAATTTCCGGGGCTCAAAATTGAGAAAAGATTTGATGGGATAATGGTAACTCAGTAAAAATACACATCAGACCTGTTATTCAAGTTTAACATGGCTGAATGTAAGGCTTCTCCATTCCCTTTCCTTTCAGGGATCAGCCTTGAAGAAGGAAAAAGTACACCTCCCAAGGACTGCACTATTTATCGACAGTTGACAGGTAGCTTTCTCTACTTGACTCATTCTTGGCCTGATATATATTATGAAGTGAATACTGTATCAAGATACATGCAACAGACTCATGATATTAATTGGAAGGCAGCCAATAGGATCCTCCAGTATATTCAAGGAACTAGGACCTATGGCATTCACTATGCTGCAGACTCCGAGCTAGAGTTGGTTGGTTACAGAGATTTCGATTGGGCGGGTGATTATATTGATCGAAAGTATACTTCTAGATATTTCTTCATATTTGGTGGTGGACCCATTTTCTGGTATAGCAAAAATCAGATCACCATAGCATTGTCTTCAACAGAGGCCGAGTACCAAGGAGCGTTGAATGCTTGCATCCAAGCTGTTTGGTTGCAAGGAATTATTTTAGAGTTTGATCTTGGTAGTACTTTTTCCATTGAAATATTTTGTGAAAATCAAAGTGATATTAAGATATGGCATAGATCTAGTTACTAGGCAGAGGACCAAGAATGTAGAGATCACATTCACTATATCATGGAATTAGTGCATGACAGGACCATCATTCTGCAATACTGCCCTACTGATGAGAAAATTGCAGACATCTTCACCAAGAGATTTTCAGAAAATAAGTTCACTTACCTCCGTTCACTATTTATGGTGAGTTCATCAGGGTGATCATACTACTTTCAGTGTTAAGCTTGAGGGGGGGGTTTCCCACTGGGTTTTCCCTCTTTTCCTGACTTAGATTTATTTTTTAGCAATATTTGAGTTACATTATTATACAGGGTGACCTATGGCCTTTGTTCCTAGGGCCCTAGAATTTCATGCACTTTATGTTTCTACTTCTCCTTAGTATAGCTTAAGGGGGGTGTTGGAAACATTTACCCACCATGCACACTTAATTTGGTTAATTTGGCCTTGTTAAACCACTATCCTAAGTTTTATTAACTTAATTGGCATCATAGGAGCACACTATGACATCATAATGAGAACACCCATGCCTATCTTCAGTCAAGGAGTCCAACTAAGCCTTCTCCTTCATTTGGGGAGGCTAACTGGGATTCCTCCTTCAAACAAGGAGCACCCTAGGGGTGATCTGAGTGTCATAAATGCACCTAATTGCTTACTGATGGTTACAATTAGTTAAACTATGTGGTGAAGGAAAATCCACTCATTTTATTATTATTTTTATTAATATTTATGAACTGGAGTCAACTAAGGCACCTCCAACCACCTCTGATGACCTGTTTGACTTCAGTTACCCTCATCGGGGTTGATTGGAGTTAATGATGCACTACAACTTGTTGGTTGGCATGCATTGACATGTGTCTAAGCTAATTTTAGTTATACTCAGTCATCCATTGCACTTAGACCTCAGTTACGACTCAGTTGAGTCAATCAAGACTTGATCAGTTGCTTAACTAAGTGTGTTTACTGTGGCTTACAGTCAGTCAAGCTACACCCATTCATTCAATTCGAATGACCTCCTTGGGTTTTCAAATTTTCTTGGTGTTCATGCACCTTGCATGATCATTGTATTGTATTATTCATTCTTTAGTGATTATACAAAGCTGCTACTCTCATTGTAGCATCATTATGCCAATTTTATGCTTAATTATCTGAAATCTTTTATGAGACTATGTTTTAGTCCCTAGATCACTGTGACAGATTAATAGGTTTGGGGGAGCTCAACTCTGTAGTGGTGTTATCTAATGCACAACTGTATGAAATGGGGCTTCCAATATACAATCGAGTATGTAAGTACCTTTTGATATACCTCAAGGGTATGTGAAAGTCCATTTGATATACCGACGGTATGTGGAAAAACCACACAGTCCCTAGGATGCAGTGTAGGAAATAAATGTTAGTTTCCACGCTTAACAACGCTGAAACATGTCAATAACTTACACACAACTACGAAATCATTTTAAACCTAATCTAGTGTTAATTTTATCTTATGCGGTTTAGTGGATGCATGAGGTGTAGACAGGAAATGTAAAAAGAATGCAAATCCTAGCTACATGAAAATGTACATTTCTCTTTCGATGAAAACTACCTAAGGTAGGGAAAGAGTTTTCTATTAAAGAAGACAAAAATCAGAGATCTAAGACAACAAAGTTCTATTCAAAGCCAACTATGAAGCTTAATAGATCAATATCAATCACAATTCTTCAAAATACCTATGAATTCATACACGAGCATAGGGGGGTCCTAGAGTGCACTAATTCTAAATTTCTGTAATAATAGTCCAAAAAGTGCAAATGAAATCAAATATACAACACATGTTACCAATGCAAAAAAAATTGTAAAGAAGAACTTTGATTTTCAAATGCATATATCAAAATGAAACTTGATAATTAAAATCTTTTCATATTTACAAATAGAAAATGAGAGAATATCTACAACACTCAATTCATTTAGAAATCAAAAGGAATATGAAAACCACCCAAACAACTCCAAACAGTTAAGAATTGCTCGAAAACAACCAAAATGCAATCAAAACTCAATGATTAAGGGGAGGAAGGGTTTGGAGATCAGATATGACTATCCAAACAAATCTAAAGAGATATGGGAATGTGATTAGGAATGGTAAGGAAGAACTAACAGGTGGAGGATTGAAATTGCCTACCAAAACCAAGTCATTCACTTAACTAATAACGTATCCCAAAATCAAAAAAATGTTGGCGAGATCCTGCCAACAAAACTCCATCGACAGGGGTCCTCACTCTATCGATGCTCGACCAACGTAGATTCCTTGAGCACTGGCCCAGGCAGGGGTTAACCTGACCAGCAACGTCTATAGAGCAGACACAGTATTACTTGATATTTTCAGGGGAGGGCTGTTGGAACCGAGTTTTTGAAAGTGGAGATAGGGGGGATAAGGGATCCAGCGAGGAATTGACGCAACTGAACAGATCAAGAGATATTCACTTCTGTGATCATGGAGCATAGGACACACTTGTCATATTATCCTTATTAGCTATCCCAGATCATGATGTGGCGATAAGTAAATAGATCAATAGTATTATATCAAGAAATGCAACATTATATCACGCATTACAACAGATCATAACATAAAATAGATCATTCATCAAACATAATTAATCATTCATTAGACAAAATTATGCATCAACCATATATATTCATTTCACATAAAATCTTCAAAGAGGAACAATTCTCTCCACAACCGGAGGCTGAATACATCGGAAAAATCCAAACAAAATCACAGTTAAGGCAGAAAATTCTCCATAAAATAGATCGCACTAGACCTTATGTGATTACAATCCTATGTTCCTCTTATCTTCTACAAAAATAAATCTATAAATAGGCTCACGCCCTTACATTGAGGGTCCACTAATAACTGATTTCTAACCACTATTGACCTATTGCAACAAAACTTGGTCAAAATATACATAAAATATTCAAAAAGTGGTTATTCTTCCACCCATCGCATTGATTTGCCTTTGCGTAGTACCACATGAGCTTGTGCAGCTACCACGATGCTGCACAATTCACTTACCCCAAGACCCCTACCAACAGGCCCCCAACATAGTTTTGTGGCTTGCCCTCGAGCCACGTCAAGTTGACAGGGTGTGTGTCGAAGTCCACTCCTTAAAATATTTAAATTGCAGCACAATCTCATGAACCCGAGGCTAGAATTTATTAGTGGTACTCTGAAAGTTAGTCAAAGTCTACTGTGTCAGGTGCTCTTCGCTAGCCTTGCTGTCGACCATTTGTCGATTCTCTTGAATGGCCTGGATCATGGCGATGGCTTTAGCAGCCAACTGGCCACTGATTTATTGGAATTCATCAAGATGCACATGACACTTTTGTTGGCATTCTTATGCATGATAATCTCACTACTTTAGATCCTTCAATTCTATGTCCCATGTGATCTATACAATCAGTGGCATGGCCTTCAACAATGTCTTCAAGGTCATAAGTTGGCCTTCTACCTCTTGAACCTACATAGTCAGGTGATCAAGTTGCTCATCCTGGACAACACTTTCCTAAAACTGCGTGGTCACCTCCATAATAGTTTTGGCCTCTTTCTCCATGTTGCTGAACTGAATGGCAATTTATTCAATGGAGGACCTGTGTTTTGTGACCTGCTCTAGCGGAATTGTGGGTTTAACTAAGGAATTGAGCATGAGGTTAGTGTCCTGAAGTTGAACTAGGGTGTTGGAGCAGGGCCCGTAGCTACAGGAAAAGCTGCTATATCAGGACAAGAAAGTCAAAAGAAATAGTACAGGAAGCGTGTTGGAGCAGAGTCCCGCAGCTATAGGAAAAGCTGCCATTTTGGTGGATGGATAGTTTGGTGAAGATGAAGAGCTAAGGTGAAGCTACGATGCCGTAGCATGTTTCTAGCTACAGAGCAGAGCCGGAAATCGTGACTGTTGGAACAGAGAAGTCAAGGAAGATAATAGTACCTGAGCAGCTGAGAAGAGAGAGCTCAACCACTGCATTAAAGGCAGCGGTGAAGATAGGAGGGCTCAACTACCCTCATAAAGGAAAAGGAGCAACGAGGCCGAGGTATTCAAGACGAAGGACATAAGACAGGAAGCGGTGCATAGTACCCATGGTCAGCGCCGGGAAGCATGGAAGACTGCAGAGAGCAGTGGTGTGACGGAAAGAAGCTACCCCAAGTACAGACATGCCGAATGTCACTAGTTAGGGTTTGGGTTACTATTGGGACAGGCCCACAGTGTTGTAATGGCAAGACCTTCGGGCCTCCTATAAAGGGATGTATTTTGTATTGTAAAAGGTTGGCATTTTGGGCATTTTAGGCCATCCAGCTAGTCAGATTATCAGTAGTCTGTTAGCTTACTGTTATTTTGTATTGTAACAATCCGCAGGGATTGATAGACAGAGAGAGAGAGAGAGAGAGTGAGAGTATATTGTAAGAAGGCAATATAGAGAAGAGATCTAGAAGAGAAGGGCTCCAGGCTAAGTGCGGAGTTACCCAGAAGATCTCTAGCTGCATATGCGGTGCAGCAGAACTGTGTACCTCTCTCAAGTTATAATATAGAAGCACAGTTCTATGGACGTAACTTCTACCCTAGAAGTGAACCATGTAAAATCAGAGTGTTATGTGTTTGATTCATGTGATTGTATTTACTTGTTATATCTGTCATTCATTACATGAACTTTGCTTACAGTAAATGTATGTTTATGTTATTCAGTTCATAGCATATTACAAGGATAAATGCAAGTTGAAGTCTTTAAGTATTCTGTATAAGAGTTTGTCTAAGTTTCACCTAAGACAGTTAAAAGTCACAGTATAAAACAGCCTTGTGTATTGAGTCCTATGAGTTGAACACAAGTAACGCTAGGTACCCTGAGTCACAGTGCTAGCATATCGCAGGAAGGTGATATCGCACCATTAGAGGAGCTGTGGTGCGCTGCGACTAAGGATCAAGTGGAGGAAAGAGTTACGTGTTTCCCAAGACGCGGCGATGCGACAAGGATTAGAATCATTGCGAGTAAGAGGAAACTGCGCATTGCGAGAGGAAAGAGCAGTCTCGCGAGCTAAGAAGAGCTGCGAGATGCACACAGGACGCCAGAAAGAACTTGGTCGAGACACTTAAGTCTTTGGACAACCCATTAGGATCAATTCGGGTGAGACTTCAGGCTACTCCGGGGTCTGTCGCCGAAAGGGCCAATGAGCTAGGGGTGTTGTTGGTTCATTATAGTAAACCTGGGTCTGCCCAGATGACCAACAAATGGTTTCGTTGTCGGTTTTGAACAAACTGAGCACTGATGTTCTATTGGCATCCTACTAGAGACGAACTCAATGAGTGGGTTGTGTCTACGACCAAAGAGTTTGCCAAATGAGAAAACAAGAGTCCTAGACTGAGTACAGAGGACTGGTTACAAAAACATATCGTTACAGACCTGCACGCGATATTTTTTGCAACCTTTGGAAATGAGCTTTACGACTGGTTATCAAAGTTGACTGACAAGAACATATTCAAGAAGAAAAGAAACATTGTCTGGACATCGGAGCTGATTCAGACTGTGAAGAACCTTGATAATCCCATTACGAGGAAATTATACTTCTAGCTTGCGAGTGTGCTAGAAGGCTTCGTCATAGAGTTTGCAGTTGACCAGAGAAAAAGCTTCAGCGAGGCTGAGCAGTACTTCTTCAAAGGATATCGCGGTAAGTAATTAAAATATTTAAACTTGTCCATTAAGATGTTATTACATGAAAAAGGAACAATGGATCTAGTTTCATATGAATAATTAAAGATAGTAATGTCACAAGAGTTTGGAAGTGATTTTGATGACATTGGACGTACACGTAGTGGAAAGAAATACAAAGTAGATTTCAGCTATCCCATATTTGAAGACAGTTCAAATAATACTAGACAACAGAGTCACAGTACCACAGAAAGAATAGAAGGGGGTATCCCTTACCACCCTTATACCCCATAGAAACAGATCGGGACTCAAAAAAATCCCATAGGGACTCCATCTAGTAGTTCGCAGGCAGTACATACTACCGCTACATCACCTCCACCTACACCGCTAAGTGGTAGTAACACAACAAATCAACATCCACCATGTAGAAATAGAATGGGGGATGATATGAATCTACCTATCTTGAAGGGTACATGGGTAGAGGACCCAGAGCATCATTGGTTTCTATTTGAAGTCGTGTGGACCATTAAAGCAATCAATGACGATAATAGTAAACTTGTACAGTTGGTCACCACACTGAGAGAACGAGCCTTAACATGGTATATGAAATACACCTCATGCTAACACCCAAAAAGTGTTCACTTCCTCATCTACCCCACTACACGGCTCATTTGTCCATTTTCCTACCATATTTCCTTGAAAAACCTGAAAATCCCACTAAAAAGCCTCCAAAAGGCCTAAAATGCCTCCAAAAGGCCAAAAAACCCCCTTTTTCCTCCAAAAATATCCAAAATTCCTCTAAAATAGCAAAAATCCCCAAAAGGGAAGAAAAAATATAAAATAATGAGGAAAAGGAGGAAAAAACCCTAAACAACTGCCCTAAACCATATGGTTTCCAAAACCATGGGCCAGCACTCCACCACTAAAAAACTATAAATAAGTAATGGAGACCCCTTATTTCACATCCTCAATCATAAGCATCCTTACTCTGCCAAAACAGCTCTGGAAACCCTAGCTCACCCTTGAGCTATTTTCACCATTGAGAGCCCCTTTTGGCCCATTTCCACCATCGGAGAAGGAGAAGGAGCAGGCTGGAGCTTGGAGCAACCATCTTGGATCACTGCAAAGAGCTTCACCAACCTTCACATCGAAGGTAATATCAATATAAAAACCATTCTTTACATTTTGTTGTTTTGTTTCATGCATATATTTAGAGTAGTTTGTTTTTCTGTTTAGCATTTCCATTTACATTTTACTAAACTGCTACTAAGGAGTCACTTCTCTTTAGTAGGTGCTCATTCACACAAGCTAGGGGTAAAACCCTAGCTACAGTTTTGGCGACTCCGCTATTTTTCTTTTGAATCTCTGTTTTCAAGTTAAAAAATTATTTCGCTTTTTCCTTTTGGCTGTCCCTTTTGGCCGCCGTAAACCGCATTTTTTCCCTCTGCAGTCGCGTCCCGACTGCGTCTTTCAGGCCTTTACCTGCGACCCAACCGCGGCTATCAGACCGTCTCCGGCGCCCTGCCGATGGATTCAAGTCTGTTACCTGCGATTTGATCACGGCTATTCAGCCTGTTTGCTGCGATCTGGCTGCGCTTGTCGACCATTTTCCTGCATCCCGACCATGACTTTTCTCCCATTTGCTGCGACCCGAATGTGGCTTTCATCCCCCTAGCCACGACCCGACTGCACCTGTCGGCCATTTTCCCGCGTCTCAAGCGCGACTTTCAGCCCCTTAGCTGCGACCCGACCGCGTCTGTCTACCATTTTCCTACGGTCCGGTTGCTTCTGTTGGCCAGAAAGCCACGACCTATCCGCGCCTGTTTCCCTCAAACCCGCGGTCCGACCGCCCGATTTCGCCACAGACCCGCGGTCCTGTTTTTGAACCCAGCCCCTTTGCTGCAATATTTTATGCATCTGCACAGCCATCTGTTCCACCTGCAGCCCTACTTCCTTACAGCCTTTTCTGCAACATCATTTTTGTTCCATTTTATAGAATCTGTTTGAAATTTCAGCATTTTAATTCAGAAAATTTTGCATGTTAAAGTTGTGGATTCAATATTATTGTTAGAAGGTTGCCCCTTTGTGTGGCACTTCTATTTCGGGTTCATCACTTCACGAGCATACACTCTATCACCTAATTCAAGCGAGCCTTAAAAAACTACTTAACTCAACCAATATTCTAACCCCACTTGGGGAACACAAAAGAATCTTTGTAGTTAGGTAGGATCGGGGGGATAGGCTTCCAATAACACCCCTTGGTTACTTACACTTGAGACATAGTTGTTGTCCAATTAGGGAACCAAAATCCCCTAGTACTTTTTGGCACGGTCACCACCAGTTTACCAGAGGGCCTCTCCCTTAGGAGGGTTGAAGTTGCGAGATTGGTTCCGGAGGCCTGAGTGGAATACCACACTCCATTCAATAACTGACGGGCTACCTTTCGCAGTTCTCAGGATATCCCTGTATAGGGGTATTGCAGTAAAAGGACCAAACGGCATATTCACCTTTCTGGACGTGTCATGAACGGGGTATCTTAGTTGCCATTCTTCTAGGATTGACTTCCCGGTGTCCCTCCCGGTAGGGGGATATCTTAGCCACTTGGATTTCCTATTCATATTGTCTGACTTGGATTTCATCACCTTGCAGAGGATATGTCTAGTTGAGTCAGAATACTTTTAGTTAAGTGTTTGCATGCTCCCTTACATCCTTTTGGTCTAGTGAGTCCACCATTTTTTTTTTTTAGGAAACCTGCTGCTTGTTGGTATTCTGACCATTTCTATTGACACTCCACCTATTGTAGCATAGCTGTTACATTGGGTGTTTTGAGTTGGTTGTTGGCCTGAGTGCCCTTTTTTTCGAGCTCTCCTTCTGCACACTCGGTTGCATTAGGATTTTTGAGCTGTTTTTACCCACCACAACCCACAGATATTTGACACCATCTGTCACCATTGAGTCTCCGAGACATTCTCGGCACCTCAGGGGCGAACCCCCACAGCACAGTTCACTTGACACCACTCGTCATCGACACAGATCATCTTCACTTGATACCACTTATCATAGATCTCGAGCCTTGTCACTTGACTCCACTCGTCAACGGCATCGGACTCCGTCACCCAATAGCGACGCCCCTTATTTTACCTCTGATTCTGAGCCAGAGTCTTAGAACCCCATTTACACTGCCCCTACTAGCCCCATGGCTGGCGTGACTTCCACTCCCGTCTTGGTAGAGATCGTTGGAGGCACATCCACCACTACACCAGTGACCACACCCGCTGTGGGTATGCCATCCACAGGGCCCCCATCTACCATTCCCCTCACGGCACCTAGTCCCGCAGCGGGAATACCTATTCCCACTCCATCAGTGGTTCACACTACCCATGGTGGTGCAGGACTGTCCTATACCACCTTAGTTCCCCCACTTGGGGGCAACCTCCCTAACACTACCCCTCCACTTGGGGGCATTGGCCCCAACTTGGCCAAACCCACTACCGTGTCACATCCTTCTTCTAGTTTGCCATTCATGGCTAGCCTCAACCTGCCTGACCTAGCCAGATTGACCAACAACCCTATCCGACACGACCCTGCGTGGCCTCACATGCCCACCAAGCTCCCCTCTAACATCCCTAAGTTCGAGGGTAAGGCAGGTGAGGACCCATAAAACCACATTATGTCTTTCCATCTATGGTGTTCCTCCAATTCCATAGTGGATGACTCTATCCGCCTCCGTCTCTTACAGCGCACCTTCACTGGCTCTGCAGCCAAGTGGTATATCAAGCAACCCCATGGAACCCATGCCACCTTTGCTTCCCTTGCATCAACCTTCCTACAGTTCTTCCAGTTACCTGTCCGCTATGATGTGGGCGTTGAGATCCTCCTATCATGCAGACAAAACACGGCTACCCACATCACGGATCACATTCATGAGTGGCGTCGACGCCGTAGCTTATGCAAGATCAAATTCGACGACTGTATCTTCCTAGATTGGTTCCTCAAATCCCTTCTTCCTGTCATTGCTAAGGATGTGGCATCCCAAAGACCCTGGTCTGAAGAAGAGGCCATCCTTAAGGCCCAACAATTCGACCTCATTTACGCCCAGTCGGGTTATCTCTATACCATTATACCTGACGCCCCTCGCGGTGAGTCTTCCCAGCACGATGCACCGGGGGCATCCCACGCTGCCGACAGCATCATTGGTCATGTCTCTCCGCATCCTCAACCATTTTCCATAGCACGTCCTACCCCTGGCCCTGACCTTTCACAGGATACCTCCCAGTCTGGAATAACCAACTCATATGCTCCCATGGCACACCACCATTCTCATGGACCCTCATGTCCACCGCAGTGGTTCGGTCATGCGACTCCCGCTTACGCCCCCCTGGTCGCACCTCAGCCCTACTACCACCAGCAGGCTGCACCAGCTTCTGCGCCTTCACAAGCCCAACCCGCTTATTACCCGCCACAGGAAGCCCCTGCAGAAAACCCACAACCCGTTCCGCAACCCTATCAGCAACCCCCTCAAGTTGCTGCCCCTGCGCAACCTCCACCTACATATCATCCACCACAACCTGCTCCAGCACCTGCGCAACCTCAGAATCCACCTGCTGCCCAAGGGCAAGTTTACGCTCAACAAAACCCGCAGCAAAACCAGAACAACCAATGCAACCAGGGCCAACAAAACCGTGGCAGGGGCCGAAATCATGGAAATAACCAACCTGCAGACCAAGATGGTCAACCCCCTAATCCCCTTGATAATAATAATGCGGCCCCTGCTAACCAAAACCCTGATCGCCTGCCCAAGCAGGTAAAAAACCCCAATTTGCGAACAAACCATCCTTGTTCTATTTGCGGGGTCTATGGCCACTACACACATTTTTTCCCACACATGGAGTGAGTTCGGCAACTTTGGGCTAAAGATGCCCACCGCCAAGGGCAGGCGGCTCCTCAAGCACCACCCAACCCCCCACAACCTCAGCAGCCACCTTTGGTGCTGCAAAACCCCTTACCAAACCAAGGGGTAGTAAACACTCAACCGTTGGCTCCCCCTCAAGCCAACGAGCCAACCCAACAACAAATCACTTACACTGCTCCTGATCAACCCATGTTTGACTCAGGTACCCACCACTTGTTGATGATATCCTTCGATGAGGTCAACCTCCAGACCCGGCGGACCCAATATGACACCACCCCTGAAGCCCCTCCCGCCGATAAACCTACTAACGCTCATCCCACTGATCAGGTGTTACGTATACCTCCACCTCCACTAGATGGCGTTCCCAAAGCACCTCGTTTCCCGCTTCGCCGTATCAACAATAACCCCAATGCGCGGGCTGCGTCAAACTACAACATTGTTGATGACTTAGCCCAATCTCCCACAGCCATATCTGCGTTAGAAGTCTTAAAAAACTGCCCTTCGCAGTGCAATACTTTACTCTCATCCATTGGGGCTATCGATCCAAATGATTCGAATGTAATGGCGTTTGAGTTGGACCAATCCGAACCCCACATGCCTTCCACTTTAGCATTCCAAGTTTGTGTTTCCGTTCGGAATTTTGTCATCCATCGATGCATTATTGATGAAGGTGCCTCTACATGTGTCATGTCCACCCTCATATGGCAGAAATTGGGATCCCCCCCTCTCCAGCCGTCCACTACTACGTTGTGAGCCTACGATGGCCGTTCGGCTCAACCACAAGGCCTATTAACTAACGTCCCTGTCCAGCTGGCTGGCAAAACCGTCCTCATCGACATCGAGGTTATCAATGCACAGCTCAATTATAACCTTTTACTTGGCTGCAGCTACATGTACGCCATGTGGGCATTTGCTTCTTTCGTTTTTTGTACCATGATGTTCCCCCATGAGGGACGCGTGGTCAAGGTCAACCA
>LPNX010009578.1:146122-228238 GCA_001517045.1 Pseudotsuga menziesii | reverse complement strand
TCCTCTTACCAAACCCACTGGGGGCAGAGGCCCCCAACCTTACTCTGCTGTCCCACCTCCCAAAATAGTCAAAAACCCCCCTGTGTTTCGTGCTCCTCCAAAATGCTCACTGTGCGATGAGTTGGGACATGAGACTCACCAATGTCCTCAGTTACCGGCATTACAGGAACACATGGAATTGCTTGGCGATGACCCCACTATCCCGGTTGTCCACCTTGATCCAACCCCCAAGCCTCGCGACAAATCCCTGCGCACTAACCACCCCTGTGCCACATGCGGTATTTA
The DNA here is from genome assembly GCA_001517045.1 of Pseudotsuga menziesii. Classification (NCBI taxonomy): domain Eukaryota; kingdom Viridiplantae; phylum Streptophyta; class Pinopsida; order Pinales; family Pinaceae; genus Pseudotsuga; species Pseudotsuga menziesii. The sequence goes on along the minus strand of LPNX010009578.1, from coordinate 227,953 downwards.
CAGGCATTACACAAATCACTGTCCCGATCTCCCCGATTACAGAGCAGCTCTCTTTGAGATGAACAATCTGGATCTTGAGACCGCACCACCCACCATTGAGGAGATCCACCCCTTGCGTTCTCCCCCTTCCTGAGAGGTTAATACCATTTATATGATCTCTTCCGCCGCTACTCCCTCGTCAACCGATTTGACGACACAAAATTTCCGCACTGATGAGGAGATCCTCGAGGCTCTCACCGCCCTGGAGTATCCCTGGGATGACATGCACTATCGTTCCTACTTTCTCCCAGATGAATCCTCTTCTAACACCGCTACCCAATTTGCAGTTGAATCCAAAGACTTCCTTCCCCCCAAGGTCGACTGGTTCAAGGACCCTATTCCTGCTCCTGACGCCTTCGAGGAGGGTAATATGGCCAATATCTCACCCGAACTCATTACTTTAGGAGCCTCTTGCAGTGAGCAAGAGATTAAGGAATATTAAAAACTCTTCAGAGAATTCCGTGATGTCTTTGCCTGGTCCTATACCGAAATGCCCGGCCTTGACCCTGCCATTATAGAGCACCACATTGACACATGGCCTGATGTACCCCCCGTTCATTAGAAACAACATCCCATTCATCCCTCAAAACTCCCAGCTGTCAAAGCAAAGATTGAGAAACTTCGCACGGCAGGATTCATTTATCCCATTGCCTATACCACCTGGGTTTCAAACCCTGTTCCTGTTAACAAAAAACAAGGCACCATTAGAGTATGCACTGACTTCCGAGATTTAAACCACGCCTATCCCAAAGACAATTTCCCCACGCCATTTATTGACCAGCCCATTGATGCATGTGCAGGGCATGCAGTCCTCTCATTCATGGACGGTTTTTCTGGATACAATCAGATCCAAATCTGAAAGGAAGACCAGTACAAAACTACTTTTACTACCCCATGGGGCACCTTCGCTTATCGTGTCACGCCTTTTGGCCTAAAAAATGCTGGGGCCACATTCCAATGGGCCATGACCTATTGCTTTCATGATTTGGTCCATATCCTGCTCGTCTACCTTGATGACCTTACAGCTCGTTCCCGGAAACGATCAGACCACCTTAACGACCTTCGGCAAGTTTTTATGCGTTGTCGCAAATATCAGATCCGCTTGAACCCACACAATTGTGTCTTTTGCGTTCCAGCAGGCCGATTGTTGGGTTTCATTGTTTCCCAGAAAGGAATTACTGTTGATCCCCTGAAAGTCCAAGCCATCTTAGACCTTCCCTCTCCTCGCATGCTCCAGCAACTCCAAAGCTTGCAAGGGAAATCCAATTTCCTTCGACGCTTTGTTCCTAATTACGCCACAACCGTTCACGGTTTCTTGCGCCTACTCCGTACCCACATCCCCTTTGTCTGGGACGAGCAACCAGAAGCTGCATTCGAAGCCCCAAGAGTTAGCTCAAATGGTCAAGTACTCGTAGTTAGGCCTCCCAGCATGTGAGGTCACGAGATCCATTCTCATCGACTCTCTTGGGGTTAGGCACGTAGCGGCCATGGGTGTGAGGCCCACTTACTGTTTATAGTCCGTTGACTTTTTTCTTGTTTTGGCCATTCCGAACCCACACGGAGTCCGTTTTCCGCACCGTTTCCACTATTGGAATCAACACGATGAGACCGTCCCAATGGTCACCTCGTTGCATTGTTTTTTCTACATCATTTTTTGCCCATTTTTTAGACACCACTAGTCGTCTCGGTTTGCACGCCACTTTGGCCATTCTCCGTTTTTCACACTTTTTATATCGCCAGATTCATTTTTCCGAGCTCGTGATGATGCTTGAGATCATTTCTCGCTCTCACTTGATTCAATTTCAACATTGTGTCCCGACACCTTGCTGCCTCAATTTGCGTGCCACATCGGCCGCCATCAGAATGTTCCACACTTTTTACATGAGCCATCCACTCCTGTCATACTGCAAATGTTTCGTTATTTTGCCACCATTCATTCACCCCGCAAGGAGGCCCACCAGTGTTCCCCCCCACCCTCGTTCCTAGTCATCATAAATGTTCCTTGATTGAACACTTCCTCCTTGCCTGGCCTTTCATTACTTCAAAGTCTTCTTATTTGCTTTCAGACTCCTTAAAATTAAAAGCACCCACGAGCATGAACTGTCCTGGGCTCGTAAAATCCGCACGACAGTACCATTCCATCACTTCAGAGTCTTCTTATTGCTTTCAAACTCCTTAAAATTGAAAGCAACCATGAGCATGAACTGTCCTAGGCTCATAAAAACCACACGACAGTACCATTCCATTACTTCAGAGTCTTCTTCTTGCTTTTAGACTCCTTAAAATTGAAAGCAACCACGAGCATGAACTGTCCTGGGCTCGTAAAATCCGCACGATAGTACCATTTCATTACTTCTGAGTCTTCTTATTGCTTTCAGACTCCTTAAAATTGAAAGCAACCACGAGCATGAACTGTCCTGGGCTCGTATAAATCCACATGACAGTACCATTTTATATACACACTTCTTCTAGTTCCCTAACCCATGAAGAAGTCCATCCATGCCTCTTGGTGCTATGATCGATCCTCTCGGCAGCACCCCCAATCAGGTCGCCTTTGTTCAGAGTATTCTGCAGTCTCCTGCCATTTTACCACAGCTTGAGTCTCCCTCAGCCCAGTTACTCTCCCAGATCCAATACAGCTATGACCCCCTCACCACCAGTTAGTTTCATATGCTACCCGATCCTCCCCGCCCTCATACTCTGAACAAAGGAAGTTTGAGTCCCCCACTCTACTTGCCCAGTTATTCCCCCCAGTTTATCCATCCTGCCATCAGTACTATTACATTTTGGGTTTCCACCTCATGCTCCTGTCAAGGAACCATCATTGCCTTGATAGTTGTAGGTCTCCCTCTGTCGACGACAGCCCCTCTATTCCAGAGGATAGACCCAGAGGCCCCTGCGCCTTGGACCCATCACCATCTGTGGTGAGTGCCTATGGACCATTTAGGGAGGAGTCATCATTGCCTCTCTGAATGGTTGTTTCTCACATGCTCGACTTCAGCACCTTGATCGCATGGTTGAGAATCGCACAGGATTTTATATCCCTTCCATTATTTGTCGAAGACCTCAGATTTCCCCCAACTCTAGCACATTGGTGAGTCACTTTGGAATGCCCAGTTATATGTTCCCGTGGATGTCTGGGCTGCGTTGGCGATTGTATTCGAAATCCATCCAGTTCCATGCTTCCTGGAGTACCCAGTTCAGTTCCAGAACAGTGTACCATTGCGAGTATGACCCTTGTCATTGCAGCTCATCAGTTCCTTTGGTACCATATTCAGTAGCACTGCTGTCATTCCAGTGCATCAGTTTTTCAGCTCAGACATGATCAGCGCAGCAGTATGCCCCAAATTTGAGTCCCTTCTAGACTCTTACGATATACACAGTGGTTTCTTATGTATCACACAGGTCTCTCTTTTTGGGCCTCACAGTTATGTTTATGTATCTTGATACGAGCATGGGGATGCCTGCCTCATCCATATATTGAGATTCTTCCTCATTCAGTATTTGAGGCCATGTATATGTCAGATCCCCATATTTTGGACCCCATTGTTATTATTATGTTATATCCTGATATGAGCATGGGAATGCCCGCCTCGTCCATATGATCAGATGATTCCTCATCCATTCTTGAGGTTATGTACTTTTAGTTCTTGCAGTTGGTTCGGGATCGTTGTTCCAGGCTTCAGTTTGTTTCTTGTCTTCTCCACACCCCCAGAAAACCATATATGACTTATGATGTCCATCGGCCATACGATGAGCTCCTACCCTCACACATCAGGGGGCAATCTGTTAACACCCAAAAAGTGTTCACTTCCTCATCTACCCCACTACACGGCTCATTTGTCCATTTTCCTACCATATTTCCTTGAAAAACCTGAAAATCCCACTAAAAAACCTGCAAAAGGCCTAAAATGCCTCCAAAAGGCCATAAAAGCATCTAAAAAGCCTCCAAAAGGCCTAAAATACCTCCAAAAGGCCAAAAAACCCCCTTTTTCCTCCAAAAATATCCAAAATTCCTCTAAAATAGCAAAAATCCCCAAAAGGGAAGAAAAAATATAAAATAATGAGGAAAAGGAGGAAAAAACCCTAAACAACTGCCCTAAACCATATGGTTTCCAAAACCATGGGCCAGCACTCCACCACTAAAAAACTATAAATAGGTGATGCAGACCCCTTATTTCACATCCACAATCATAAGCATCCTTACTCTGCCAAAACAGCTCTGGAAACCCTAGCTCACCCTTGAGCTATTTTCACCATTGAGAGCCCCTTTTGGCCCATTTCCACCATCGGAGAAGGAGAAGGAGCAGGCTGGAGCTTGGAGCAACCGTCTTGGATCACTGCAAAGAGCTTCACCAACCTTCACATCGGAGGTAATATCAATATAAAAACCATTCTTTACATTTTGTTGTTTTGTGTCATGCATATATTTAGAGTAGTTCGTTTTTCTGTATAGCATTTCCATTTACATTTTACTAAACTGCTACTAAGGAGTCACTTCTCCTTAGTAGGTGCTCATTCACACAAGCTAGGGGTAAAACCCTAGCTACACCTCAGCGGTACCCAGAACACTTGTCCAGGTCAGGACCACCATGATTAAAGAGTTTAAGAAACCTAAGTCTGAGTCACAGTGCATTACAGAGCTCAAAGACATCAAACAGTTACCTACAGAGTCAGTGTGGGACTTTGATCAGAAATTTAAAGCCCTTATAGACCAAGTCAGCTTTGAGTTTACGCCGAAGCAGCATAAGGAATGGTTTATTGCAGCACTGCTCCCTCACATCAGACTACCATTAATGCAGCAGAAACTCCAGATGCTAGACGACGTGTTGGAGATGGCGATGAAACTAGAGGCTTCACCTCTAGCTGAAACTAGCATAGGTATGAAAAACCTGCAAAACTAGTTGACTAATCTCACAATACAGATGCGTGAACTTAAGAAAGGGAAAGAGGTTGTGCAAGACATTTGGTGCGTAAAGTGTAAAGCACAAGTCCATACTAAAGATAATTGTCCAGTCTTTGTAGAATATCTAGCAATCGGGGCTCCTAACCCCTTACCACAGACCCACGAGCCGTGGTGTGAAATATGCAAAACAAGAGGACATCTACCTCACCAGTGCCCTCTACTTCAGAAGTACATGTAGACACCTAAGAACTTATATTGTGTCTTCTGTAAGTCCGTAGGCCATGATGAACACGATTGCCGAGCCTATGATCTCATGGTCGGGAGCAAGCAAGACCTGTACAGAGTCCAATCAGAAACACAGGGTCCAGCAGCAGGACCACAGCATGATCCAGCTTATGTTGGCCGTGGAGGAGGATTCATAGGACGAGGAGGATTCAAAGGCTTTGGCTATGGAGAAGGATTTGGCCATGGTCGCGGACCAGTCACTTGTTACAACTGTGGAGTTGTAGGACATTATGATAGGGACTATCAGATCCCTACCACCACATGTAACTATTGCAAATCTTACGATCACGCTATAGAATACTGTCCTACCTTGATATCTAAGATCAGAGAACCTAAGCCAGCAGTACACCAGAACATCCAGTTTATTGCTGCTGAGCAGAAAGAACCAGAACTAAGAGTCAACATTGTGACTCGCAGCGGTGCTTCCACCAATGGGACATCGCAGGTTACTGAAAAGACCACAGGTCAGGAGTGGGTGCGTAAAGCTCCTAACAAAGCAACACCACTTGACCTATAGAAGAATAAACAGACATTTCAGGAAGCTAAGACTTTCTTTGATGACCCTAAGCAATCAGGATCGTAGGTACCGCCGTCTAGGGGCGTACCGCAGCAAGCACCTTGTGGCGTTATCCCTGACCAGACATCGCAGGCTACCACATCAGGTGCTTGTGACGAAGACGAGTTGGCAGGAAGTGTACAATCCTTCCTGCGGAGTTGTTTAAAACTCATGAGAAATGAGCAAGCTATTGGAGAAATCCAACGCATCATAGATCAGTGTCAACCATTTTCTTCCATGAGCAGTGCACAGCGTGCTGTTCATAACATTATGGGACATACAAGAACAGGAAGAGAGATGCGACTCACAGCACAGGTTGGAGAATTTGAAATGGACAAGGTGCTCCTAGATATGGGATCATAGGTAAATGTTCTAACTAAGCAGACATGGGAACAGATGGGTAGCCCTAAGTTAGTCAGATCTCCTATCCATCTGCGATTAGCTCATCAACAGCGAGTATCACCCCTGGGTCGATTATCGCAGGTGCCAGTTGACATTGATGAAGTTCGCAGCTCCACGGACTTTGAAGTTATAGAAATAATTGGTGATAGTAGACCATATCCAGCACTGCTAGGTATTGATTGGGCGATTGGTAACATGGCCATTATCGACTTAAAGAGAAGACAAATGACCTTTGAGGACGCGCAGATCCAGGTCATCGCACCGTTAGATCCTCTTCAGGGTCCTAGATACATTGAACCTATCCAAGCAGAGGAAGAGGCATGTAACATGGACAATCTCTATTAGATGACTGCGAAACAGAGAGACTACATCAATCCAACCGCAGAAGGGAACATTAGTTGGCGATGCGACAGCTCATGCGCATCGGATTCGGATGTTGGTCTAGAGAACTGGCAGAACACACTTTACGAAGTCTCAGGGCACAGATGTGCGTATATGAATAAGTCACTGCGATGGATTGGCGCAGAGATCAACGGGATTCCATCATTTCATGGTCTAACAGATATCTAGGACTTTCTCACGCAATTTGAACAACAAATCCCTCACGAATAGAGGATCACAGCTATGGACCTTGCAATAGGAGCCACACCTACAAGATGGTGGTATGCACATAAAGAGAATATCGCATCATGGGATGATCTTAAGAGATTGATGGCGATCAGATTCTCTACCGACAGAGAGCATATCCAGCAGAGATACACAGGAGAAAGTGACCCCAGGTCACACATTCAGACATGTGAATAGAATTGGTCGGACATTCCCGAGGATGAATGGGTTCACCAATTCATTCACACTTTGGACACAGTTCCACGGAACTGGTACATAGAGACTGAATTGCGCAAGGGAACGAATACATGGCCACTTCTAATAGATAGTTTTCTACTCACCTTCGCTTTTGAATCTGAGTATCCAAATGTTGATCAGGCCCTAGATGTAATAAAGGTTAAGATATTTGAGGGTTGTACCCTATCAGTACATACTCAACCTGAGTGGGCCATCCAGTTAGAAGATGCGCTCGAGTGCTATAATTTTGCATCAGAACCAGAGGAGGAGGATGAGGATCCTCGCAACATCAACATTCCGGAGTCAGAAGGGACTCGCGATGTTGATGGACCGAAGCTACAAATTCTAGCAATCACAGATCCGATCAAGATTAAAAAGATCAATATTGGCACAGACACAGAACCAAATTTTGCCTCTATTGGAGACTATTGGACCGATGAAATAGTTGGAAAGATTGCAGACTTGTTACATGACTATCAGGACCTATTTCCCACCAAGTTCACAGAGATGAAGGGAATAGTCGGAGACCTGGGAGTAATGAGGATACCATTGAAAGAGGATGCTAGACCAGTCAAGTAGCATCCATATAGATTAAATCCATGCTACAAAGAAAAATTTAAGGATGAGATCGATAAGATGTTAGCAGCAGGAATCATTGAGCCCGTAGAAGAGAGCAAATGGGTTAGTCCCATGGTCGTGCAAGAGAAGAAAACCAAAAGAGACATCAGGATCTGTGTCGACTTACGTAAACTCAACGATGCATCGCTTCATGATCCATTCCCGACACCTTTCACTGATGAAGTACTAGAAAATGTGGAAGGACAGGAGGTCTACTCCTTCACTGATGGATTTTCAAGCTATCACCAGATCAGAATCCACTCAGAAGATCGACATAAGACCATGTTTGCAATAGAATGGGGCTCATTCCAGTATACAGTAATGCCCTTTGGTCTTAAGAATGCACCAGCTATCTTTTCTAGAGTAGTAGTTGCTGTATTTAAAGAATACATCCATAAATTCCTAAAAGTTTATTTTGATGATTGGACTGTATTTGGATTAATTGACAAGCACATAGGAGATTTAAGACTGATGTTAGAGAAATGTAGGCAGTACCATATTTCTCTAAACTTGAAAAAATGTATATTCTGTGCGCCATTTGGTATTTTGTTGGGTCACATTGTTTGCAGGCAAGGCTTGATGGTAGATCCCGCAAAGATTTCCATCATTGTAAATATTCCAACACCCAACTCAGTCAAACAATTGAGAACAGTACTTGGTCATACCGGGTACTACAGAAAATTCATCAAGGGATACGCAAAGATTACAGCACCGATGGAAAAATTGTTAAAGAAAGATGTAAAATTCCTATGGAATGAGGAATGCCAGCAGAGTCTAAACACACTTAAAGAGAAGATGGTTACAGCACCCATCTTAGTATTCCCAGACTGGACTAAGCCGTTACATGTACATGTGGATGCATTTGGCATCGCACTAGGGGTTGTTTTAACGCAACCAGGAGAAGGAGGTATCGATCATCCTATCGCATACTCCAGCAAAAAGCTGTCGACAGCAGAAAAGAACTACACCATGACAGAAAGAGAAGGATTATCTATGGTGTATGCTCTACAGAAGTTCAGGCACTACTTGTTGGGTGCCTCGTTCAAGATGTTTACTGACCATTCCGCATTGAATTATCTGGTCAATAAGCCAGTGTTAGGGGGAAGAATCTGAAGATGGTTACTCCTCTTTCAGGAGTATGATTTTCAAATCATTGTCAAACTAGGAAGATTGAATGCTGGACCTGATCATCTGTTGCGAATAGACTCAGGAGAAGAGCCAAGTAATCTAGAGGACAATTTTCTAGATGCACAATTGTTTTCTATTCAGATCGCAGATGAGTACTATGCTGATATCATTCACTTTCTCACTACAGGAAGGGCACCTGAGGAGTTTGCCAAGAATCAAAATAGGTAATTGGTTGTTAAAGCAGTAGACTTCACCCTGCTCGTAGGACAGTTATACAAGTTAGGTCCAGATGAAGTCCTGCGCAGATGTGTGACGCCACATGAAAAAGAGGCTATTATCAGAGAAGCACATTCAAGTACCGCAAGAGGTCATTTCGCAGGAAAGCCGACTGCGCAGAAAATCATGACTGCAGGATTATGGTGGCCCACATTACATAAAGACACTGAGGAATTTTGCAGATGCTGTGATATCTTCCAGAGGGTAGGAAAACCTTCACGACAAGATGAAATGCCGCTGCGACCGCAGGTTACGTTGTGCGCATTTGACAAGTGGGATATAGACTTTGTGGGTCCTATCAACCCACTGGGAAAATGAACTGGTGTGAGATATATCATCACTGGAATAGAGTACCTCACCAGGTGGGCAGAGACCAAAGCAGTAAGAAATTTTGATGCTATTACAGCCGCACAATTCATTTTTGAAAACATCATCACTAGATTTGGATGCCCAGTAATTTTGATGAGTGATCAAGGCACACACTTCTTGAATCACGCCATTGAGGCCTTGACGGAATAATTCTAGACATAGCACCATAAGAGCACTCCCTACCACCCACAAGCTAATGGTACGGTGGAGTCCTTTAACAAGATTTTAGAAAATTCTCTTACTAAGATATGCAACAGCCAAAGGAATGATTGGGACCTCAGAGTTAACGTTGTATTATGGGCATATAGGACTACATGCAAGAAACTTACAGGACACACACCTTTCAGCTTGGTGTATGCACAGGAGGCTGTTATTCCTATGGAGTATATCCTTCCCAGTTTAAGAATTGCTCAGATCACTGGAATGGCTGATACAGACACGGTGCACGAGAGGCTAGCGCAGCTGCTTGCCTTAGAGGAAGACAGATTCATTGCCGGATTCCATCAGAAAGTGCAGAAGGCATGAGAAAAATCTTGGCATGACAGGAAAATTAAGAGTAAAACTCTTCAGATCGAAAACCTAGTACTCCTCTATGACAACAAATTTCTTAAGTTTCCAGGGAAGTTCAAGACGCATTGGTTGGGGCCATATCAGATACAGCAAGTTACAGAGGGAGGAGTCGTTTAGCTCAGCAAACTGAATGGGGAGCTTCTTCTCATGATGATCAACGGCAGTAGGATTAAGCTTTATAATGACAACCACTCCACCTATCAACCCTAACTCAGATTCAAGGAGGTGCAGATGTCCAGTGTAGTTTAAAGGAGGCATCGCACTGGGAATTAGTCTACACCGGCAGGTATTCTAAGTATAAGGAATCGCATAAGGACGGTTCATTTTTTTTTTTAAATGCGTAAGTTTGTGTTGAGCAAGTGATGCGGTGTGGCATCGCAGCAGCGCGATGTTTCTTCGTGCCACGTACCCAGTTTTTGTAATGAGACAGAGGGCTAGTCAAGTCACCGTCTGACAGGAAGTTAATGAGGAAATGACTGGTATAGCTTACCGTAGATTTGGGCAGCATCATAATCAATTATCTAGATTTAGCAAATCTTCGACGGGACCGGTGCCTGCATACACACGCTTCAAGGAAAATTGATCGGATTTCAGCATTTATTGAGGATCAGGATGATGGGTGTGGTCTCGTCCAAGCAATTAATACGACCGACGGGTTCAGTCTAGATGACCGTTGCGTCCGAGATTATCACCTTCGGTATAAAAGTAGAAATTATTCATTTGGGAGGGTTACTTTTGCAAAGAGCCGAGAGCTATAGAGTGCAGTGTTAAGTTTCCCCTGTCCAGAGCTAATTTCATTACAAAGTGCTGTGATTTCCATAGTTTGTAGCCATTTCCAATCCAAAGTATAACACCGAGTGGGTTCTGCCCGAGGAGGAACCTTTAGAAGACAGTCTGGGACGCTTCGAGCATGGTGGTTGTATGTCCGCTATGACGATGCCGCCCAGGGTTGTGAAATTAGGAACATCACAGGTAAGACAATTTCCAAGGATGAGGATTCAAGCACAGGATGTAGAAGATGTCATCAAAGTCTCTGCTGAAGAGAAGAAGAAAGCCAAGTCGATCACTAAAGATAAGAAAGCAGAGCAGTGGAATGATGAGAAGAAATCTCCCACTAGGAAGAAATTAAAAATGAGAAAAAGAAAGCAACGAGAGAAGGGAGATGACCTATCTCATCAGCTAAGAGAAGAACAAGAGGTTCCAAAGGTCAAGAATGAAAATATGCGGAACCCAAGCAACGTGAATACCTGGAGCAAGCTGCTGAGAAGAAAAGTGAAAGGGAAAACAAACCGAACAAGCAGAACTTCAAGATGCAGACAAAGGCTTGTTCTCAGAATGGAATTCCTGGTTTGTATACCTTTCGCATAAGTAGGCTCCAGACTGAATGAAATGTTGAGAAGGCTGGAAGATACAGATTTTCCTTGTGATAAAAGTTCTAACCCAGATAAAGAGGAAAGGATATCTATGGAAGACTTCTCAAGACTTGAAGATCCTTAAAAGGTCTCACAAGCGACAAGAGCAAGAGCATGACTGAGGGCAGAAAAGATAAGAGAGCCCAACGAACTAAGTTACAGAAACTATAGAGAGCGTGTCACAGCTATGGAGAATGAAGTCGCAGGACTTCGGGACAAGCTTCAGCGCACTTCACAGGAAGCCAAGGAGAAGCTATAGCAGGAGAAGCCTATTGGTAGTGGCTCAGGGATGAGCCACAAGTAAGAGTTAAGGGACTATTGGAGCAGAGTCCCACAGCTATAGGAAAAGCTTCCATTTTTGCGGATGGATATTTTGGTGAAGATGAAGAGATAAGGTGAAGCTACGACACTGTAGCATGTTTCTAGCTACACAGCAGAGCCAGAAACCGTGACTTTTGGAATAGAGAAGTCAAGGAAGATAACAGTACCTGAGCAGGTGAGAAGAGAGAGCTCAACCACTGCATCAAAGGCAGCGGCGAAGAAAGGAGGGCTCAACTACCCTCATAAAGGAAAAGGAGCAATGAGGCCGAGGTATTGAAGATGAAGGACAGAAGATGGGAAGCGGTGCATAGTACCCATGGTCAGCGCCAGGAAGCATGGAAGACTGCAGAGAGCAGTGGTGTGACGGAAAGCGGATACCCCAAGTACAGACATGCTGACTGTCACTAGTTAGGTTTTGGGTTACTGTTGGGACAAGCCCATAGTGTTGTAATGGCGAGACCTTCGGGCTGCCTATAAAGGGATGTATTTTGTATTGTAAAAGGTTGGCATTTTGGGCATTTTAGGCCATCCAGCTACTCAGATTATCAGTAGTTTGTTAGCTTACTGTTATTTTGTATTGTAACAATCTGTAGGGATTGATAGATAGAGAGAGAGAGAGAGAGTGAGAGTATATTGTAAGAAGGAAATATAGAGAAGAGATCTAGGAGAGAAGGGATCCAAGCTAAGTGCAGAGTTACCCAGAAGATCTCTAGCTGCATATGCGATGCAGCAGAACTGTGTACCTCTCTCAAGTTATAATATAGAAGCACAGTTCTGTGGATGTAACTTCTACCCTGGAAGTGAACCATGTAAAATCAGAGTGTTATGTGTTTGATTCATGTGATTGTATTTACTTGTTATATCTGTCATTCATTACATGAACTTTACTTACAGTAAATGTATGTGTATGTTATTCAGTTCATAGCATATTACAAGGATAAATGCAAGTTTAAGTATTTAAGTATTCTGTATAAGAGTTTGTCTAAATTTCACCTAAGACAATTAAAAGTCGCAGTATAAAACAGCCTTGTGTATTGAGTCCTGTGAGTTGAACACAAGTAATGCTAGGTACATTGATTCGTAGCGGTAGGATATCACAGGAAGGTGATATCGCACCATCAGAGGAGCTGTGGTGCGCTGCGACTAAGGATTGAGTGGAGGAAAGAGTTACGTGTTTCCCAGGACGTGGCAACACGACAAGGATTAGAATCATTGCGAGTAAGAGGAAATTGCGCATCGCGAGAGGAAAAAGCGGTCTCGCGAGCTAAGAAGAGCTGCGAGATGCACACAGGATGCCAGACAAAACCTAGTCAAGACACTTGAGTCTTTGGCCAACCCATTAGGATCACTTCGGGTGAGACTTCAGGCCACTCCACGGTCTATTTCCGAAAGGGCCAGTGAGCTAGGGGTGTTGTTGGTTCATTATAGTAAACCTGGGTCTGCCCAGACGACCAACAAAGCGGCCGAGAAGAGAGAGCTCAACCACTGCACTTAAGGTAGTGGCGAAGACAGGAGGGCTGAGCTACCCTCATAAAGGAAAAGGAGCAACAAGTCGAGATATTCAAGACAAAGGACAAAAGGGGAGCGACCGAGGAAGCGGTACCCATACCCATGATCAGCACCGGGAAGCGTGGAAGACTGCAGAGAGCTGCAGTATGACCAGTAAGTGGCAGTTCAAAGTATAGATGCACCAACTGTCATAGTTAGGGTTTTTTGGGTTACTATTGGGATAGGCCCATAGTTTTGTATCAGGGTGAGACCTTTGGGCCACCTATTTAAGCATGTATTTTGTATTATAGACAGTTGGACAGTTGGTCAGTTGGGTAGTAGATAGACAATTAGCCAATTGTTTAATCATCTATATTGTAAGATATTGAGAAAGAGTCGAGCTCTGGTTCTGTTATTCAGTCTGTATTATCTTACTGTAACCAGTAGCCGACTCCTTGAGTATGAATGTAACAATCCATAGGGATTGAGAGAGAGAGAGAAAGAATAGAGCGTAAGAAGAAAGCAGAATAGAAGAGAAGAGATCTAAGAGAGAAGGGCTCCAGCTGAGAACGCGGAGTTTCCCAGAAGATCTCGAGCTGCATAATAGGCTGCAACGAAACTGTGTTTACTCTCTCAAGATATAATATAAAAACTAGTTCCTGTGGACGTAGCTCCCTCCTTGGAAGTGAACCACGTAAAATTAGTGTGTTGTGTGACTATTTCATGTGATTGTGTTTACGTATTTGCTATCTGTTACCTGTTACATGAGATTAGCTAACAGTTAATGAATGTGTGTATGCTATCCTTCAGTTTACAATAATGTAGAGGATTAAATGTGAGTTGGATGTGTTAAGTATTCTGCATATAAGTATCAGAGTTTGGTTCACACAGTAACAGTTACAGTGTCAAGTGATTCCTGTATATTCAGTTCCGCAAGTTGAGCGCAATAGATGTTGAGCATATTAGACTGTAGAAGCTAAGTGAAGTTTTTTAACACCCTTGTGAATGTTAGCTGATCTAGTATAAGAGATAAAGGGAAGTCATTGGACCATGAGAGTTGGAGAGTCCTATTAAGCCTTACCATAGAAGCTATCGCAGTGCAGAAAGGCGATATCGCACTGCTGGAGGAGCTGCGGTGTGGGATATCGTAGGTAAAGAGTCAATTAAAAAGGAAATTTTATGCATCGTTGGAGAATCCACGATGCGATAAGAGTCCATATCATAGCAGAGTCTGCACGGAAGAGAGATACAACGTGATAAAGAGACTCAACTGGTTAACCAGAGTTAAGAGAAACCTAGGATTCTACAGAACCTGGTTGAGGACACGTGAGTCTTTAGCCACCCCATCTAGGATCACTTCGGGTGAGACTTCAGGCCATTCTGCGGTCTATCACTGAAAGGGCCAGTGAGCTAGGGGTTTTGTTGGTACATTACAGTAAACCTGGGTCTGCCCATAGATAACCAACAAATGGTTCCATTGCTGGTTTTGAACAAATTGAAGAGCTAATGTTCTGTTGGCATCCTACTAAAGAAGAACTTAACCACTGGGTTGAGTCTAAGGAGAGAGAATTTGCTGAAAAAGAAAACAAGAGTCCTAGGCTTAGTACAGAGGACTGGTTACAAAAACATATCTTCACAGACCTGCATACGATATTTTTTGCGACCTATGCAAATGAGTTGTATGATTGGTTATCAAAGTTGACTGATAAGAACATATTCAAAAAGAAAAGGAACATTGTCTGGACACCGGAGCTGATTCACACCATGAAGAGCGTTGATAATCCCATTTTGAGGGTAGTAGACTTCTGGCTTGCGAATTTGATGAAAGGTTTCGTTACAGAGTTTGCAGTTGATCAAAGAAAGAGTTTCAGTAAAGCGGAGAGGTACTTCTTCACAGGATATCGCGGTAAGTACTTGACCTCTTTAAATTTGTTCCTTAAGATGTTATTACATGAAAAATGAGTATTGGATATATTCTCAGATGAATGAATTAAGTAAGTGTAATGTCACAAGAGTTTGAGAGTGATTTTGAAGAAATTGGATGTACACATAGTGGTAAGAAGTATAAAGTAGATTTCAGATCTTCCTTCTTTGAAGATAGTTCAGACAGTACTAGAGAACAGAGTCAAAATAATAGAGAAAGAACAGTAGGGGGTATCCCTTACCACCCTTATACCCCACAGAAAGCAACCGGGACTTAGAATAATCCCACAGGAACTCCATCTAGTAGTTCACACACAGTACATACTACAGTTACACCACCGAGTGGTAGTAACACAGCAAATCAGAATCCACCATGTAGAAACAGAATGGGGGATGACATGAAATTACCTACCTTTAAAGGTACATGGGTAGAAGACCCAGAACAACATTGGTTCCTATGTGAAGCCATATGGACCATTAAACAGATTCAAGATGATAATACTAAACTTGTCCATTTGGCTACTACACTTAGAGAACAAGCTTTAACATGGTATATGAAGTATACGACAGCACAGCCCAGAACACTCGTACAGGTCAGGACCGCCATGATTAAGGAATTTAAGAAACTTAAGTCTGAGTCACAATGTATTATAGAACTTAAAGACATCAAACAATTACACACAGAGTCAGTATGGGACTTTGATCAGAAATTTAAATCCCTTATAGTCCAAGTTAGCTTTGAGTTCGCGCCGGAGCAGCATAAGGAATGGTTTATCACAGCACTGCTCCCTCACATCAGACTTCCACTAATGCAACAGAGACTCCGTATGCAGGATGAAGCGTTGGAGATGGAAATGAAACTAGAGGCTTCACCTCTAGCTGAGACTAGTACAGGTATGAAAAACTTACAAAATCAGTTAGCCAACCTCACTTTACAGTTGCATGAGATTAAGAAAGGAAAAGACGTTGCACAAGAGTTATGGTGTACAAAGTGTAAAGGATAGGGCCATACTAAAGATAACTATCTAGTATTTGTTGAGTATTTAGCAAGTGGGGCTCCTAACCCCTTAGTACAGAATCAAGGGCCATGGTGTGAAATTTGTAAAACAAGAGGACAAAGACCACGAGAATTCCCTTTACTTCAGAAGTATGTACAAACTCCTAAGAAATTATATGGTAACTTCTGTAAGTTAGTAGGACATGATGAAAATAATTGTAGAGCTTATGATCTCATGATAGACAGAAAACATGACCTCTACAGAGTCCAGTCAGAGACATCAGGTCCAGCAGTAGGACTACAGCATGAATCGGCTCATGTTGGCCGTGGAGGAGGATTCAGAGGACGAGGCCATGGTGGAGGCTTTGGCCATGGTGGAGACTTTGGCCGTGGTGGAGACTTTGGCTGTGGCCATGGACCGATTATTTGTTATAACTGTGGAGCCATAGGAAATTATGCTAGGGATTTCCAGAACCCTACTACGACATGTAAATATTGCAAGTCCTATGATCACACTATAGAAGAATGTCCTATCTTGATAGCCAAGATTAGGGACCCGAAGCCAGCAGTAAACCAGAACATTCATCTTATTGCTGCTGAGCAGAAAGAACCAGAACCAAGAGTCAATATTGTGACTCGTAGTTGTGCTTCTACTAGTAGGACATCCCATAATGCAGAAAAGAATACAGGTCCGGAGTGGGTGCATAAAGCCAGTGATAAATCAACACCACTTGACTTGCAGAAGAACAAAGAAACGTTTCAGCAAGCTAAAAATTTCTTTACCGAACCTACACCATCAGGATCACAGGTATTTCCTTGTAAGGGCATACCACAGCAGCAACATTGTGGCATTAGTCCTGTGCAGACATCGCAGGCTACCACATCGGGAAGGTGCGAAGAAGATGAGTTGACAGGAAGTGTCCAATCCTTCCTGCGGAGCTGTTTGAAACTCATCAGAAATGAGAAAGCTATCAGAGAGATTTAGTGCATCATAGACCAGTACCAACAACCTTCTTCTGTGAGAAATACACAGCGTGTTGTTCATAATACTATGGGCCATACAAGAACCGGAAGAGAAATGAGACTCACAACGCAAATTGGAGAATTTGAAATGGATGAGGTAATCCTAGATTTAGGATCAGAGGTAAATGTTTTGACTAAGCAGACATGGGAACAGATGGGTAGCCCTAAGTTAGCTAGATCACCTATCTATCTGTGACTTGTTACCACCTAAGTTGTACTTAGTGGTTTTTATCAAGTGAGCCCAGTGAACCGGACAGGGTTAACTTGTTCGGACTTCAAAAAGACCTTTGGAAGTACTTCTGGGAGGTGCTTATTGTATCATATCACATGTTCATACCCCATGGGGGAATTGTAATAAATGTTCTAGCATGATAGTGTCTGTAAAAGACTCGGTCTCTTAGACTTCATTTGTCAATCCGATCATCCCAGGGTGTTTTTTCCCTTGGTTATTATTGGTTGTTGAATAAACGACTGATAATTTCTGAGTTTTTCACTCCATACCTCCAAAGTTGGGGTGGTCAGCTTGGCATTTAAGCCTATTGAGGTTATTAGAGTCTATGTGTCAATGTATAGACATGCTAGACATCATTTTTGAGTCATATGAACATGTGTAAGTCCCCCTAGGTGTTTTTCAATTTTTAAATTTTTTAGTTTTTTCAGTGTTTTTTATTAAATTTTAATTTTTCCAAAACTTAGGCTATTTTTTAATAGTTTAATTGGAAAAAAAAAATTGTAATAAAAGTGGGCCAAATAATCGATTTCCGTCATGTAGGTGCTCATTTTCAAGCTAAGAGCACCATGTAAACCCATGGACCCACTATTTCCTAAGTTTTGAGTGATCTTCCATCACTCAGGTTAGAAATCCCCAAAAATCAATTATTGATTATTTTAATTAATAAATTGATGAATAATGGAGCAAATCCAAAATCATAAATCAATGGATTCTCAGCCAATTTGATTGAAATCAGTCAGATCTGAAGCAGATTGACTGGATATGACAAATCCTTGACTGAAGGAGGTGATCAAATCAGATCCAGAGTTGATCTTGAGCATCCTTTATAGGGAATTTCACCCTCCCTCTCTCCTCAACATGTTTTTGGCTCATCTGGATGAATTTTGGTGGATGATTCAGTCAACAGGTTGAGGTGTCAGTCAGATCAGCCCTCCGATTGACAGTTGCACTCAGTGAGACTCAGATCTGGCTCAGCTAGACACAGATCAGGAATTAATGGACTCTCCATCAGCTGATTTCATCTAATTCCATGAGGATTTGTGCCCCCCCTGGGCTAGATCTCCTGTATTTTGTATATATCCAGGCACATCCTCCTCTTCCAAGCCAGTTAGAACTAGGATTGAGGTGTTGCTGCTATTGTAATGTTGTAATTCTTCATTTGAAATAAAGAAAATATTTGGAGGCAATACGGTGTGGTTCCATTACATGTGTGGATGATTATTGCCATTGTTTTACTGAGCTAACCTGTATCTGTGGTCATTTTTTTGCTAATTTCTTGTAGATCTGTGGTTAAGATTGGTAATTAGCTTATTAAAATCTTGATAGGAAAGGTGTTGTTCAATAATTTTATTGGCTATCACTCTCCTTTGATGCATGTTTAGAGATCTTGATTTAGCATGTCCTATAAGCTTATATGCATGTTATCTTGAATCTCTTTGTATGTACTAATCGGATCTCACAAGTTTCTTGGCAAGTTCTTTGATTTCAGCTGAGTTGCAGGTTCATACTTTGGAGAGGATTCTGATATAGTTTTTTTCTTCATTCTCTTCAAAACATTTAAAAGGCATATTCCCTCGACATTCCACCTAAAATCTCTACTGCGGATCTTCAAGGAAACCAGCACTTTTCTCCTCTTCTTCCTCCCTCAAAATCAACACTTTACCCGGTTACTTTGTTCAGTTCATAGCTATGATTTCATTTGGATCTGTTTCATCAAAGTAAAATATACATAGATATGAGATCTTGCACTTAAAAAAGTTTCATAAGCATCCTAGATCTAGCTTTAGGGAAATCGTCTTTTTGCATGAATTTTAAAGAAAAATTGTAGATCACATGCATTAGATTTCCTTTCACTGTTATAAAATTTAATATTCTGCAATATCAGTGCACTTTTATTGGCTACACAAACATCAATCCAAGATCCCAAGGAAATCTTGCTTTCCTTGTTTCCTTTTTCGCCTGTTTAGCTAGTTTTAACTTCATTTTTGTTGAGATAAGGTAGGATGATCCAAAGGTACTCTTAAAGTTATTTTGGGAATATGTTATTCTAACATGATTTCTTTATTTTAGCATGTCTGATAGAAAATAAAATAATCTGCTTTCCGAAGTGGCCTCAGGAGTGTTCAAATCCCCCCAAGGGTCTCCCTTTTCACTAAAATATTAAATTTTTTGCAAAGTTGTAAGATCTTGGTTTCAGCATGTATAAGGACCAAGAATTTTTTGATATATCATTTCTCTAATAATTTAACCATTAATAAATAAAATTATTTTTGGAATAGGCTCTTTCAAGCCCATTCCCCATCCCCCCTGGGGGGATTTGTGTCGGTGCCCTTTTCGTTGCTTTCTGCTTATTTCTTGTTTACTAGAATTGATATAATTTGAAGGGTAGTATACTTGATTTTGTTATTAATTACATACTCCATATATTACATTTCAAAGTAATCGTAATACTTACCCCACAATTTCCTGATTGACCCAAAAGGGGAAAGAGATTCGTGGTAGGATTAATTAAGAAACTAGAACTGTGTATTTGTTTCCTTTTTTCTATCATTTATTTATAAGAAAATTTAAAATTAACCCCTCCTCGATTCCCTGATTGAGATCCACTTGGATCGAAAGAGGTTCTTGGAGGATTTTCTTTTAAACAAGAACATCCAGTTTAAAACTTATTAAAATTTACAAGACTCCAGTGTGTATGCTCTGCACTTGGCTGTGGTTCATCCGATCAGTAAAGATGTATCAAAAGAACTTGGGTGACTAGTATAATTAGGACTCACTCTCCCCAACTGACAAACCATCAGGTGAAAATCCAACACCTAGATCAAACCTTTATGGTGGAAAAATACCCAAAGGAAGCGGGAACTTCTGAAAAGTGACCTCGAGGCGCCGATCTCTGTCACACCCTAACGGGTGCGTTATGAACAATAGTCCCAGAGACTCCATTTCATCCCACATATTCCTTGCGGGTAGCCGTAAAGGTTTAGTTTTGGACATACTCCAAGTACTCTCGGGTATCTGGAGTCCCCCTTTGCCTAATTTAATCAACTCATACTTCACATTTAAATTAAAACATACCAAGATGTAATCACAAAACATTCACTCCAAGCACATGCAAGCACATCGATCTTATTGATTTGACTCCATTTTAAGGCATTGGTCATTTTTGCTTCATATATACATTGTGTATCATCTTTGTGCTTTCGTGTGTTTATTTTCGTATCTTGTCATCTTTAATTGTCTATAGTTAAAATATTCAAAATCCTAAGTAACCGATTCAGTTTAACATCATCACACTAAGAAATCATCCTTAGTAACTTAATAGGGTCTACCCCCCTTGGCTTCGTTAGGAGTTGAGCCTAAACGGAGGAGTCAAGAACAAGGTGACAGCCTTGACTCAAGACTTGCCCCCAAGGACACACCGAGTGGCTTAAAGATTTATTCCATGTGACCTAGGTGTGTGAAAGGCGGCAACACCTTTTGGCACCGTTGCCAGGGATAAATCTTTTTATTCCCGAGTACGAATTTTGTTTTCTTCCTTTTTGTTTTTGCTTTGTTTGATGAATGCTTAGAGTAGATCTTTAATTTTCATCTGGCGAATCCACTAACCTTTTTTCCAGTTTTATTTTTATAAAGAGAAGCAAAGAAATAATTTTTGTGAAAATATTTATAAATGATTATTTTTCTATTTCACATGGTGACTCCATTCAAGGGATAAAACCCTGTTTTCTCATAAACTTGTGAAGTTTTGTTGTGTGTAGATGAGCCCATGCAACATGTTAAAACCTTTAAAGCTCATCACTTGACAGCTCCACCTTGTCAGTACAAGGTTTTCAAATGGATACTATTTTGGATAAATTAAGGGAGAAATATGGTGCCCAGTTAACCTTAACGTTTCAACCTATCGATTTCTCAAACATCCCTGGTTTTCGTAACTATTGTGATGGTTTGGGGGATGCATATAACTGGCTTCCACCATTTCATGGAGATTATGGTGACTCAGCCATCTGGCATGTCAAATATTTCCTTCAGTTGATTGCTTACTTCAATATTCTTTATGAAGACCATATGATGGAAATGTTTGCTAGTACTTTTCGGGGTGAGGCTTGTTATTGGTTCTATCAAGGCCTTCCTGATAAATGTATAACTTATTTTCCAAGATTCCTTTGGATGTTTTTAGAGTAGTGGCATGATGGTAGGGGTAGTATGAATGGTTTAAAAAAGTTCCTTGAAAAGATCTGTACCTTCTACCTATCTGGGACAGAGTATCACATGGAAGCATATGATGGACCTTTTTCCGTGATACAAAGTATTGAATACTTGTAATCACTTATTGAACATTTAAGTAAAGAGGAGGTCTATGATACTCCCATAAAAAAGCATCCTAGAGGTTATTTAAGAAATGAAGAAATTAAGTGTCTTCTTAAAGAAAATGAGGTATCTACCAATGCACAACAAGATTACGAGGAAGAGAAAATCCAAAATGATCATATTGAAGAGCTTCAGGAGGAGCCCATAATGGAACACAGTGTTGAAGACTCTCCTCATGTCACCATAACTAAAGAAAATGAATATTTGGTGTATTCTCAAGTGTGTTGCAATGCTGATACTTTTCCAGAAATCCCTCTAGAGAAATCCACTGAGCAACACATACCAAGTGATCCCATTGAGTATGTCCAAAAGGTTTCCTTGATTAAAAATAATATTGAATATCCTCTTCATGATATCATAACAGAAGCCTGTAAAGAAACTTATGATAAGATCAATATGGTGAGTGGTGACAGTAGACCTTGTTCTCCACATATTGATGAAGGTTTGGAAAGTTTCCTGCCTTGTAACATTTTATCTAAAGAAGATTGTTATGAATACAAGGAGGACATGGATAGGCAGGAGCATGATGCCATGGATGAAGAGTCCCCCACATACGACATGGATGGGAGTGATGACTATTGGTATTTCATAGATAAACCAACTTGTGAAAATATTATGGAGAATCCCATCCATGATATGTCCAACAATGGGAGTGTCTATTCAAAAATGTGTGGAAGTCCAATCTACGATACATCCATAGAGGGGAGCATGGATCTAGATTCCTGGGAAAACCTTAGTATGGAGGAGAAGCATTCAGTATTTTCATGTGATCATTCAAAGTCATACCATGTATAGCCGCACAAGGGTATCAGTAATGAGGACAATGAGAAACAGTATTGTGGAAAGTCAGATGTGCTGCAGTTAGTGGAATGTCAGTCTCAGCCATCTTTTTCACATATATAGGTTCCTTATGATTTGGAGCTACTTGGGGTTTATACAATGAGTTATCATTTGATAAGTCCCGATGATCAGTATGATGATGTAGTCAGTCTACCTCATCATTCTGATTGGTATATCAATCCTATCTAGTCATGGATAGAAGCAGCCTGCATGAGTACATACAAGTTTGGGAAGAATTTTTATGACATTGTTCATACTTATGATCTCCCATCCATCCCGCCCATTCTGAATCATCACGCAGGTTTGCATCTTCTGAATACGGTATCCTTACTTTGGCTGGTAACCAAAGACAAGGAAAAAAAATTATGTTAATAAAATGCTTAGGTGGTTACATTGGAATTCTGATTACACTTAACCCTTTTTATATCATGCTTAGAGTAGGAAAATAAGCTCTTTGAAAGAGATCATTTACTTTCTGCATTTCTATTTTATGCTTATCTATAATAAAACTTTGCTTCTTTTAGTTAGTTACATCTATTTTGTTTAAATAAATCAGCTTAATGGTTCATTTGGTTTTTCATAAAACTTGTGCTGCTAAGGTTTTTCTTGTCAAGTTGAGATGTTTTTGCAGGGTATATAAACTAGAGATTCTAGTGTTCTCATATCCTCTCCTTTCCTTAAAGACCAGATCGAGCACACGTCCCACAGTTGGAGCCAAAATGTTACCACCTAAGTTGTACTTAGTGTTTTTTATCAAGTGAGCCCGGTGAACCAGACAGGGTTAATTTGTTCGGACTTCAAAAAGACCTTTGGAAGTACTTCTGGGAAGTGCTTGTTGTATCATATCACATGTTCATACCCCATGGGGGAATTGTAATAAATGTTCTAGCATGATAGTTTCTGTAAAAGACTCGGTTTCTTAGACTTCATTTGTCTATCCGATCAGCCCAGGGTGTTTTTTCCCTTGGTTATTATTGGTTGTTGAATAAAAAACTAATAATTTCTGATTTTTTCACTCCATACCTCCAAAGTTGGGGTCGTTGGCTTGACATTTAGGCCTATTTAGGTTATTAGAGTCTATGTTTCAATGTATAGACATGATAGACATCATTTTTGAGTCATATGAACATGTCTAAGTCCCCCTAGGTGTTTTTCAATTTTTCAATTTTTTAGTTTTTTCAGTGTTTTTTATTAAATTTTAATTTTTCCAAAACTTAGGCTATTTTTTAATAGTTTAATTGGAAAAATTGATTTTGTAATAAAAGTGGGCCAAATAATCAGTTTCAGTCATGTAGGTGCTCATTTTCAAGCTAAGAGCACCATGTAAACCCATGGACCCACTATTTCCTAAGTTTTGAGTGATCTTCCATCACTCGGGTCAGAAAGCCCCAAAAATCAATTATTGATTATTTTAATTAATAAATTTATGAATAATGGAGTAGATTCCCATTCCATCAAGGGTACAGGATAAATAAATCCTTCCTTCAAAAGTTTTTCTACTTCAGCTTTAATAGCCGCAGCCTTCCGGGGATGAACTTGACACAATTTCTTCCTGACAGGTTTGTTGTAGGATAGGTTTTAATTTTATGAACCACACTAGATGGGTTTATCCCATGCATCTCCTCATAAGTCCAGGAAAAAATATCTCAGAATTCTTTGAATAATTCTCTATATGCTTCAGTTTCTTCGGTTGAGAATTTCTTCCCTACGTGAACATGCTCAATTGTTCCAGGTTTGACTGATATGTCCACGATGGTTGATTTAGTAATATTGCATAGATTTCCCTTAGATTCAGCATTTTGAAACAATATAGGTGTTTTTGGATGGGTGACAATATCAGTACTAATAAGTGATTGAAGGTCAAAACCTATTGAAGTGGTGTTGGGAAGGAAAGAAGATCGATGATGATGGTCTTCCCATACAGGTTCACTTCCACTCATGATCTCTAGGATGGACTCATCTAACAAAAAAGTATACATGAGATAATCTAGAGTGGGAAGAGAGGGTTCTAACCAATAAGGTAGGAGGTAAGGGTTCGAAGCCACAAGGTGAAGGTCATCCACATGGTCATCGGAAATAGATTGGATAGTAGCATACATTGCTTCATATGGGCCAAGGGAGGATGAATAAACAATCTCTTTACCCTTGGTACTATAGCTAGTTGTGGATATCATATTTACTGTCACCACTTATGTGCTAGGAGGGGCTGATGGAAGCACTCCCATAAGGTTGGAGTCTTTCAGCATGCCTACCCCAATCGACTGATAAGGAGGAGGGGAGTGACCTAGCATAGGGATCTTATTCATTATAGGAGTCGTTACATCCAACGTACAATAGTCAAGTTGATCAATAGTCACAATATTCCCCATATGTGGAAATTGGAGAGTTAGAAATACTGTCGAAGCAACAAGGTCATAGCATAAAACCAATTCCTCCCCAATAGAATATTGTAATCTAACGGGGCATCAACCACTTCCACCTGAATGGAAGAATTCTTTCCCCCAAGCTCGAAAAAAAGGGCTAGCAGTAGACCATGGGGTTGGAAACCTCATCCATCGAAGGCTTCTAAAGTAGTTGGTGATTTCACCACCTCAGGAGAACCAATGGCCCTCCAACAAGAAATAGACAATACCTAGGTCAAAGCTCCTTCATCAAGGATGGTCCGATAGACCCTTCTCCCAACCACTCTAGATGCAATCTGAAAGGTGAGTTGGTTAGGTAACCTGGATTTATAGTTCTCTACGTTGCAATGAATCAAGTTAGTATTATTTGGTTCTAATGCCCCCAAAGTTGTCATCAGGTTTTTACGTTGCATTGGACAAATCTGGAGTACCTCAAGAGTAGACATCGTGCAAGGTGCCTGAGCTAAATCTTCAACAACGTTATCAATTTGTGTAACTCAGGCATTGGCATTGAAAACTCACTTCCTTAGGGTGGCCGTAGGTTGTCATAAAAATGAATCAAGATTAGTTGTTTTGATCACAATAGGACCATTAGATGAGGATGGAGGAGAACTAGTTGAAGGGACTTTCTCGGAAGAGGGATTTTCATCCTTCTTCTCGACTGACTTGTCATATGATTAACTACGAGTACTCAAATTGACGGTCTCGAAAGACAACATCTGAATTTATTCCGTGGAATTAGGGTTCCCCTAATTTGACATGTGGTCTATCAGTTTTTGTTAATAGGGAAACGGATCAGAAATAATTGTGAGTGTGGGGTTACACTTCAAAAAAAAATTAATCTCATCGCGATGAGGAAATTCTTTTGTGAAGCGATCTTCTCCACACAATAAGCAGGGATATTTGGCTTTCCTCTTCCCTTTATCATTCTCATTGCTTGTAGGTTTAGGATTCTACTGTTGGTTTCTAGGTTTCTTGTTCTTGCCTTTTCTTTTTTTCTTATTGTTGGGGGTTTGTTTACTTTGAATAGAATTTACCTCGGCAGAAATCATAGGAGTCGAATGAGCAGTGGTGGAAACATTAGGTTTCTTGGCAGTTTTTGTTGTCGATGAGGGCTGGATTCAACCAACCACCCCATCAACAGGAGTTTCTACTGGTGGCTTAAAGGGATCTGTGCTGGGGCGAGGGGCTTGTGAAATTAAATCATATAGTGTTTCAGATTGGGAATAGACCAAATCCAAATACTGAGCATGACTAATAGCCCGCTCTTCAGTAATAGCAGCACCCATAGCCACATCTCGGGCGATAGGAGGAAACAATGACTTAGTGAACCAATCAACTAGAATTTGGTCCAGGATGGGAGCTTTAATAAGCCTTCTTCACCTTCTCCACTCATGGATCTGATATCAATATGTGCGTGGACGTGTTCTGATGGAGTGAAGTTAAAAGATCCGTACCCATTTCGTAACAAATGGGGAGCTGAAAGTACATAAGGAAGACAGTTTCTAGAGAGATAAAGTCCACAAACGAATGTTGTGGAAGTTCAATGTACCATTTCACAGCTGTATTGGTCAATGGGTGCTGGAAGACCCTTAAATGAATAGAATCATCCATCAAGGAGTTTGAGGAAAACCACAGATGGAAGGTCATAACTTGGTTTTTGGGATCATCTCCCTACTTTCCATTGAATTTTGGAATGTCCAATGGAAACTTTACCGAAATCGCAGGCCACAAAGGGTTGTGTTGAATGGGATCATTTATCAATTTGGATAAATTAGGTAAATCCAAAGTTTCTAGGAAAGGTAACTGATGATTGGGTTCCACAGACTAGTAGTATTGATAAGGCATATATACACCAATAGGACCATATGTTGACTAATATATAGGTTGTTGAAATGGTTGAAGAGATGATGAAATTCCTGAAGATCCATGTGAAGGGGGTTGACCTCCAGGATTAGGGCCACCAGGACCACCAAAACCACCGGGGGGAGGACCTCCAGGGCCTCTGGGACCACCAGGACCACTAGGACCACCAGGACCAATAGGAGGAGGACCATGAGGATCACCATGACCTCCAGGACCACTAAGAGGAGGACCGCTCGGTGCCCCGAGAGGAGGATCTCCATAAGGTGGTCCTCCAACACCTCCAACAGTATGAATAGGTATTCCTCCCATTACTGACATGTAATACCAATTGGGTTGCCCCCATGATGTAAATGTATTCCCAAGTTACGAAATTCCAGTATAGGACATTCCTATAGAGGTAGGTTGATAATTCATATTCCCTACAGGTACTTAATTTGTTGGGTAACCATAACCCCACGGAGGTTGATTAACTACAGGTTGTGCTGCTAGGGGATGACCTGAACTTAATGGAGGGTTTACCATATTTTTATTGGTGGGAGGAACATATACTGTGGATTGTCCTGCAGTAGAAGTCTGTCTATTGTTAGTAACAATTCCACTAGCAGATAATGTAGGTCACACCGGGGGTTTCCCCCTGGCGTTAGAAGGTACAGATGCTACTGGAACTGAAGGTTTCCCCCCAGTCATAGAAGGTATAGGATGATTAGGGACAAACCTAGAATTCAAAACTGTAGGCATGGAATTGGAGGTTTGTCTTGGATTGCGACAAGTCCTAATTTCAGCCACATGCCAAGGATCTATATTACATAGTAATCTATCCTATATAGATTCATTATGAGGTGCAAGCATGACCAGCACTTTGTCTAGTCTTTGCATCCTCTCTTGAAAGTCTCGTGCACGGTGAATAGATGCTTGGATTTGTCTATATTCTTCTTCACCGAGAGAATTTTGTTTAGGAGAGGTTCTATTAACCCCAAATGAGGAAATGGCCTAACCCATAGAAGTTCTCCAAAATGGAGCATCAGGGCCATACTATGGTTCATCAGGACTATCGGTCCGACCTTCCATAGGAGGATGAAAGGAAGTTTCATCCATAGCAAGCTATTGAGCCAAGGGATTGACGTAAAAAGTGAATTGGTCTCCACTTTCTACAACCATATTTTCTTCCTCATGGGAACTAGTTGCATCTCCTTGGTCGATGGCTTCCATTGGACTTTCTCTTGTAACCGAAGGAAAATCAGGTGGTAAGCCTTGATTCCTTCTGGATCATCTCAATTGAAACTCATCCAGATTGCATAAGTCACTAAACCTAACCTAGGGTTGAAAAACTAAGTAGAAACACACAAATCTTTCTCCTACACAATCTACAGGCCACAGGAAAAAATAAGTGATAGGATGAGCTCAATATAGTTGGTCTCTCACAAGGATTGTCAAGAAGGCGCAACTCGCGATATACTGTAGGGTCCAATAGTAAAACACGGTGAGGAGGATCAACCGTCCCTCACCTGAATACCTGACTACCTGGACGACATGTGCATAGTAATCTCCCTGAGTGTTGTTCTCGGTGTATTTCTCCAAACAAGACATCCAAAGGTTTTTTCTCAAATGGACACAGAATCCTAGTGAGGTCTCCCGATATACACAAGGTACGTGGGAGCTCACTAGAGGAAATTTGGGGTCTAAAATGGGCCTTATAAGAAAATGTGCCAACAATAAGTTCTCGTGAGTTGGATTTCAAGAACCAATAGAATTTCAATAAAATGAGTCAACCATAATGGTTGAATTGACATATTTGTCCTAAAAAAAACTATTTCTTTTGTTTGTATTTTCGACATATCGCCCTGTGTTTTTACTCAAATTTCAATCAGGAGAGCTCGTTGGATGCGGAATGATGTCATCATCACATTTTTTTAGGTATTTCTTATTTTTGGGGTAGCAGGGTCCGTCAAAAGTATGCAGTGTGGGTACTCGTTGGATGCAGAATCAAACTCCACATCCAAAAAGCTCTCTCGATCGAAATTTGAGTAAAAACACAGGGAGATATGTCGAAAATACGAACACAAAAAGTAGTTTTTTTCATTCTTCCTCCAAAATTAATAAATATTATTTTATTATTTTAACTACTGTATTATTATTTTCCTTAGGAGGCCCATTTTAGACCTCAAAATTCCTATAATGCAAATCGGTAGTAGTGTTGTCTAATGCACAACCATCCACAAGGGGCCTTTCAATATACAATTGTGTATGTGAAGTACCTTTCTATATATCTCAATGGTACGTGAAAGGCCATTCAATATATGGATGGTACGTTGAAGAATCGCACAAGTCTCGAGTTGAATTGCAGGTGAGTAACAACAACTCCTACATTTTATGATGCCCGAACATGTCACTAACTTATCACTCAAATTTCTATACAATTTTAGACCCATAACTACTGTTAATTTTATCTTGAGTGGTTAGGTGAATGCATGAGATTTTGATAGAAATGTAAATCCATGCAAATAAGAAATGTAGATATTTCCACTTTACTTTTCAAGACATGCCTAACTATGGGAAGGAGAGAGTATTTTTCAATTTCCACTCTAAAACCAAAAATTTTCTCAAACAACTACATTGAACCAAACTTTTTCCAAGAAAGAGAACAAGAAACAAACTTCAAACCAATTTTGAAAGCAAGAAAACTAGGGTAAGATCTCTTTTTCTAAGAAGAAAGACAAAACACACTCAAAAGCATAATCAATTTTCAAATTTTCTTTTAAAACTAGAAAGATCTAACTTAAAATTATCAATATTTTTTCTTTTAATGAGATGGAAATGTAAAAGAAAGAGAAGACAGATGGAAATATGAAAGCTGATGAGGCTAATCAGGTATCCAATAGTTCTTTCTCCAACAAAGATATGAACAATTCTCAACAAAAAAATTTCTTTTCCAAAGTAAAAAGAAGTCTTTCACAAACTTTTTAATGAAAAATGAAAAAGGAAAACAATCAAGCAAGTCTTTCTTTTTAGATTGATATAATGATAAGACTGATATCTAATCAATTCTAATCTCTCAAACAACACTTCGTTCAAAAAAACCAAAACCAAGAATATAAGCCAACAAACAGATGAACCTATCCTAGCTCTTTGATTTCAACAAAAAAAGTTGTTTACCACATCAAAATTGACATTCAATCATTCATATATATTTAATACAAACCCAGACATTCAAAACTGAAGACAACTAACCAAAATGTTTTGCAAAAAAAATTGAAAAAACTAAGCCTGGAAAAGGCCTACCTGGAACCGCATTCAGAGATTTACTTACAGAGCAGTTTTGATCCAGAACTGCTTCCTGATTACTAGTCCCAAGTAGTGGCATTGCTTCCTGATTACTGGTCCCAAACAGTTGCACCGCTTCCTGGTAACTGTCTTCGGGTGGTGGCACCACTTATTGCTTGCAGGACATGCGTGGTTCCCTGTAAATGCATAAAAAACAAGAAGATGGTGAAAAAGCAAGGTTAGATTACTGTGCAATTGGGATTTAAGACAATTATTAACAATATTTAAGAGCATAGAGGGTCAAGAAAACTCATATCTAAACATATATGAAGATACCAAATCAATAACCACTAGATCAATAGATCAGCCAGTGGATCTCATTGAATTGATGAAGGAAGGGAGCTTGGATTTCAAACAAGTGTTCTTGAAAAAGACTAAGGAATATCATATCAACTGAAGCTCTTCCCCAGTAGAGTCGCCGGATTTTTTGTTAGAAATTTTGCACCTTCTATGGGCAGAAGTTGTTCCTTTGGTCTGAATGGTTCAGATCCAGAACAAATGGTTCATAATAAGGCTAAAAGACTTTCCCTAGAAGCTATAAACACCTGGAATGCAATATTTGATGGAGTGATGTGGTTCTTCTCCTATGATAGAAGGTCTCCAAGTAAAAACCTGTATAAACACACCAAACACATAAGATATCAAAGATACGAGAACATCGTCTATAGATCTATGCCAATGACTAAGGAATTTGACAATAACATGCAATATTATAACATAACAAGTATATGGGAAAGAATCCAATTTTATATTAATAAAATGAATAAATATTTTACAACCTATGCCTTAGTGTTGGTATGCTCTTTCACAAATCCAACATCTTGTTTCTAATAGCCCCAACTTTTCTCCCTCAATCTCTCTTGATTAACTTAGGCCAGAATATCAAAGCAACAACATAACATTACTCTCTCCCCAACCATGGAGATTGATCCTTCTTTTATAGGCTTGGAAGGGATAGGGATGGTTGAGAAATTGGTGGGTGAGGTTGCTAGGAGATCCTACAAGGATTGATCCTAAGCCCAACTAACCCTAGTGATCAAGAATAAGGGTGCCACAAATCCTTCTTTCAAGAAGCTTCGTGAGAGCCTCTCTTTTTCACTTTTTACCAAGGGCACCGCTCTTTGTTCACTATGAAAGAGTGGTTCTGGGTAGAATTACGCCTTGCTTAAAGGGTAAAGGCGGTGCCACCACTTATTTCCAACTGAGTTAAGGCAGTGCTGAATAAGGTACCACTTTTTGACTAAAGGGTAGAAGCAGTGCTGGATTTTCATATACAAAATTAATATCTAGACCAATGTTCTTGCTTCACAATTTGGGATTGAGAGAAACACTAAAGTTTGGGATATTATCACATGCTGATGATGATATTTAGGTATAACAACCCAATGTTAATAATGTCTCTATATCAGTTAGTCGAAAGAGAAGATCTTGGGATTTTTCTACACTAAAGCGATGTTCATACATGACCCCTACCAATGATTTGTACTCACTAAATAGTCTTTGAGCTGGTCCATTCAGTGAAATCCATATTGTATCAACACCTTTTAATAGTTTTTTTTAATCCATAATATCGGCTTCAAATTGTTGAAACTCTGTAAATCACTTAGGACTATGACAAAAGTATCCATTAGTCTCACATACAAGTTCTTCAACTTTTGAAACCAGTGGAAACTTGCTTACTATTTTAAATGCAAGATTCATTCTATGAGCCATACAATGAATACTAATCATAAACAGTGAAGCTAATAGTTGTATTTTGACACAAATCCCATTCCTTTGTCCTTACATGATTGATGCTCCATCTGCTCCAACACATACCAACCTTTTTGCTATCATTAAACCATCCATACCACCAGTTTCCTTCAAAGTCTTAATAACAAGTTCATAAATATTTGCAGCTGTAGAACTTTTCTTCATTTTTTGAATCCTAAGTAGATATGAATTCCTAATATGACCATTAACCATATAAATACTCATGCATACCCATGAAGTATTATCAATAGTTGTAACTTCATCCAAATATAGTGAAAAAAATATAGCATTTGCAATCTTCTCTTTCAAATCATCCTTTTCTACTTGAGCTAGATATTTTGCCCATTCCCAACCACTCGTTACAGACTAGTGAGAAAATGGAAAATTTGATAAATCAAGAAAAGATACATAGTTCTTATAATCTAGATAATATGCCATAGGGTGACCTCTGGATAAGATGTGAAATACAGTGCTTAATTGCATCGTCTTGGATAGTAAATTTATTTCCATTGTTTTACAGAGTTGTGATAGTCCCTCCACTTGCCTCAAGTTTACTCCTACTTATTAAGTATTTATTATATTCTTCTTGATATTTGACATGTCGACATTCCTCAGAATATTTCCATTTGGTAATAGACTTATCCTCACCATTTTCAATTTGTTTGACATAAATATTTCCCGCATGCTTCTCTATTGTATCTATCTTCATTTGCAATTTTACTGTCTTACCCAGTTTCCAACTACATACAATGCATTTAACTTCTCGTGTAGCTTCATTCTCATTTATTGAAGTTATTGGTTCAATAAAAGGAAATCTTGAGGCCCATTCCAATTGGAATTTTGTTAAGAACTTGTGTCAACCCTCCTCTTTATTTTGTTAGTATATTTTATTGGACGCATATGCTTTATAAGTCATCCCCATTAGTATGTTGTATTATCCCACATTCATGGGGATTAATAGTTGATGTTAAGTCATCCAGTTTGTATGTTGTATTATCCAACATTCATGGGAAGTAATAGTTGTTTAGATTAGACTTAGTATATAACTAAGTGTTGAGGCCAATGAAATCATCGACGAGTTATTTTGTATTGAGTTTGCCCAAAGGAGGTTTCCCCCTCGAAGTGGCCCGCGATCAATAAAATCTCTTTTGTGCTCCAATATTTCTGTTATATTGTGCATTTTGATTGTTTATTGCAAGAGGTTCTCCACATATGGTATCAGAGCACTTTCCTTGGAACAAGTGGGAAGTTTTTTTTTCTAAAAAAAAGAGGGAAAAATTGGGAGATGACTTTTAGATAAATTTATGAAATGTTCTAAAATAACACAAAGAAATAGGTTGCATATCTGAATTCCTCTTGCAAAAATACACAATTTCCAAAAAAAACCATCTCTTTTGGAGTTCCGGAAGTGGAGATATCACGGATTTAAAATCAACAATTTTTCAGAAATTCGATGACCGCCGTGAAAATTGCAGAGTGAAAATATATTTGACCGGGTGCCCAAATTTCTATTCCGATTGCGTGGGTAGAAGAAAAGTGGTTTTTCTAGTTCTAAAAATAGGCTATAAGAGCAATTCTGAGCAATATAGATCAGGTTATGTTGATTTTAAAATTTCGTCTCAAAACCCTAACTCTAATTACGGGTTTTTTTTGGTCATCAGGTGGAATTTCTGCCACATTTTTTCTGGCACTGTGATTATTGTAGTAGTTCTTCTTCTTGCAGCGGTACTATTCATTTGGATCAGGGAATAAAACCTATCTGTTTAACTGTGGGAAGTACTTGGGCATAGTCGTAAAACTCATTGTGAGGAGTACCACAGGAACCCCAAAGTAGCTGGCCATTGAGAGGACCTGTCAAGTGAAAAGGGAAACAACCCCCACCAGATTGACTAGATTCCCATCCATGAGGAAAACCAAAGAGCTATCATTTTTGGCCAAGTGGTTAGTAGTTTTGCTGCGTTGTGAAGTGAGGGGTACTGCCCCAATACTCAAGCCTGAGACAACCTTGGTGGCCGAGTGACTACCTTTGAACCATTA
The DNA here is from genome assembly GCA_001517045.1 of Pseudotsuga menziesii. Lineage (NCBI taxonomy): Eukaryota > Viridiplantae > Streptophyta > Pinopsida > Pinales > Pinaceae > Pseudotsuga > Pseudotsuga menziesii. Next base: position 193,979 of record LPNX010009578.1, on the reverse strand, counting down.
GGAAGTCAAATATACCTAGGGCCCATATCTATTTATAGTTGATAATGCATAGAATTCCAAAATTGTCATAGATCATTTACTCCATTTCAAGTTGATAAAGCACAAATTTATTTCTTAAAAAAAATGAGTATAATTTTTTTTTTTAGCCATATCTTCCTTGATTTAGCTCTGTTTCCCTTGAAAATTCATAGTCACCCCTGTCATTCCATTCTGCATATTTCATTCATTGAGGACCCTATCCCAAATTCCACTTCTCGAAGATAAAAAATTAACATTTTTCATAACTTCTTCAATTCTCACCTAATCGCCTTCAAATTTTGACATAGTGTTCATTTCTGAATTCTACTTCATTGTCACTCTCTCATAAATTTTCTGATTCTTTCACTCCGCTTCTGAAATTCACATTTTCTGTTCCTTGTCCTTGAGAAAGTGTCCCAAACCTAGTCAACTCCAATTACCCACTCACGTCTTTCCCAACTAAAAAATTTTCTTTTCTAAAACCCTCTCTGTTTTTTTTTTCTACCTATTTCCCTCCCCCCCCCCCCCCACAAAAAAAAGAAAATTCTTGTTGTTGTCACCCACACAAGAGAAAATAGACAAATTGAAGAAGAACTTGTCACCCTCAAGACCAAACTCGCAGATCTTGATCAAGTATTTCTCGACCTCTATCTTCAACATTCAACCATGAGCAACCGACAACATCTTGAGTCTTCTGCAGACACCGATTTCTCTTCTTCCAGCAACTTTCATGGGCCAAAGATTGATTTTCCTCGCTTCAATGGTGATGATCCAACTAGATGGATACATAAGGCAAAACAATACTTTAATATGCATAGCACTTTTGATGTCACCAAAGTCCCACTTGCATCATTTCATTTGGATGAATCCCTTCAATGGTTTTGTTGGTACATCAAGGATCATAAAGAGCCCCAATGGACAGATTTTTACCAACTCTTTTTGCACCGATTTGGCCCTAGTGGTTTTGATGAATTCACAGGAGCACTCACCAAACTTCGCCAGACTGGCACTATGAGAGAGTATCAGACATAATTTAAGAAATTAGTCAAGTAAACAGAAGGATTTTCTGATGCATTCTACAGGAGTTATTTTATCAGTGGTCTTAAGGATACAATCTGATCTGAGGTTAACATGTTCTATCCCAACATAATGATGGAAATCCTACGGTTGGCTAAGTTGGTGGAGAAAAATAGCAGGGGTCAGCAACACCCCAAATCCACTTTTGTTCCATTCAGAAATATGGTTTCCCAAAGACATCCAATCCCTCCAGCTCCTAGACCCACTCCTATCAAGCATTTTTTTGAAGCCGAGATGCGAGCACGTAGGGAAAAAAGACTTTGTTATAATTGTGATGGGAAATTCACCTGGGGACATCAATGTACTGAACAAACACTCTATCTCTTGGATGTGGGTTCTCCACCTGCACTTGAAATTTTTTAAGCTCCTCAGGATCTAGTAGATGATCAGATCGACATTCAGCAGCCACCTTTTGACCCTCACTCTCATGACGAACACCCAGATATATCTCTCCATGCATTAGTTGGAGTCACTGTCCCACAAACCATGCAGGTCAAGGGTTTCTTCAAAAAGATTCCTGATTTTGGTAGCACCCATAACTTCATTGACCCTCAGATTGCCAAACAAGCTAATAGTGTTGTCCATCCTTGCTCCATCTTTAAAGTCATGGTTGCCAATGGGAGCACCTTATCTTGCAAAGGAAAGTGTCACATTGTGTGTGTCTCTATTGGAGATTATAACTTGTGCTCTAACATGTTTTCCATGCCTCTGGGAGGATGTGATATGATTTTGGGAACTCAATAGTTACGCACCCTTGGACCCATCTTATCGGATTTTGCTGAATTGTGGATGCAATTTTCAGTCAATGTGAACAAACACACATTCAATGGCTTACAACCAGGTTCTCTCAGCATCATTAGTTTCCATCGCATGGAAAATATCCTTAAGATGAATTCACATGGTATCATCACTCAGCTCTATTTCATTCAAATGCAACCTTCAGCAGTCTCAATTACTCCCTTGGATCTTTCATTCTAATGCACCCTTTAGATGCTTGATTTTTCCAAGCTCTTCACTATTGAGAGTGATGCTTATGATAATGGACTTGGGGTTGTCCTCTTTCAAGATGAACATCCCATTGCATTCACTGACAAATCCCTTTCTAGAAAGAATTTATCCACCTCTACATATGAGAAGGAAATGATGACTATTTTGCAAACACTACAGAAGTGGTGGCCATCCATCTTAGAGAATCCTTTCGGCATCAAGCCTGATCACCAGAGTTTGAAATATTTCTTGGAAAAATGGGTCTCATCCCCAACACAACAAAAATGGGTTAGCAAACTCAAGGATTATGACTATGAGTTCACTAACAAGAAGGATGAGGACAATCTTGTGGTGGATGCTCTTTTCCGCACATTTGATTCCCATGTTTCTCTTTCAGTTATTTCTATGCCTATTCCAACTTGGTTACACTCTATTTAGCAAGGCTATGTCAATGACTCCTCATTATCTGAAATCATCCAATAGTTGGCTAGTAACCCTTATGTGGTACCGTATTCATCTTGGGATGGATTTTCTCTGAGATACATGGGTCGTCTCATGCTTCCCCAAAACACAGTCCTTAAACATGTGGTCTTTTATGAACTCCATGCTTCTCCATCAGCAGGGCACTCTACGTTCATCAAAACATATGAGATGGCACGACATAACTTCTTTTGGAAGGGGGTGTGACGAGAAATTCAACATATGGTTGCCGAATGTGCTCTTTATCAGCACCACAAGGGTGAAACTACACTCCTTTCTGGATTGCTCGAACCTTTTCCCACCCCTATAAGGATTTGGACATATATTTTGATGTATTTCATTCTAGGGATCCCTAAGTATGGAGGGAAGACTGTAATCTTGGTTGTGGTGGATCAACTCTCCAAATATAGTCATTTTTGTGCTCTCAGCCATCCATATACCACCTCTTCAATCACACAAATTTTCATGGACCAGATATTCCTTCTTCATGGAATCCCTTCTTCCATTGTATTAGACAGCAACACAACTTTCACAAGCCATTTTTGCCTCACTGACACCAAACTAGATATGAGTTCGGTTTATCACCCACCAATAGATGGTTTGACTACAATTGTCAACAAATATTGGGAAACTTATCTTTGTTGTTTCACCTCTGAAGAACAACATCAGTGGTAAAAGTGGTTCCCTCTTGTTTAATGGTGGTACAATAATTCTCACCATACTGCATCTAAAATGACTCCATATGAAGCTGTTTATGGTCATGCACCTCCAATATTCCTTCCATCCTCCCCTAGCAGTTCACCAATTCAGGCAGTTGGCATGGTTCTTCGAAACCGACATTAGATTCTTCACCTCCTGCAGGACAATCTTCACATGGCAAGAACCTACATGAAACAACAGGCCGATCAACACCGTTCTGAGCACACTTTTCAAGTTGGTGATATGTTTTTTCTTCGTTTGTAGCCTTACAAGAAATCCTTCTTGAAAGACAAAGGGAATAAAATGCTCGCTCCAAAGATCTTTGACCCTTATACGGTTCTTCAAAATAGTGGGTATGTTGCTTATAAATTGGCACTTCCTCCTTCTCACATTCAGCAAGTGATTGGCACCAACATCAGTGCACAAATTGTTTTACCAGAATGGGATAATTAAGGATCCAACATTTTGGAGTCGAAGGCCATCCTCAATAAGCACACTTGTTAGCTTCTCTCTCAATCCATCATAGAGGTCTTCAATTCAGTGGCACAGCATGCAACCAGAGGATGCTACATGGGAACCACTGCTTCAGATTCGGTAACAGTTTCCACATCTTAATCTTTGAGGACAAATCTTTTCTAAGAGAGAGGGGATTTTAAGAACCTGTGTCAACCCTCCTCTTTATTCTGTTAGTATATTTTATTGGATGCGTATGCTTTTTAATTCATCTCGTTAGTATGTTGTATTATCCCACATTCATGGGGATTAATAGTTGATGTTATACCATCCAATTAGTATGTTGTATTATCCCACATTCATGGAGAGTAATATTTGTTTAGATTAGACTTAGTATATAACTAAGTGTTGAGGCCAATTAATTCATCGAAGATTTATTTTGTATTGAGCTTGCTCAAAGGAGGTTGCCCCCTCGAAGTGTCCCGCGATCAATAAAATATCTTTTGTGCTCCAACATTTCTGTTATATCATGCATTTTGATTGTTTATTGCAGGAGCTTCTCCACAAATTTTCTCCCTGCGTCCCATTGGTCTTTCTTCTTTTTTCATGATTTTGAATGATTTATGTTACCTCCCAAGGAAAAACCTTCAACATTATCATTGTCAATTTCTTGTTGATTTGCATTTATCTCACTTGGTTCACTAGAGGAACCTATTTTATCATTTGTTATATGGTTATTAGATGCATTCTCATAAGTGTTGACATCTCTCTCATTGATGGATTTCTCAAAATAGTTTGAATCATGAAGAGAATTGGGATTCTCAGTTGAGGCTTCTGAAAGTATGAGAATACATCCCTTTGTTTTGATGTTTTCTTTCCACAGTCTGGATTTGACATCTCGTTGAATATTTCACAATTTAAATATCAAATAAATTTAGAAACCCAAAGTGAACCCTGCATAAGAAAATAGAAATAAAATTAATACAATTTGTAATATATCCATGATGACATGAATTCTATAGGCTAGAAAATTTAAACCTAGTAAACTAAACCCATCCATGATGAACTTCAAAATTAGGCTCCACTGTAACAAATGGAGGAAGGTTTTGCAACCTTCTGGACCTACGAAGAAGTTGATCCTCCATAGCTATAAATTTGTCTCACACATCTAAAGGCCAACTAAGCACATACAAACCAAACAGCACACACTAAAAATATCCTAAGTAACAAAGACACATCAGATAAAATATACACCTTCCAATCGAAATATTGGCATGAGTAGGGCCCACGTCCAACCAGTGAATATCGAAGGATGGTTACTTGGCATCTCGTGAATATTTATTTGGGTACAAGCGCTGGAATCACCCAACTTCCCTCCCAAATTTTCAACCGAGGTTACCTTCCAAGTCCGTCCTAGGTGTACAGGAAATATCCTTCCAATACCACCTGTGTAAGATCCTAGTGTATGGAGACTAAGGCTACCAAATATACACCGAGAGTCCGGTGGAATAGTCACTGGCTTGATCGATGTGCATGGGAAGAGTAGATAAGTCTAAAACCCTATCAATACTGGCACTTCACGGGGCCCAAGAAGTGGTATTGATAATATCCCCAAACGCACACCAATCCTGGTAAACAATTGAACAAGAAAGTGGAGGGGTATCTCCTCAACCGAACTCTCATGTGGCCTCATGCTTAAATCCTGTGTGATAGGAGCTTTCTGGATTATCTCTTGTAGAAGTGGATTTACCTAAAGATAGAACAATACGTTTGAAATCAAAGTGTTTTTGGACATTTTAAATATCCTAGTCCGAAAACCTAGCCTAAGCTAGTTGATGCTCGAACCTATAAAAATAAAATTACTAATAGATTTTAAGTTAAACGTTCTTTTAATGGTTGTATTACTCAAGGTAGTGAAATGAGACTATATTGTGTTATAGACACAACAAAGTGAAAGAAAATGATGTATACAAATTTCAAAGTGAATGCAACTAACAATGCAATTTTTTTCTTTTTCTTTGTAAATGAAAACTATTGAAACCTTTTTTTAACAATTTGAGAAACTACAAAACTTAAAATATTTTTTATTTTTCTGAAAATTTGTGAGAAAAACAACTAATGCAAAATATAAAATTCCTTTTGTCTTTCCATACACTAATGAAGTGATAAATTGATAATTACATCCTAATCTAGGAAAGTGACAATTAGATAATGGAACATAATCCCTTAAATATCTCAATCAGGTGCTTGTTTTTTAGTGAAATGTTTGAAGGAGATTGATCTGGTTGTTGTGAATTTGATCTATTCCACATAGAACTCCACCACAACTCCAGAATGCTTTAAAAAATATTATACCATTATCTCATTAAATAAATCAAAGGAATAAACAAAATAAGCAAACATTACTAATCAAATTTCAAGATATTCATTCAACAAACGTGCATTAGCATTTATGAAGGAATATTATAATGTTTATTATAATTTGTGCAACTTAGAACTTTATTCCTCCCTAACAATCCTTACTTATAACCAAGATGGACCAAATAATGTGCCATTAACATGGCCCATCATACCCCTAAACTATAAGGTTTTGCATGTCCTCATGCAACAAAATTATGTATTGGTCTCATGCTTCCATTTCCTCTTATATGATCATAATTTAGATTCCTTCGCATATTCCTTAATAGACGGGATTGAATACAGGAAACACAGACTAAAAAGGAAACAATTGGAAATGGAAAGTTACTGGAGGAATCTCAGAAAAAAAATAGATCTTTAAGATATCCATTCGATCTTATTAATTATTCTTTTGTCTATGAAAGTGTCTTGGATTTCGATTGATATAAAATTTGTAGCATTTCAACTTACGTTGTTAAAGGAGGACCTTTCCAATTCAAACCAGAACCTAGTGGCACGTAACTAGCCAAATTCCTAATAACATTGATGACAACCAGTTCAGCTCAACCTTGGGATAGATTTCTTAAGCCTCTTTTCATGAGCAATTCCTAATTTCTTCTCCCATGGTCTAGCAGCAACAGGAAGTGTTCTAGGAGTATGCTCTTAGGAAGTGGTCCAAAATGACTTATGGTCTAGAATGACTTGTGTGAAAACATAGCTAACCTGGTAAAACTTGATACGTAGGGTTAGTGACCCTCTTGGGGTGTTTTCTCTTGTTTTTTGGGAGGGTAACCTACTATTGAAGGAACCCCTCCCTTTTTGAAGGGACACCTCACTCGAGTTGTGTATGGTTAAACAATGCATTCAATTCATGTTTGCATTATCTCATCTTGTGATCTTTATTTCTCTTTTAAAGTGTTTTAAGCATAAGGGCATCTCTATCTTTGGCGTTTTTTTCCTTTAGTGAACTTGTGAATTTATTGTGTAGTGCACTTGTACTTGACATATTTCTCTCTAGTGCACTATTGATTGATTTACTATAGAATTTGGGTTTGTTTTTGGTTCTATTCGATTCCCTACTTTCATTTGTGAATTTCAACCTTTGGACTCAATAAATTCCATCATTGGAGACTCACTATTGGAAGAATGAATTTTGAAGGACTATTGATGACCTCAGTCCACTACTTCAGTGGCTATGTCGTGCTATTATGGAGGAAACATTACCTACTCATTGTTAAACCTGTAAATGGTAGGAACAATGTGCCAGAATCCAATACTACAGGAATATGTTCATGCTAGTGTGGAATGTGGTCAAAGAAGACAACAGAAGTGGAATTTATTTTTCAAGTCATTAGGTCATTTTTACCTAGTTTTGTTGATTTGTCTTTTTATATATATATTTTTTCAAGTCACCGTCATTTTTACCAATGTTTGTTGATTTGTTTCAGGATTATATATATATATATATATATAGTCACTGGGTTGAAAAATCAGGAAGTTAGAATGATTTGTGTTCTAGGAGTGGTCTCGTAGCAACAAGAAGTGTTCTAGAATGACTTATGTTCCAGAACTTATTTATGCCTAAATCCTCAAAAGTGAAGTTGTTTTACTTTTCTTCATAAACTTATAATAGTTGTTCTATTCTTACTCTAAAAGTTTAAGCGATTATGGAGTTGGGGGTGAGCCTAAAGAGTTATACTACTACCCAAAGGTTGACCAAATTTTTCAAGAGTTGTCCATACAGTCAAATACGTTGTTCCTAGCACCAAAAAAGGTGAAGGAAGTAAACAGGGTATTATCACACCCCTAAAGCATGAGGAAGTCGAAAAGGACAGTGAAGTTGTTGTATAAGCAATGCATTTTGTAACTCCTAAAGTACCTACCCCTTAGATGATTGAATAGAAACCCAAAGAATATATTCATGTAATTGAAGGACAACGAAAGGTTGCATTAATCTGAATTTAGGCATTGGCATAAAACTACAATTTGCAAGCAATGACTAGTAAAACACTCCAAAATAAAATAGTTAGAAACAAAGATGCCAACTAGAAGTTTAGATTATACTATTCATCTCAATGGGATTTGTATTTCACAGGGACAAAAATTCAAGATATTGGAATGCAACAATAAGTATCTTGGTAAGAAGAGGAAGATATCCATTCAATTGAAGGATAGACAAAGGGTGATTATTCTGAATTTAGGATTTGGAAGAAAATACAACTTGCAAATAATGACTACCAAAATATTATAATACAAAACAATTATAGATAGACACCAGATAGAAGTTTCCATTATGTTTGTTCAATAAGAAATTACCATCATACTCAGATAATGGTGATCTATTGACCCAACGTAATAAACTCATACAAAATTTGTATTTTTGCACTATTTGTATTTTTCACTATTTCACATTGATGGACAAAATAAATTCAAGACAAGATCAAAAAACTTTCTTCAAGAAGTACTCGTAGTTGAAAAGATAAACAAACTACAAAAATTTATGATAATATGAGATAAGATAATTTTATTAATGTCTAACAAATTACCATTAAAAGTGGGTTAATGGCACAAAAAGAGTACATAAGTACATGGTGGGAGTGTAAAAGTAACTCCTATATCAACACTATCAAAATATAAGAGCAAACATTGTTCATATTCAACACATTCTGTTTGTTTTATAATTGTATTTTATTTTCCCGATAGGTATTGGAAGTAGGCCACCTGCTCATCCCACAGTGCAAGTTGTGTGAAAAGGTTCACATCTTTAAGATATCCATTCTATTCTTATTAATTATTCTTCTATCTATGAAAGTGGCCTAGATTTCAATTGATATAACATTTGTAGCATTTCAATGTACGTTGTTAAAGGAGGACCTTACCAATTTGAACCAGCACCTAGTGGCACGTAACTAACCAAATTCCTAACAACATTGACGACAACCAGTTCATCTCACCCTTGGGATAAATTTCTTAAGCCTCTTTTCATGAGAAATTCCTAATTTCTTCTCCCATGCTCTAGCACCAACATAAAGTTTTCTAGGAGTATGCTCTCCTCCGAAGGGAGCTTCAAGAGTGGGGGCGTCCCACGAGCCACAGCTAGGCTTGCATGCATTGTTACCAACCTATTCATGTTGTCACAGGACATAATTGAAATGAGAGGAGTGAACATCTCGCTCCTAAAGGGAATGGATACTCTAGCATATGCTCAAAGGATGGAATAATACCCAAATGTAGGTTCTATTGGTCTTGTTACTTGGGTGATTAGTAAATTTAGTAGGTTCCCAAATAGTGGGTAGTTTTTTATCTATGAGAGCAACATTTAGGCTCACCTCCAACTCCATAATCATTTACAGTGATTAATGAGGACATGGATGGATTTTCTCCTTACTTTACATCCACCTCTATCCCTAATGATGAGCAGTGCTTCTCCCCTTTATAGGAGTCATCCTCTTAGGCCATCCTTTCTTATGCTTTTCTCTTTCATTTCACTTGTATCTCTTTACCCTGTAGCTTTCTGGAGTTTCCTTTGTACTCCCACATAACTTTCTGGAGTTCCTATGCTTTCTAGAATATACAAACATTTCTTCAAATTCCAAGAAAAACTATAGATCTTACTAGTATAGAATTTAAAGAATATGCCTAAAACCAAAATGCATTTATACTGCATTACAAAAGACAAAGAAAAGCTAGCCCCATAACCCTGTTATAATAGTTCTAGAGAGATAATCAGAATTCAAAGGATAAGAGGTGAAAGAAGGATCCTCTGCATTACTTTTCTCAATTTTTTTAGAGTTTCAAAATTCATTTGATCAATACTGAATTCCTCAGAGCTATAAAAATCCTGAATTTTACCCTAAAAATTAATAAAAGCTTGCTCCAACTTCATATATTTCATATTTCAAAATTCAATTTCTATCTGAGCATATGACCTACACTTCCTCATGTGCTTGAGATACTTTCCATGAGAGACATAAGTGATACAATGTCACTATCACTTATCCTTATCATAATGTTTTTTTACAATTCTTTAGTCTCTTCATTAGGTTTTTAACCATGACTTCCTTGTTATCACATGTTCTCTAATGTACTTTGTTATTGAGTCTAGGATCTTTAAAATACATGATTTTCTCACTTATCTTCCAAATATTGAGAAAATAAAGAAGAACTTGATTAGTCAACTTGTTCAAGAAAAACAAAGTTGAAGTTTCCTATACATATCAACAAAGAGAGGCCAATAGTATTCATCATAATTTTTCGCATCCACAAACTGGGCTTCAAATTGATACTCTTTACCACTTCTAGAATTCTCAAGACAACCATAATCCTGATTCTAATTCTTAATATTCTTACAAATTGTTCCACGGGTGGATTTTTAGATATATCACAATCAATACTTTAAATAATATGCTTCTAGACAGAGTAGTCATAACAGAGGTCCAACAAGACAATACCTGAGTGGGAAGAAATGAGTCCTTTTGCAATTATATTACAACAAAAAATTATTCAGTAAACCTATTACTATTCCTACCTATCAAATTTATTTCAAAATCACTAAGACGACTTATAAAGACTAGTTATCAAACCCTTTGAGTGAATCTCTTAATTTGATAAAAAATTAAGTTTTCTAGTAATAAAGCAGGGTATATGAAAACAATGTCAAGCACACCCAAGCATCCCTCATCCAATACCTCGAAGTAAAGAGAATATTCATTAGTATGAAAGATACCTACTTTATTATCTCCCAGAAGCAGATGACAGTCCTAAAACAAATGACTTCTAGAGAATTCCACGGTATTGTAGACAACACATACCCTAGGAATCCTGATAGGGATGAGAAAGATCACAACTGATAAAATTCCTTTTCCAAATATTCCCATATCCAATTGTATTTCTCCCCATATTTATAGGACTGAAGCATGCCCATGGTATGACGTTTCTCACCAACGAACCCATAAATGTTAACAACAGAGTTGAAGGATCTATCCTTAATTTTATAAATGAAACTAGTTGGATACAACTACATGAAAGTATTGCACCACCAATATAACCTGATGATTCTAGTCTTCAACCCAAACTTAAAATCTAGACTGACCTTATGAATATGTAATTTGATCGTTAAACAAGTAGAAGATTAAGGAATATTGCAATGTCCTGAATCCAGTCCATCTTAAACAAAATTCCTTGTTCAAGGTTACATGCTAGATTACCAAACACATCAACTCGATTCTTTAAAATTTTGAGGACATGGAAATATTTTCTCACTTGGGACTCAATTAGTAATTTAGAAATTCTACGTATAGATATAGAGATAGACCCATTGCCTGGAGGTTTTTATGTTATGAGATAGAAAATTACTATCACAAAATATCCAAGGATCATAAAATGTCTTATATTGCTCTAAAGTGTTGACTTTAGTTTTTAGCAGAGAACTAAACATTCTGCTTGATTATTAGATGTCTTCCCAAGACCCCAATAGTAGTGATGCTTCCTTTTTCTTCCTAGATCAAAAAATACTCCCCCCATGCCCTCCATCACAGGGTTATTCTTTGTTGCACCATCAAAGAACTGTAAATGATAATTCTAGTTAACCATCCATCCATCCATCTTTCGTTGCTTAATTATCAACAGCCAGCTTTCTTTCTCATAATATTTGACACTAACCTCCTGTCTTTGCTCATCTTTGTCCAATAAATGTTTTATCCACAAACTCTCTTTTGTATATAAATCGAAAAATATTTTGTTTAAAATGAACTTTTATCTTTATCACTTCGTGCATCATAGCCCAAGATGACCCTACTACCATATTTAAATTACTTTTTTTTGCTTTAAAAATAATCGAGTTCCTCATTAACCAGATCTTCCATAGGATAAATTTAGGAAAAGATTTCCAAACATGCTTTAAAAGAGGATTATTTTAAAATAGAAGTTTTGGATAGTTTCAATGTTGGGTGATGAAAATGTCTCTCCAAGACTCGGGGAGATCAGCCTTGCAAAGGATTTTCTCCATACCTCTATTGAAAAAACACATTGTAAAAATAGGTGCAATGCATATTCTTCCATGTTCTTGGATAAGGGACATTAGGAAGGTCTAATTATACCTCTTTTACGAAGATTGTCAAATGTGAAAAAATTTCCATGACATAAAACCCATGTGAATAATTTTATTTTGGGTAAGGAATCACTATTCCATATAATGTTCGAAAGAGAACTTCAAGGCAAATTAGAAGAATTAAATTTTTGTTGTACATATTCAGCCTTGACTATATAGTTCTGAAGTTTGCTCCCCCCATTGCTCTTTCAAACCCTCACGAAGGTTTATACTTTTCTAGTTAATCTATGTTCCTTTAACATCCCACTTAGAGATATCTAATAATGAATGAAGCCGATTTATTGTCATCCAGTTGTGCAAGGGTATCCGTTCTATTTTATTTCTTAACTCCATTCCTAAAATTTTGTCATCTCGTAGTTTAATGGAGTGTGCATTTACCAATATCCAAATAGAATGAGGCTTTAGAATGCTTAAAGAAAAACTAGGCTTTAGAATGTTGTGTTTTCTTCATAGTACTTGACTCGTGAATATAGGATCGTTTCCAGCCTATAGTTGAAGCCCTAATAGGAGAGATTTATGGAAGCCAAAAGTGAAATCAAAGGTTGATTTGTGGTAAATTTATGGTCACCTGTGCACAGTATGGAACCTCCAGCCTCGTCTCTCTTCTCCAAGCTATTTGCAGCCCTATTTTATGATCTCCTAGACAAAAATAAGAAGAATTACTCCAATTCTGGGTGGGACCTATGACTAAAAACAACAGTAAACCGCCAAACATGGGAAATTTTGTGGATAGAAACAATGATAAGACGGCCTCATCTACAATTTAGGTGAACCTGGGCATATTTCATCCCCGTAATAGCGATAAAAAACACTGAATCTTCAAATCTATGCATGATTCAGTCATCAAATGATCAAACAGCCACAAAACAGAGGTCTGGGCACATTACAGCCCTCAATCAGAATCCCAAATAGTCATAGAGAGGTATTTTATGGGTGAAATAGCAGCAACTCAACATCACCATTAGATCTAGGAACTTTAGACAATTTTGAGTGCAAACAGCGGTCAAAAGTCACATCATAGCCCCAAAATGATAAGCCACATTCACCTACAACAGTTTTGGGCATGGATTTAGCCTAAAAGACAAATCTTGGATAATTTCAGACCCTAAAAACCTAGGCTAAGCCAATTCTAAGAAATTCTAGGCACATTGCAGCCCTATAAAATTAATTAACAACCACAAAAGAGGGAAGATATTCATTGTTGTCCAGATTCTGAACATTTTTTGTGAGTTTTCACATAGCAGCACTTAAAGAACAGTCTTCAAAAATTTTCCAAACCTATGCACAAGAGCAATAGTAGCCACAACAACCCTAAAAATTAATTAACTCTGCCTCACCTTATCCTCCTTTGCATTCAATCTGTGCATTATGGCTCTCTTCTCTAGTTTTGGTAATGCAAGTGGGATTGTGTTCAATGCTATGGACTGGGGTGTTGATGCAGCTGTTAGAGAGACCAAGTGTTAAAGACCCGACCCTGGATTTACAATCAAGTGGGATAAATTGGTAAGTTTGCACTGGTTGTCTCTCTAATTTCAAACCTGTGGGTAATTCCTGTTGGAATTTTTAGATTGTTGGTTTAGTTCAAATTGTAGGAGATCATTCCACACTGCTCACCCTCCCTCATTTCTATAAACTGCTCTATATTTTTTAAGCCTGGGAAATTCTAAGCATGCTCATTCAAGCAGACTAAGAAAGAGATGGTTCATTCTCTGAACTGAGAATGGATAGGGGAGAATCCCTTAGTGAAATTATGAACATTAAGAAGATGTTGAAGAGGATGAATTCCTAGATGGAAGGAATGGAATAGTCTATTGACCATATGAACAACCATATGGAGTAGCAGAACAATAATTGTGATGGGATTGAAACCAAATTTAGGGCACAGGGGGGAAATATAGAGCAAATTTTCAATGAAAGATAAATGCATTTCAATATGATCTCGAGTTTCACCCAAGGCAACCCATCTTATGTTGGGCATTGCATGGTCATAAAATAAATTGAAGAAGAGATAGTCAAATAGACTACTATGAGAATATTTGAAGGTCCAAGCTCCCAGGTTCAGGCTCAGGCTCAAAATGACCAGTACATGGATGAAAACCATAATGGCCATGTTTTCTGATAAATATGTAATGATTATATGGTTTTCATATGCATATTATTACTAGGGCAATTTTTTAAGCAGTATAGTCGTATGAACATTCTAAAAAAATTATTTTTGAAATTACGGTTTCCCAAAAGATGATAAAGACCTTTCAGTGTTTCATAACATCAAAAAGAGTGATGTTCTTATTTATTGCCTCTAGGCTTACAACCTTACCCTATAATGATGATGTGAGATGGATGTTATTGGTCGGATGTATAAACTGTGAAATTTTGAAGGTATACTAAGTAAACAGTTCATGTAAACCTTTAGAGAAGAAAACCCTAACTTGGTTGAAGTCACCAAATAATGGCAGGATGAAGAGAATACTTTCATAGAAAATGAAAAATCAGATATACCTAGTACAATACTTCAAATATATGCATTGATTGTTAGCTACCATGATTGTTAGATGCCATTATCTCACCACTCAACTGAAATATGATAGGTATTCAATTGGGTGCATATCCTATAGTTCAATATCCCAAACCTTGTGAGAGTGATAAAAGATTACCGAGGAGTGAAAAATAAGGCTTTTACATGCCTGCCTTTTTATTGATTAAGTTTGTTCTATGAATTTATTTCCTCTAATGGTTTGGGACTAGAACCCTAGTATTCTCTTTGTACATGTGTATTGTAGTGAATTGTGGGATTCAAAATTCAAGAAGCACTTCAATGCATAAATGAAAATCTCATGGACCCTCTATACTCCATCATCTTCAACCAACTAGGCCCTATACTTTCAACAGAAGCTAGGAAAACTATAAATATTATAGGGGATTGGTACATCCAAGAATATTTCACTTGTATTAGGGATTTTGGTGCTTCCTCTGCCCCATATTTACTTCCTCAATATGTTTTGTATATTTTAGTTCTTAGATGGATTTCCCATCATACTATAATTAAATGGATTACTTTTTTTGTCTCCGCTCACTCAAAGAAAACATGGTCGATATTCTTGATCAAAGTGGGAATTTTTACTTTAGTAAATGTTCCCCATGCCAAGAAATAGGTTGTATCCCTTAAGGAGTTTATCCTCTATACAGGAACCAAAAGGAAACATGATCCAAAATGGATTATTGAAGATGATTTCAAGGTTGTTAAGTTAGCTCCCTCATATAGACATGATCCTAATCTCTAGGATCTTATGTACCAGGGGGCTATTACCTATGAGTAAGTATTGAATGGCATTAAGTATAATCAGAAGAAGGAAGTGATACATAAAGTTGAATAAGTATCCATGAATATGGTTGTGGCTAAAAGAGAGGCATTACTAGCCAATGAAGAAGAAGTTGATATGCATCCAAAAAACAAACATAGGCTTCTAGAAGAACTGATTTAGGAAGTAACATTATAGAGGCTGAATAACAATTAAAGCATAAATCAATACAGGATGCATAAAAAAGCTAAAAAGGTTGAAGAAAAAATCTAAAAAGTTCAAAGAAGAGAAGAAGAGGAACTACTAACTAGAGGCCAAGAAGAAGAATCATAAGTTGAAGCAAAAATACTCAGACAAAAGTAGCTACAAGATTCTAAGGCCATAGAAACTAAGAATTCCATTATTCTCTATGGAAAGGATACTAGTATAACATAGGGAATTTCTATGCTTTCCTATTGAAATATTGTAACTTCGAAGAATATTCTATATGTATTTTTTGTGGTCCTCGATGTTCCTACCAAGAGAATCACTTGTATTTCTTTATACCTCGATGTTTCTAATCGGGAGAACTAATAAGAGTCATGAGGAAGTCCCCTCCATTGTAAGTCGAGTCATTAATACCCCAGTTGTGGTAACTCGAGCCTACAAGATTAAATTAGGATTACTCGATCCTACATAACTAAATTAATTATTAAGTGAATGAAAGAATAAAAATAGAGGTGAGGTGCTTCTCATTTGAGACACTCACACTCACTTGTGTAGTGCATTATAGAGAGAGAGAGAGAGTTGTAGCTGGAGAAGGAGGAGGATCAGTCTTTTGGGTTTTACCTTTTATCTTTTTGGGGAATTTATATTGAGGAAGATTTTGCTGGGTTTTTTCCCTTTAGGGTTTTCCCCAGATAAATATTTGTGTTCTTTTTCTATGGTTGTGCTTGTCTATCTTTTAGTGATATTTTGGTTTATGGTTATGCTGTTATGACGCTAAATGTTTTAAGATATGATATAACCATTAAAATTCAACATGATATCAAAGCCACCCTGAAAGAAGACACTGTGCAGCTGCAAAATATAGGGCTTCTTAATTTTTGGGTCTCTCTCCACAATTCATCAACAAAAGAAGGCTAGGCTGACTCTCCATTGAAGGGCGCATCTTTCTGTTGAAGTGGAATTTGATTCCGGGCATTTTCAGTTTTTGTTGCAGGAAATTAGGGATTTTTACAGAAGAGGAATTTTTGAGTGAGCCCGGCATAGGATTAATCTCCTCATAAAAATATAATTTTAGAGACCTGGGTCAAGATTTTTGGTTGTGTGAAACTCCAGGAAAGTCAAACCCTAGTTTGACCCCAGGCCTAAAAAACCCTAAAATACTGAAACTGATAGTTTTGGTAGATTCGCTATATCTCGATATTGGAGAAGGATCATGTGGCAAAACTTTCATGGGTATAACATAAATTATTTATGTACACTATATATAGGTTTCAAAATTAGATTCTCTATATTCTAGGAGATATGATTCCTCCAAGTTGAGATTCCAGCCTCTCTCGGGATTCAGCCTTAAACAGGTTACCTAGGAAGAATTTTTATATCTCGGAATACAAAGGTCCAAATTAAATTTTGCAAGATGTTACAGAAAGGGCATGGATGGTAATATCTGTGGTAAACATTTTAGACCCTGAATATCAAACAGTGACATGTGGCATTCTGTACAAGTTCTCTATTCTGAACAATCATGAAACGATCCACCTTGGGAAAACACGCATAAGTACCAATTGGTAAAACCAATTATTCTCTAACCTATGGTGTTGGAAAGAGGACATGTGAGGCTACCTCATTACGAATTTCAGAAATAGACGAGTAGTAATTTTAGATATACCACAAAAACAATATCAGGCATTCTGCAGAAGAAACTGAAGAAAACTAGGGCATCAGATATTTTGCAATTTTTATCACAGTTTTGAGAGAATAAATATGCTACTCAGCTTTCCTTCAGGTGGCACATCTTTCTATCCAATCAGATATAAAATATTCAAAGTTTTGAAAATTAGGGTTTCTCTAAAAAATCGTAGATCAGCTATATCTGAAACCAAGACGATCATGTCAAACTGGTAAGATCTAATCTTTTTCCATTTACATTTGAGGTTCTCATTTCAAAATGACCTAGCACCCGATCTTGATGAAAATCTTGGTAAAGATGAAAAAATTATGAGCATGGAAGCATAGGATTTCACTGGTTCTTAAAGAAAATGAATTGGACACCTACATAAGCGGAGAGGTTCTAGTTCCAAAGGGAGATGAGGTTAAATCCTTACACAAGAAGAAACTTGATTCATAATAAGAGAAGAGAAGATGGGAGAAACTAAAGATCAAGCGCTCATGATTCATAGAAGATCCCTCAAGCGATGAGGAATATGAGGAAATCAATTATTGAAGAACCTATTATCCATCTTATCATTTGCATAAGAAATGATGATGTCATGAATAAAGAAGATTATGAAGAAGAAGGATCAAGAAGGAGTCTACCCAAGAAACAAACATAAGTATTCAATTGTTATTTCATGATATTGTTTTATATTCAGTTGATGTGTTATGCATGATAGAATGTTTGCATTAATAACGGTATGCATGCGATGGGTAAGTAGCTCATGGTGCTATACACCTCTCCATTGCTACTTATCTAGAATGAAACCTCCTTGCTGACATATTGGATTAGTGCACAATCTCAATGATGTCATCTAGAAAGTTTCTGTGAGATATGGATGAATGTTGTATTCGATAAATAGTTGAATGATGCATCATTATGCATATGTTCTATGAAATGGATCTAACCATGCAACTGGTGCATTTGAATTATAGGAAAGGTCCTGTACAACCTCCTACAAGAAAAGAAGGATGAGACTTGTTCCAAAGAACAAGTGATGACAATTCAATATTCACTCCAATAAACATGAATCTAAATATCCCAAGGTTAGAGACACCGTGACGAAAGAAAGAGCTTCAGAGAACGATAGATCCACCTTGAAGGATGAAGACCACCATGGGTATGAGATATAACTCAAGATGAAGAAAATAATGGTGAGACTTCTAAATCAAAGTAAGAGGCCTCAAACACACTCTAGTTGTGTAACATAGTTAGGTGACATCATTGATGCTAACCTTTCTAGCTATGAAAGAAGCTATGATCAAAGAGTAATAGTTGATCATGGGGAATGATGTCTATGATATGGTTTCAAGACCTAAAGGGAAGTCCATAGTATCTTCCATATGGATCTACAAGAACAAGTGTACAAAGAAAGGTTCATGATTTGCCTTAGAAAGAATAGACTATGACATGACATACTCTATTAACCAGACCCACCAGACCCACTAGAAGTATATATCAAGCATAGAACCACCTGTATAGAATGAAGAGGGAAGATGATACTTTGCTTCAAGGGGAGTGACTACAGAATATCTCTGAGTTCGACATGGTACGAGATGATCGATCGATCCTTTACCAAGAGTAAAGTGGATTCCAACCTTCAAGGTTGAGTGCAGAATACTAGGATATGTTGATGACCTGAGAAGACAAGCTCATGGAATATTCTATGATGAAAGAATACTAGAATGATGTTTGGGATATAGTACTCAAACCAGAAAGCAAGAATGTGGTTTCTGCCAAATGGATTTTCAAGATAAAATATGTTGTTGATAGAAGTAAGGCAAGACTTGTGACCAGAGGTTTCTCTCAAAAAGAGGGAATTAATTCTAAAGAGACACTTGCTCCAGGAAGCAAGGTACACTTCCTTCAGAACTATCATAGTACTTGCATCCATGATGAAGTGGGACTTACACCAGATGGATGCGAAGCTAGCCTTCCTGGATGGTGTGATTGAAGAAGAAGTATACATAGAACAACCACAAGGATTTGAAGTTGAAGACAGATAAACTCATGTATGCAAGTTGAAAAAGGCCATGTATGGCTTGAAGCAAGCTCCCTGAACCTAGTATGGAAGGATAGATAGTTTCTTGATGAAAGCCTATCGTAACCTTTTCTTAAAGGTTATAGAAGATGAACCTGTCATACCATTACTGTATGTGGATGATCTATTTCTAACAGGGAATGAGAAACATATTGTAGAATGCAAGAATAAGTTCACTGAATAATTTGAGATGAAATACCTTGGGTCAATGCTTTATTTCCTAGGTCTGCAAGTATGGAAAAGTTTAGAACGAATATTTCTCAACCAAGGAAAGTATGCAGTAGATATATTGAAAAGATTTGCTACGTTGGAATGCAAATCCATGGCCATACCCATGGATTCCAACCAGAAGTTGTTACTCAATGACTCATCAGAGTTAGTGGATGTGACTCAATACAAACATATTATTGGGTCATTGATGTATCTAACCAATACCAGACCAAACATTTGTTTTGTTGTGAACACCTTGAGTCAATATCTAGTTCAACCTAGACAGGTTCACTTGATAGCTGCAAAACATGTGATGAGATATCTGAAAGGGACTATAGACTTTGATCTATACTATGATGGAAACCATGATTACAGATCGTATGGCTATACAGATGTACATTGGGCTGGAAGTGTCTCAGACAGAAGAACCACATCAGGTGGATGTTATTGTTTGGGGTCTGCTATGAGTTCATGGTTTAGCAGGAAACAGTCCAGATTTTCTCTTAGAACAGCTGAAGTAGAATACATAGTGGATTGCTTTGCTAGTTGTGAAGCCATATGGATTCAGAAGCTGATGTCAAGTCTCTCTAACCTAGAGATGGATACTACAATGATTCTATGTGATAAACAGAGTTGTATAAATATGATAGAGAACCCTGTGTTCCATCGAAGCACATAGAAATCTGGTATTTCTACATACGAGATAAGGTGCAGATGATGATGTTTCATTATTCCCATACTGAACATATAGATGATGTTTCAGTATTTACATACTATAGATGCAAATGATGGTGATTCAGTATTTCTATACTGAAGATTAGAGATGATGATGCTTTCAGTATTTATATACTGAAGATATAGATGATGATAGTTCAGTATTCACATACTGGATATATAGGTGATGATAGTTCAATATTCACATACTGAAGATGTAGATGATTATGTTTTAGATGATGATGTTTCAAGATGATGATTCAACACTGATGTGTTAAAGAATCCTATGCCTTGGGTAAAGTTTGAATACTTTCATGACAAGCTTGGTGTTGTTTAGAAAGACCTTCCTTGAAAGGGGGAGCAATGATGTTGCAGTGGGATTATATCATCCTTGGACACTTGTCCTAAAGTGATCCAGTGAATTTGGTCCTCGAGAATGAAGAGGGATTGTATCATCCTGAGACATCTGTCCATAATGGATCTAGTGACTTCAGTCCTTGAGAATGTAGCGAGATTGTATCATCCCTGGTAACTTTCCCTAAAGTGATCCGGTGACCTCGGTTCTTGAGAATGAAGAGGGATTCTATCATCTTGGGACATTTGTCCAGAAATGATACGGTGACTTTGGTCCTCGAGAATGTGGTGGGATTGTATCATCCCTGAACTTTGGTTTAGAATGGATCCGGTGACTTCGGTACTCGAGAATGTGGTAGGATTGTATCATCCTTGAACTTCAATTCAGAATGGATCCGGTGACTTCGGCACTCGAGAATGTAGTAGGATTGTATCATCCTTGAACTTCAGTTTAGAATGGATCCGATGACTTCGATACTTAAGAACGTAGTAGGATTGTATCATCCTTGAACTTTTGTTCATAATGGATCCGGTGACTTCGGTACTCGAGAACGTAGTAGGATTGTATCATCCTTGAACTTTTTTTCAGAACAGTTTCGTTGGCTTCAGTACTCAAGAACGTGGTAAGATTGCATCATCCTTGGACTTAGTCCTAAATTGATAGGGAGTGATTATCTTGTAATTAAATCTGGTGACTTCGGCTGTCGAGAATGTAGTGGTATTGTATCATCCCTGGACTTTAAGTCCAAAAGTGATCCGAAGACTTTTGTCTTCATATTATGGATTGCAATTTATTGCTAATGATGATGATTTTCCTGATCGAAAGCTCAGAATGTGATGATAATCATGTTCCTAATTGAAAGATCAGAGTATGATGATGATGATGATGATGATCAAAAGTTCATAGTATGATGATGATGATGATGTTGATCGAAATTTCAGAATATGATGATGATGATGATGTTGCTTATCGAAAGGTCAAAGTGCTGATGATGATGTTGTTGATTGAAAGGTCAAAGTGCTGATATCAATCGAGCAATCAAAGTGTTGATGCTGCTGAATATTGAAGATGAAGACTAAAGTACTGATGATGATGTTTTCGATCGAGCGATCAAAGTGTTGCTACTATTGAAGATTGAAGATGAATACTATATGATGTTGAAAATCTTCCAATGATTTATAGATGTGTCACCCTGATGATGTTGATGATGTCCTCTCTCTCCTTTTGCTGTTGTTGTTGATGTTGTTGTAGAATAACCTTCTCGTTAAGAGGGCGTGTTGAAATATTGTAACTTCGAAGAATATTCTATATGTATTTTTTGTGGTCCCCGATGTTCCTACTAGGAGAACCACTTGTATTTATTTATACCTCGATGTTTCTAATTGGGAGAATTAATAACAGTCATGAGGAATTTTCCTCTGTTGTAAGTCGGTTCATTAGTACCCTAGTTGTGGTTACTCGAGCCTACATAAATGAATTAATTATTAAGTGAACGAAAGAATATAAATAGAGGTGAGGTGCTTCTTATTTGAGACACTCACACTCACTTGTGTAGCGCATTAGAGAGAGATAGAGTTGTAATTGGAGAAGGAGGAGGATCAGTCTTTTGGGTTTTTTTAGATTTTTATCATTCAAGTTAGCATTATATTAGGATCTTTAACTAAGAGAATAACAAGCACAACAATCAAACATAAGAGACAATGAAAAAAATGTTTTTCCTTAGGTAAACCATAAAGGAGAAAACCCCACAACTTCCTCAGAGATAGAATCAACACCAAAAGAAAAACCTCAAAACAGTAAGATGATCTCCTGACAGCAGTAGTCTCTCTCTCTCTTGTCCCAACAACTTCTTCTCTCTTAGTTATGTGCTACAACTGAGTGTGAGTGAATGTGTGATAAATAGAGAGGCTCACTCTCTATTTATACTAATTCCCGACTTGAAAACAACTCACTAGGGCCGAATTCTCTAGGAGAGTCTAATAACCCTAGGGCCCCACAACTGCGGGGACTTTAACCCTTGATCAATAGGAGGGTTACCCACAATGACTTGACATGACTTGTTTACATTATTGAATCTCCTGATAGGCACATCGGGGCATGACATGACTCTAATACATTACAGACACTTCCCGAAATAAACATCGGGGTACAATACATAAGATATACAAGTGAATACATTTCGAAGTTACAAATACATCAACACTCCCTCTTAACTAGGAAGGTATTCTCTTGACACAATTTATCGACACAAGTCTTCTTCTCTGTATCATCTGGATCATCATGGAATTCTTGTCATATTCATCTTCAAGTCATCACTCAATCTATATCATTATCAATGGATCTAGATCATGACTCGATTTGGATCATCATCACTGAATCTGGATCATCATCACTGGATTTGGATCATCACTGGATCTGGATCATCACTGGGTTATCATCACTAGTTCTATATCTTGATTCTTCTCATCACAGAAAGTTCTACAGAGCTATCCCTTTCTCATGCTAGTTGTAGGCCTAGCCTCCAAGTAGTTCTTCATCTTCTTTAGCACTTATATCTGACCCAGTCAGAAAGGCCCATCCATCACTTATATCTAACCATGGGAGGGCCTGGCCTGTCCCCATGTCAAAAGGGCACACCCAGCACTCACATCTGACAATGAGAGGAACACATCCACCATCATGTCAGAATGGCCTAGCCCTTACATCTGACCATGGGAGGGCCCAGCCTGCCCCCATGTCAGAATGGCTCTGCCCTTACATCTGACCATGGGAGGGCCCAGCCTACCCCCATGTTAGAATGGATCTACACTCACATTTTACCATGGGAGGGCCCAACTTGCCCCCATGTTAGAATGGCTCTTCCCTTACATCTGACCATGGGAGGGCCCAACCTGCCCCCATGTCAGAATGGCTCTGCACTTACATCTTACCATGGGAGGGACTAGCCTACCCCCATGTCAGAATGGCTTTACCCTTACATATGACCATGGGATGGCCCAACCTACCCCCATGTTAGAATGGCTCTGCCCTTACATCTAATCATGTGGGAACACATCCCATACTCACAATAGAATAACCCTCAGATCCAATCTGAGTATTCCTAGTAACTGACTGGGTGCCTCCATTCTCCTAGAGAATGGCATTCGACACTTCTATCTGATCATGTGAGAACACATCTCACAGTCATCTCAGAATGGCTCAGCACTCATATCTAACATGGAAGGAACCAATCCTCTCACCATGACAGAATGGCTCAACCCTTACATCTGACCATTGAAGGAACCAATCCTCTCACCATGTCAGAATGGCTCATGGAATCATCACTTCTCCTTGGAGGGAACCTCAATCTAGAGAACACCAAGCTTCTCCCTGAAGTACTCAAACTTCACTCTGGCTAATGGCTTAGTCAACACATCAGCTATATGGGCATCTGTAGCAACATTTTGGAGCTTCACTGCTCCTCTCTACACCATATCCCTGATATAGTGATATTTGATCTTGATATGCTTTGACTTGTCATGGAACATCGAGTTCTCAGACAACTTCACACAACTCTGGTTGTCGCAATATATACAAGTAGCATCCAACTGGAGATCAAATAAATCAAACAGTAGCTTCCTTAGTCATACTACCTCACTACTAGTTGAACAAGCTGCAACATACTCTGCTTTAGCTGTACTCAGTGCCACACGGGACTTCTTTTCGCTAAACTAAGAGATCACACCTAATCCCATACTGAAGCAACACCCTGAAGTGCTCTTCCTATTGATGGCACTGCCTTCCCAATCTGAATCAACATAACTCTCTAGGATAATCTTCTGATTTTCCTCATACTTGATTCCATAATCAACTGTACCCCTCAGGTACCTCAGAATATGCTTTGCAACAATCAAGTGAACATGTCTTGAATTTTTCAAGAACTAGCTCAAGGTGTTCATAGAAAAGCAAATATATGCTCTCGTATTCGTCGAGTACATCAAGGACCTAATCATCTGATGATACATCATAGCATCAACCGCTTCTGATGAAGCGTCACTCAATAGCTTCAAGTTTGACGCCATAGGTGTGGTCATGGACTTGCAATCCATCATCCCAAACCTCTTCAGGATCTCTACCGCATACTTCCCTTGTCGTAGGTAAATTCCATCTACATTCTGCCACATCTCCATGCCTAGAAAATAGTGCATCATACCCAAGTACTTCATTTCAAACTCAGCAGCAAGCTTCCTCTTCATATCAGCAATCAGCCCATCCATACATGTTACAAACAGATCATCTACATACAGTAGGAGTATCATTGGGTTACCATCTTCAACCTTGTAGTAAAGGTTGGAATATGCTTTACTCTTAGTAAAGCCCAAACTGGATAGAAAGTTGTCAATTCTACTGTACCATGTCCTAGGTTTTTGTTTTAAATCATACAGGGATTTCTTCAATTTACACACATGAGACTCCCTGTCATGTGTCTCAAAACTGAGTGGCTACTCCACATACACTTCCTCTTCCACTACACCATTCAAGAAAGTAGTCTTGACATCTATCTAGTGTATCTTCTATTTCATCACTGCAGCTAGAGAAAGTACTGATCTGATGGAATTGTATCTGGCTACAAGTGCAAAATTTTCTTCATAATCTATTCCTTCTTTCTGGGAGAAGCCACGAGCCACAAATATTGCTTTATATTTCTCTATGTTTCCATCTGCAACATGCTTGATATTATATATCCATTTGGAAGTTACAATAGACTTCCCTTCTGGTCTTGGGACAACATCCCAAACATCATTCTTCATGATCGATTGATACTCTTCGATCATAGCATCCTTCCATTCTTTCCTTTTTTCCGCTTCTTCATAGTTGGAAGAATCTTTATCAATGAAGTCACATAATAAGGCTACATAACCGGAGCAAGACCTGGTTCTATTTATTTCTCTATGATTTTCTTCTAGAGCCCCATATCTTTCTACACCTTGGATAGCTTCTCATACCCAAGAAGGTTTCCTCTTATGAGGATTCTTCTCTTGAGGTGGATCTACAGGTTCTTGAGATTCTTCTAATTCTCGATCTTCTTCTTCAATTTATTCGTTCATGGTTGTGTCATGGATTATGGGTGCTTATGTTTCTTTAGGTTCTTCAGCAGGTCTCTTTCTAGATTTTTTGTAAGCTGAGTCTTCATCAAATTTTACATCCCTGTTGATGTCAATATTCTTGAATCCTGGTAAGTATATTCTGTAAGCCTTCGAGCTTTCAGAGTATCCCACAAATATACCCTTCTTTCCTGAAGGATCTAACTTTGTCCTCTTTTCTTTCAGAATGTGTATGTACACTAGACAGTTGAATATTCTGAGATGGATAACTTTTGGTTTCTTGCTAGAAGACTTCTTCAGGTGTCTTGTTCTTGAGTACTCTGTGTGGAGTACAGTTATGTACATACACCATTATTCTGGCAGCTTCTGCTCATAGATGCATGCGAATATCTTGATCATGAAGCATGGCCCTTGCAACTTCCATGATCATTCTATTCTTCCTTTCTGCAACCCCATTCTATTGTGGATTATATGGAGTGGTTAACTCCCTCTTAATTCCTTAATATTTGCATAATTCTTTGAATTCATTTGATGTGAATTCTCCACCATTATCTGATCAGAAGGTTTTGATCTTCTTTTCTGTGTGGTTCTCAATCAAGGCTTTGAATTCCTTGAACTTGCTAAATACCTCATCTTTGTTCTTCATGAATTATATCCATGTCTTCCTAGAAAAATCATCAATAAAAGAAACATAGTATACATACCCGCTTAATGAACTTGATGACATTGGACCGCATACATCGAAGTGAATGATTTCCAAGATTCCTTTTGCCTTGCTCTCGCTACTTGGAAATGTCTTCTTTGTGTTCTTTCCTTTTGCACATCCTTTGCAGACTCCATCATGTTTTGCATGAATTTTTGGAAGACCTTCAACAACTTTTCTTGCAAGTGGTAGTGCTCTATAATGCACATGTGCAAGCCTTCTATGCCAAAGTTCATTTGTATCTACTATGTCATGGACGAAGGCTTGTTTTGGATGGCCCTTCAATTTGTATAAACCTCCCTCTTGTTCCCCAATCACTACTACATCATCAATAGTCTTTCCCTTTGGCCACATGAGAACTTGGCCATCTAAAAATGCAACCCTCATGCCTTTTGCATCTAATGCAGATATGGAGAGGGAGTTTCTTTTGTTTCTAGGACAATCTCTGGCATAGTGCCCTATTTCATCACAATTATAACATCTAAGTTGAGTTTTTATGGAGGGAGGATGCTTACCTTTAGAATGAGATGATAGTCCCTTTTGTTCTTCTTGGATTTAACTGTGAGAGCTTGATATTCACTTCCCATCTTTTCTTCTCGAGCTGCTATCCGATCTTATTCTTGTGAGCATTCTTCCCATAGTCTATTGAACTTGACTAGCTTCTTTCTAGAACAGATCCCTTGAATCAAAGAGTCCCATGTCCTAGGGAGACCATTCAAGGTGGTCATCACAATCTCTACATTCTCCACTTCTTCATCCACTGCTTCAAGTTGTTCTTTGATCTGGGAGACCCTTGTGAAGTATGATTGTATGGTCTCTGCATTCTGGATGTTCACATTCTTCAACTGGTTCCTCAAAGTCATCTTTCAATTTATGTACTTTCCTTCAAACAACTTATTTAGGGCATCAAACATAGCTTTGGGTGTCTTTAGGGAGGACACTTGTGGTATGAGGTGATCCTTGATTGAATCAGAAATAATCCTCTTAGCCATGACCAATTTCTTCTTGTGTAAGGACTTAGCCTCATCTCCCTCTGGAACTGGAACCTCCTCATTGATGTAAAATTCCAACTCATTTTCTTCCAAAACCAGGGAGATCCTATACTTCCAGGCTCAGAATTTATCAGCTCCCTCAATCTTGGTATGATGAGACATCTTAACTGAGAACCTCAAATGGAAATACAAAATATTTATATCTTACCAGGTCAAGATGTCGAAACTGGATCTGGAGCTGAATTTCTGCAGTGTTGGTTTAGGAGCAGATTAGGGTTTGACTTTCCCAGAGTTCTGTCCAACTAAAAGCTTTGATCTTAATCTCTAAACTTTGATTTTGAGGAGGATATCAATCTAGGCCTGGGCTCACTCAAAAATTCCACTTCTGTGGAAAGCCCTAATTTTTTGCAGTAGAGTCAGGTCAAAAACTGAAAAATGCTCAGAATTAGATTATGCTTTGACAGAAAGATGCGCCCTAGAGAGGAGAGTCAGTCCAACCTTCTTTTTCTGAAAACATATGGAGAGAGATCAAAAAAGTAGGAATCCCTAGTTTCCGCAGGTGCACAATGTCTTGTTCTTAGGTTAGCTCTGATACCATGTTAGATTTTTATCATTCAAGCTAGCATTATATTAGGATCTTTAACTGAGAGAATAATAAGAACAACAATCATACATAAGAGACAATGAACACAATGTTTTTCCTCAGGGAAACCATAAAGGATAAAACCCTGCAACTTCCTCGAAGATAGAATTAGCACCAAAACCAAAACCCCAAAAGAGTAAGATGTTCTCCTGACAACAGTAGTCTCTCTCTCTCTTGTCCCAGTAACTTCTTCTCTCGCATTTATCTGCTACAACTAAGTGGGAGTGAATGTGTGATAAATAGAGAGGCTCACTCTCTATTTATACTAATTCTTGATTTGACAACAACTCACTAGGGCCAACTTTTCTAGGAGAGTCTAATAACCCTAGGGCCCCACAACTATGGGGACTTTAACCCTTGATTAATAGGATGGTTACCCACAATGACTTGACATGACTTTTTTACATTATTGAATCTCTCGATAGGCACATCGGGGCATGACATGACTCCAATACATTACAGACACTTCTCGGAATAAACATCGGGGTACAATACATAAGATATACAAGTGAATACATTTCGAAGTTACAAATACATCAACAGGTTTTACCTTTTATATTTTTGGGGCATCTATATTAAGGAAGCTTTTGCTGGGTTTTTTCCCTTTAGGGTTTTCCCAGGATAAATCTTTGTGTTATTTTTGTATGGTTGTCCTTGTCTATCTTTCAGTGATATTTTGGCTTATGGTTATGCTGTTATGATGCTAAATGTTTTAAGATATGATATAACCATTAAAATTCAACATTTCCTCCCCTATTAATCTTGGTACACCAATTACTACTTTAGCAAGTGGCTCTTCTTCTCCAGAATTAGTTAGTATTGATTATGTTGTAGTATCTTTGGGAGATTACTTTTTTTCAGTAAATCTTGCAAAGAGATTGCAAAAAGATATTTTAAAAGGAAAATGGTTGAAGAAACTTCAATAAAATAAATACCAAATTAGATGATAGTGTCGAACATAGCTAGTTAAGATCCAAAATAAATTGCAGTAGATACAACCTCTTATTTGAGTTCCTTTGCTGGTGTTAATTATGTGACAGTCAACAAGTTAATTGGTACAATAGATAGGTACAAAACTCAAGTAATTGTTCTAGAAACTCAATTGGAGCAACATATGATTCAAATGGAAGCTACAAATATGCAGTATGTCACTAAAAGGATGGACAGCATGAAGGTCAGATGGGTTTATTGATGAAGGAACATTTGCAAGAAATTGGAAAATTAAAGACAAAAAATGAGGAAAATATACTCCCAAGAACGTAATATAATAATGCAACTAATCCATTCGTTGTCCAAGCTTGAGGCCTTTTTCAAGTGTTATGTGTTATGAGGCCTTGAGCCAATATTGTGTCATAAGGAATTCAAGCCCACAGGTATAGCTAGGATATCTAATTAGACACATTTGTTTTATTTGGACTGGACAATGACTTTATAAAAACATAATTTAAAATCTAACACTTACTTAACTTCCCCAAATACTTGCCTTTGTTGTTGACAACTTTTCCTACTTGTCTTTATTGTCGACAACTTTTCCTATCTGTGCTTGCCATTTTCCTCTCAAAATTGTTGTGAAGAGTCTACAAGTGACTTTTCTTGTCATCTATGTGAAATGGATAGTTTAAATCCTTTCAGTGGTTCATAATCTTGTAGCTCGTGATAGATGGTTGGATGAGAGAGTTTTATGCCTAAAAAAGCTCACATAATACTTTCTTCCTTTAGAGAAATATTAGATAATGCATCTGAAAGTGGTTTAGAGAGCCCTAGTTTTCTATGGTTGACTAGGGTATCCATAATACATTACTGCATGGAAGAAGATTAGTTTTCATGCATCTTGAAATTCTTGGGGGTGAGCTATGTGCCTTACCTGTGGTACTCCCATTGCATTATTTGCAGCTCTGGTTGGTTAGAAAATATATCAAAGGAATTATATGTGCATCTTCTATGCTTTCTTGCTTAATACTGGGAGAAAGGAATTTCGACTTCTCTCCAAAAATTTCCCCTCTTTAAGTTTGTTGATGATAACTCTAGAGTGGATTGGGCTAGTTTATCAGATATATGCAATATCCACAAACAATATTTTTACTCTAAAGAAGAACATATTTGATGGTTGGGAAGATGGAGTGGGGAGTTTAGACGTGTTGCAAATTTCAAATTCATGCCCAATGACACTCAAATGTCCATGATAAAATTGGATTCTCAAAGACTTTCAATGTTACAAGGATGGTTAGATGGCTATCCTCATATCACCGATATTTCTATATCAAACTTTAGTAAGCAACTTGTAGAACAAGTTAAGGTTTCTAAGAGTACTAAATTTCTTGTCACTGTTACTCTGTTTTTGTATTTTTCCTATTCCATGGACCATATTGATTGGACAGATTTTTCAGACATTATTTGCAGATTTTCCATTAGTCAATGAATCTGGATATATAGTTAAGAGTTACAAAGAAAAACTTGTGCGAACATCCATAAGAAAGTGGGAAAAGCTATTTGGAAGAAATACATGGGTTGAACATGAGTTTGTTACCCTGTCAAGGGATTACCTAAAACCACCGACTTTTTCTTATGGGTTGGAAGGGGTATAAGACCTTGAACCATTTATTAGAAATGAACTTAGAGCAATAGATATTCCATTTCTAATACCACCAGATGTTTCCTTGCTTGGATTTTCATCTTCTCTTGATAAAGAGAAAGTCATTTTTCTCCTAAAGTGGATAGAGTATTTGACAGTAAACTGTATTGAGACATTCCCTAAAGTATTCAAAAGAAGCATAGTTGAAGGACAATGGCTAAAAACACATAGGGGGTACAAATCTCCTAGCATGTATTTTTTATTCAATTCTGATTAGCAATCTGTTGGTTTTCAGTTAAACGACCTTCCCTTCATTGATATTCTATTCTACAACAAACCCATTGACAAATTCAAGAGGACCCTCCAATATTTGGTAGTGACTATTGAGTTTGGGAAGGGATGTGATGTTATCACCAAACATATCCAAATGCACAAGGATATGCAAGACATAACTAGGCTTTATGAATATATTCATCGCTTTCAATGGAAACCTATCGACAATAACTCTATTAAAATCAGGATTCTGCTGGATGGTGGACTCACGGGTGAATGGTAGGATTCAAAACAATGTCTACTTCATGATGAAAATGGCCTTTCTCATCATAGATTAGAAATCCTAGACAACTTCTATGAAGAGGAATTACTTCCTTTCTTTTATTGTTCTATTGGTGTGTCTATGTATCCTACAATTGGACATTATTGCAGCTTGTGGCTAGATTGGGTAACCACTGATCATCAAGTTTCTGTAGTAGAGTACTACTTAGTTTGCAGAAAAATTATAAAACACTAGACCAAATTATCTGAGAAAATAAAGCAACATCTTAGAAGAGGACCTCTTAAATTTCCATCTTACACAAGCATTGGAGATATCCAACTAAGTACTCCAAATGAAACCTTGATTCCAAATGATTTGAAGTTGAAAGAGTTGTTCATAGGAGCTTCTACAAGCCCAAAATTTATATGGCATCCTAACCCTTTTGACCCCAAGATACACTATGAGAATTGATTTTCCCCACTTTACGAAGAATATCAGCCATCTCTTTTCACATAAATTGTGGCACCAATAGTTAAGGACCCGAGATATTCCTTTCCTCCTTGTACACCAAATATATTGATGTAATTGATTCTCATGCGATAGATATTAGAGCTTAAATGGAAGAGGAATTAATGGATCAAGTGAAGCTAGTGAAGTAGGAAAAGATAAATAGTGGCTAGTACCAAGAGTCGAAACAAGGAAACAAGCTCTACAAGGATCAAGCGAGGGAGAGGGAAACAATGTGGAGAGCAAGGAAATCTCTTCTAGAAATACTGGAAGAAAACCATATAAAGAGCTAAGGGAAGAAATAACTAATAAGGAGAATATACTTGTCCTTCATTCAACTTTAGACAAAAATATGATCCCAACGTAAAATAATCTGTTGTGAAAAGGAGTAGGGGTCACACTTATACTAAGTAAGGGAGGAACCAAAACCCCTATTGGCAAGTAATGAAGTTAGTATCCTTGAATAACATAGGAATGTGTAGTAGGTCGAAAGAGGAAGCCATGCAGGAACTAATTAAAGTGGAAAATCCCACAATATTTCTTCTCCAGGAGACTAAGAAGCAAGATAGGGATATGCAAAAGCTAGAAGGGGAATAATGGAAAGGAAGCTAGGTTTAATAGCATAAAATTCCCAAGGGAAATCAGGCAGGATCAACACTTAGAATTGGTTGGGGAAAAGCAAGCTCAACATTGGATATTCAAATAAATTTTAAGGAAAATTACTGCATATCTTTTGAAAGTTTTCAATATTTATGTCTCAATGCATTATATTGAAACAAGAATGTCAGCAAACTCTAAAGAAAGAAAGAGAAGGAGTAGGCTAGGGATATCCTATTTTTGTAGGAGATATGAATACTTTGTTATCTCAAGAAGAGAAGAGAGGATGAAGTCTATTAAGATATACTTTTAGGGAAAAATTAGAAGACTTGATCTAAGAATGGGATTTAATGGATATCAAACCTAAACAAGGGAAATACACATGGTCAAATAGAAGGGCATGATCAACACATATTGTTACATGATTGGATAGGTTTCTAATAAATAGAAATTTTATTGAAGATGATATGGAAATTACATATACCATCATCCCCTTTTCCTCCTCATATCATAATCCCATTTAACTCAATTTTTCCTTAAAAATAAATTATGCTCGCTTACCTTTCAAATTCAGTTCCACATGGCTAAAATATGCAGAAGCTATAGAATTTGTAAAATACTGTTGGAAATAAAGTGGGATAAATACCCTAGATACATTTGGGAATTGAAGTTAAAGGTTGTAAAACGGGATCTCAAAATATGGGCTAAACTTGGTTATAAAGAACCTCTCTATGGTATAAAAAAAAGGAGTTACAAAAGAATCTAGCGACTATCTAGGATCGAATGGAGATAGGTGAACTCTATTTGCAACTATGAATAGCAGAAATAGAAACAAATAAGAGACTTATATAAGTTTATCAAGCAGGGGAATAATATTGGAGAATTAAATCTATCATTTTGTGGTTAAAGTCATACTTAATTCTTCAATAGATAGGAAAAATCCAAGAAAATAAGAAATAATGTCATTGAAATTAATACACAAAGTGAAGGAAAGATCATTCATTGTGTTGAAATCAAGGAATATGCATTTAATCACTTCAGACATTTTCTTTCGAACCACGAGGAATTGAATTATAACACAGTGGAAAATGCTTGAAAACATTCCATCATTATTTTCTAAAAATTAATATATTCAACTTGATTGGGAAGTTGAACAACATGATGTTATAAATTCCATATAGGATTCAAAACCAAATAAGATATTGGAAAAATGGTTTTATGATACAATTATATAGGTACTTATGGGAGTCAATTAAAAAGGATATGTATAAAATGATCAAATGGTATCTTAAGAAAGGTAACCTCAAACTCTCAACTCTCAACTACTTCAGTATTTACACAAGTTGTCTCCTTGAGGCATTTATACAAGTGAACCAGGAAGCTTTGTAGGTGGTTTGAGTGCTTATGTGTCAAAGGATCCTAAAACTGGTGAACTTGTTTGTTTAACAACATCACTGCATCATTGAATATTTTAATTACTGGCAATGAAACTATCATATATCACTTTTTGTAATGACCAACCATAGATGGAAATCATATACAAAGATGAAAATCACACCAGAGAATATGTTAGTAGATAAGCACCATCATTAAGGGCATCTTCTTTAAGGTATCTAGCCTCTAAGATGCAAGGAACCAATCCCTAAAATATGCTTGCAATATGGTGAAGAAGTTGGATTGAATGGGTATTTTAAGACTTGGAAGCTTAAAACTAACAAATTTTGACCATGTCGGTAAGAGAACTAAAATAATTGCTTTAGATTCAACTGTTGTGTTTTCTTTGGCATTGCCAAACATTGTTTGGATATGCACAATTTTGTATGCACCACTATTTCCTAAGATGTGGAAACTATGGAAGGAAATTAGGGAAAGTTTTAAATGCTAAAGTTCAATAGAAAAATGATGCAAACCTAGGAAGAAGGGATTATATCGCTAGACCAAGATGGAAGGATGAACCATTAATCTTCTGTAGTTCCATAAGCACATCTAGAACAAGAACATGCCAATATAGTCATAGCATTGTTGTGTCTGTTTCATAATGCTCAATGACACGTAGAGAGGTGTACAACAAGTGGTATGGATCCAACCATGTGCAAGAAGATGGAATTCATTAGTGAAGAAAGCTACATTTTCTTCATTGGACAACCTAAAATACCCGGTATTTAAATATACCTAAGGGATAAAAAAAATGTTTCTCCTTTATTTTGTTTCACCAAAAGAGTTTGTGTAGGATTAATAGCTAGTTGACATCGGAGCAAATATCCAACTTGTAGAAGAGGAGAGCCAGTGTATGGTTTGTTCCTACATGAGATAAGGTATAAAGTCTCGGAGGCAGTACCAATTCTTCATTCCTAGCGATTATACCCAAAGAAAATAGCCTAATAACATTGTATAGGTTTAGAACAGTTTCCCTATGCAATACATCCTATAATATTATTACTAAGATACTGACGTCCAAAATAAAACCACTTTTTCCCACAAACAATATTTTTACTAACCTCTGTAATGCACATAAAATCTGAAAAAGAAGAGCTAGAAGGGTTGTTACTAACCTTTGTAATGCACTGTACAGATTCTAGACTGGGATTCAAAAGCTTGAAGCAGAGTCACAGAGACCAGAATCAGAAGCTTGAAGTAGAGTCGAAGTGTGCAGAGTCTAGAATCGAAATCTTGAAGTAGAGTCGTAGAGTCCAAACTCGCATTATATAGGAATTTTTTCCCAAATTTGTGGCTGAAATAGTCAAAATCAAAGTGATTGAAGGTAAAAATCACTCTGTTAAGCGTATTTTAGGAAAAATCAACCAATATTCCGAAAAAATTGCTCCTAAGATCCATAAATTGATGGCGAACCCGTAGTTTTTTCCTCCATCACTGAAAATCAATGGCAAACTAGTAGTTTTCTTTCTCCATCACAGAAAATCAAGACGAACCAACAGCAATTTTTCTCCATCACCAAAAATCGGGGTGAATCAAAAGGGCCTCTTCTCCATTACCCGAAAATCTAGGCAAGTTTGCGATTTCGAGTTTCTTCTACACGGTGAAATTTGGTTTTGGGTTTTACCATTATTGGCTAATGTATTTAATATAGTTAGGGATTTTATAAAAAATGGGTGTTAAGAACCCATGTCAACCCTCCTCTTTATTTTGTTAGTATATTTTATTGGACGCATATGCTTTGTAAGTCGTCCTGTTAGTATGTTGTATTATCCCACATTCATGGGGATTAATAGTTGATGTTAATTCATCCAGTTAGTATGTTGTATTATCCCACATTCATGGGGAGTAATAGTTGTTTAGATTAGACTTAGTATATAACTAATTGTTGAGGCCAATGAAATGATCGAAGAGTTATTTTGTATTGAGCTTGCTCAAAGGAGGTTACCCCCTCGAAGTGGCCCGTGATCAATAAAATATCTTTTTTTCTCCAATATTTCTATTATATCATGCATTTTCATTGTTTATTGCAGGAGGTTCTCCACATTTGGTATCAAAGCACTTTCCTTGGAACAAGTGGGAATTTTTTTTTTCAAACAAAAAAAGAGGGCAAAATTGGGTGGTGACTTTTAGATCACTTTTTGAAATGTTCTGCATAGTATTAGAAGAAATAGGGTTCATATCTAAATTCTTCCTGCAAAAATACACGGTTTCAAACAAAAATACCATCTCGTTTGGAGTTCTGGAAGTGGAGATATCGTGGATTTAAAATAAGCAAATTTTCAGAATTTCGGTGACCGCCGCCGAAATTGCAGAGTGAAAATATTTTGACTGGGTGCCCAGATTTCTATTCTGATTTCGTGGGTAGAAGGAGAATGACCGTTCTAGTTCCAGAAATAGGCTATAATAGCTATTTTGAGCAATATATATTAGGTTGTGATGATTTTAAAATTTCATCTCAAAACCCTAACTCTAATTATGGGTTTTTTTTGGGTATCAGGTGGAATTTCTGTCACATTTTTTTCTGGCACTGTGAATATTGTAGTAATTCTTCTTCTTGCAGCAGTACAATTCATTTGGATCAGGGAATAAACCATATCCGCTTAACTATGGGAATTACTTGGGAATAACCCTAAAACTCATTGTGAGGAGTACCACAGGAACCCCGAAGTAGCTGGCCATTGAGATGACCTGCCAAGAGAAAAGGAAAATGACCCCCACTAGATTGGCTAGATTCCCATCCATGAGGAAAACCAAAGAGCTGTCATTTTTGGCCAAGTGGTTAGCAGTTTTACCTACGCCGTGAAGTGAGGGGTACAGCCCCAATACTCAAGCCTGGGACAGCCTTGGTGGCCGAGTGAATACCTTTGAACCATTAGGAAGCTGAATATACCTGGGGTCCATATATATTTATAGTTGATAAAGCTCAGAATTCCAGGATTGTCACAGATCATTTCAAGTTGATAAAGCACAGCTTTCTTTCACCGCCACAAATCATTTCTTCAAAACAAAAAAAACGAGTATAAATTTCTATTTTTTTAGCCATATCTTCCTTGATTTTGCTCCATTTCCCTTGAAAATTCATTGTCACCCCCATCATTCCATTATGAATATTTCATTCATTGAGGACCCTATCCCAAATTCCACTTCCCGAAGCTCGAAATTCCACATTTGTCATAACTTCTTCAATTCTCACCCAATCGCGTTCAAATTTTGCGACAGTGTTCATTTCCCAATTCTGCTTTATTGTCCCTCTCTAACAAATTTTCCCATTATTTCACCCCAGTTCTGAAATTCTCATTTTCTGTTCCTTGTCCTTCAGAAAGTGTCCCAAACCTAGTCAACTCCAATTACCCACTCACGTCTTTCCCAACTCAAAATTTTTCTTTTCTAAAACCCTCTCTGTTTTTGTTTTTCTCCCCCCCCCCCCCCCCCCGCAAAAAAAAAAAAAAATCTTGTTGTTGTCACCCACGCAGGAGAAAAAATACAAATGGAAGAAGAAATTGTCACCCTCAAGACCAAACTCACAGATCTTGATCAAAGATTTCTTGACCTCCATCTTCAGCATTCATCCATGAGCAAGCGACAATAGCTTGAGTCTTCTGCAGACACCGAGTTCTCTTCTTCTAACAACTTTCATGGGATGAAGATTGATTTCCCTTGCTTCAATGGTGGTGATCCAACTAGATGGATACACAAGGCAGAACAATACTTTACTATGCATAACACTTTTGATGTCACCAAAGTCCCACTTGCATCATTTCATTTGGAATGTGAAGTCCTTCAATGGTTTTGTTGGTACATCAAGGATAATGAAGACCCCTAATGGACAGATTTTTGTCAAATCCTTTTACATCGATTTGGCCCTATTGGTTTTGATGAATTCACAGGAGCACTCACCAAACTTCACCAGACTGGCACTGTGAGAGAGTATCAGACAAAATTTGAGAAATTAGTCAAGCACACAGAAGGATTTTCTAATGCATTCTAAAAGAGTTGTTTTATCAGTGATCTTAAGGATACAATTTGATCTAAGGTTAACATGTTATGTCCCAACACAATGATGGAAATCCTAGGGTTGACTAAGTTGGAGAGGGACAAGATCAGGGCTCAGCAACGCCCCAAATCCACTTTTGTTCCATTCAGAAATATGGTTTCCTAAAGACATCCAATCCCTCCAACTCCTAGACCCACTCCTATCAAGCATTTGTCTGAAGCTGTGATGGGGGTATGTAGGGAAAAAGGACTTTGTTATAATTGTGATGGGAAATTCACCCAAGGACATTAATGTACTGAACAAAAGCTCTATCTCTTGGAGGTGGTTTCTCTTCCTGCACTTGAAATTTGTGAAGTTACTAAGGATCTAGTAGATGATCAGGTCGACATTCAGTAGATGGCTGTTGACCCTCATTCTCATGACGAACAACCAGAAATATCTCTCCATGCATTAGCCAGAGTCACCGCCCCACAAACCATGCAAGTCAAGGGTTTCTTCAAGAAGATTCCTCTTACAATACTCATTGATTTTGGTAGCACCCATAACTTCATTGACCCTCAAATTGCCAAACAAGCTGATAGTTTTGTCCATCCTTGCTCCATATTTAAAGTCATGGTTGCCAATAGGAGCACCTTACCTTGCAAAGGAAAGTGTTGCAATGTATGTTATCTCTATTGGAGATTATAACTTGTTCTCTAACATGTTTTCCATTCCTCTAGGAGGATGTGATGTGATTTTTGGAACTCAATGGTTACGCAGTCTTGGACCAATATTATGGGATTTTGCTGAACTTTGGCTGCAATTTTCTGTCAATGGGAACAAACATACATTCAATGGCTTACAACTAGGTTCTCTCATCATCATCAGTTCCCATCACATGGAAAATATCCTTAAGACAAATTCACATTGTGTCATCGCTCAGCTCTATTTCATTTAGCTCCAACCTTCAACAGTCTCAACTACTCCCTTGGATCTTTCATTCCGATGCACCCTTCAGATGCTTGATTTTTCCAAGCTCTTCACTCTTGAGAGTGATGCTTACGATAATGGACTTGGGGTTGTCCTCTTTCAAGATGAACATCCCATTGCATTCACTGAAAAATCCCTTTCTGGAAATAATTTATCCACCTCTACACATGAGAAGGAAATGATGACTATTTTGTACACAGTACCGAAGTGGTGGCCATCCCTCTTAGAGAATCCTTTCAGCATCAACACTAATCACCATATTTTGAAATATTTTATGGAAAACGAGTCTCATCCCCCAAAAAATAGAAATGGGTTAGCAAACTCAGGGATTATGACTATAAGAAGGCTCAGGACAATCTTGTGGTGGATGCTCTTTTCCACACATTTGATGCCCGTGTTTCTCTTTCAGTTATTTCTATGCCTATTCCAACTTGGTTACACTCTGTTCGGCAAGGCTATGTCAATGAATCCTCATTATCTGAAATCATCCAATAGTTGGCTAGTAACCCTTCTATGGTACCATATTCATCTTGGGATGGATTTTTTTCGAGATACACGGGTCGTATGGTGCTTCCCAAAAGCACAGACCTTAAACATGTGGTCTTTTATGAACTCCATTCTTCTCCATTGGAAGGGCACTCTGGGTTCATCAAAACATATGAGCTGGCATGACATAAATTCTTTTGGAAGGGGGTGCAATGAGAAATTCAACATATGGTTGTTTAATGTGCTCCTTGTCACCACCACAAGGGTGAAACTACAATCCTTTCTAGATTGCTCGAATATTTTCCCACCCCTACAAGGATTTGGACATATATTTCGATGGATTTCATTCAAGAGATCCCTAAATATGGAGGGAAGACCATAATCTTGGGTGTGGTGGATCGACTCTCTAAATATAGTCATTTTTGTGCTCTCAACGATCAATATACCACCTCTTCAATTGCACAAATTTTCATGGACCAGATATTCCTTCTTCATGGAATCCCTTCTTCCATTGTCTCAGACTGTAATACAACTTTCACAAGTCATTTTCACCTCACTGACATCAAACTACATATGAGTTCAGTTTCTCACCCACCAATAGATGGCCCAACTACAGTTGTCAATGAATATTGGGAAACTTATCTTCGTTGTTTCACCTCTGAAGAACAACATCAGTGGGAAGAGTGGCTCCCTCTCGCTAAATGGTGGTACAATAATTTCTACCATACTGCATCTAAAATGACTCCATATGAAGTAGTTTATGGTCACACACCTCCAGTACTCCTTCCATCCACCCCCAATAGTTCATTAGTTCAGGAAGTTGACATGGTTTTTCAAAACCAACATCAAATTCTACACCTCCTACAGGACAATCTTCACATGGCAAGAGCCTGCATGAAACAACAAGCCGATCAACACCGTTCTGAGCGTACTTTTCAAGTTTGTGATATGGTTTTTCTTCATCTGCATCCTTACAAGCAATCCTCCTTGAAAGACAAAGGGAATAAAATACTCACTCCAAATATCTCTGGCCCAAATATAGTTCTTCAAAAGAATGGGTATGTTGCTTATAAATTGGCACTTCCTCCTTCTCGCATTCAGTAGGTGATTGGCACCAACATCAGTGCACAAATTGTTTTACCAGAATGGGATAATGAAGGATCTATCATTTCAAAGTCGAAGGCCATCCTCAATAAGCACACTTGTCAGCTTCTCTCTCAGTCCATCACAAAGGTCTTCAATTCAGTGACACAACATGCAACTAGAGGATGCTACATGGGAACCACTCTTTCAGATTCGGCAACATTTTCCACATTTTAAGCTTTGAGGACAAAGATTTTATAAGAGGGAGGGGATGTTAAGAACCTGTGTCAACCCTCCTCTTTATTTTGTTAGTATATTTTATTGGACGCATATGCTTTGTAAGTCGTCCCATTAGTATGTTGTATTATCCCACATTCATGGGGATTAATAGTTGATGTTAAGTCGTCCAGTTAGTATGTTGTAATATCCCACATTCATGGGGAGTAATAGTTGTTTATAATAGACTTAGTATATAACTAAGTGTTGAGTCCAATGAAATCATCAGAGAGTTATTTTGTATTGATCTTTCTCAGAGGAGGTTGCCCCCTCGAAGTGGCCCGTGATCAATAAAATAGCTTTTGTGCTCCAATATTTCTGTTATATCGTGCATTCTCATTGTCTATTGCAGGAGGTTCTCCACAATGGGCTAGTATATTAAAATTAAAAAAACCTTTTCTAGGTTGAAAAATCACCCACAACTTTTTGGTGACCCCTCTATTTTCTCCGATGGGCTAAATTCCGCCCTTAAAATTTTCCCTGGTGCAATATCTACCAATGGAGAATTGCCAAATTCATGCATTTTGATTCCAGATAGAAAGGGAGACTTGGATGCCTTACACTCAACCATGTTAAACTTCATTAGCAGGTCTAAAGCATACTATTCTTGACTCAGTTTGATACCCCTTTACCTTTACTCAATTTCTAAGACCAAAATTTTCCTTAGCAATCCTAGGTCGGTCATGGCAAGTTCACTATGCAAAGATGACTTAATTGAACCAATTGAATTAGTGCAGATACCTGTAATGAGAAGGTCATCAACATAAATAACAATAACCTGAAAAATACCATCATGGTGCTGCAAATACACATTAAGGTCTGATTTTCATCTAGTGAAACCAATAGAGAGCAAAAAAGCATCCATTTTTGCATACCAAGCCCTGGGGCCTTGCTTGAGTCCATACAATGATTTCTTTAACCTACATACCAATGAAGTATCCCCTTGGAAACCTTCATGCCTCTACATATAGATCTCTCCATGTAGCTCACCATCAAAGAAAGAACTTTTAACATCCATGTGGTGAACTTTCCAACCCTTACTAGCTGTCATTGCAAGAACTAGTCTTATGGATTCCATCTTTGCAACCGATGCAAAGGTCTTTGTGTAATTAACACCATTTAATTGAGAATATCCCTTAGCAACTAATATTTCCTTATTGTTTCAATCTCATAGATCACATAAGGTTACCAATAATAGATACCAAAACATACATACATAACAGAGACAAGAGATAAGAACAAGTAGGTGAATTAACATATTATATTAACATGAATGGGTCCATACAATACAGAGAACTGAACCGAGTTCTCATCTGGCTCCACAGCCTAATATATATGATTACAAATAAGTTACAAAATAACTACCTATCAGTTCAGTGAACCGACATGACCTTAGGTGGTCGACCTAATCTCTAGTTTAGTCGGTCGTCTGACTTAGTCAGTTGATCGACTTAGTCAGCTGATCAACTAAGTCAGCTATCATTCAAGTCAACTTACCAACTTTCTCCTCCAACATATCCCCCACGAAAAAAACATTTCTTCATCCCAAAGAAACAGGGAGGTACAAAAATCTTCCTGTCTGTCCTAGTAGTCATTATGATGTGCTTGGTCTTCATGGGCTGTGAAGTCTGATGGTTGGTCTTTTCTGTACACAGACTTCGACAATTGCTAGGGCTGTCACTGCTAGGTGATGTTGGAAATATGTCCAAATTTGCAATATTTTATGGATGTCGATGGTGAGTGTAGTCAGACTTGATCAGATCGACATCTTCTTTGAAATGGATATTTCAGCTATTCTCTCCATGTCGGAACCCATAAACCGGTCCTTTTCCTCTGTAGTCTCTACAAGTCATTTCATCTATGGGCAGATGATGTTGACTTTTTCCAAGTTGGGGATATCTTGGTGCACCCACTGATGTGCTTCCCTCTCAAGTTTCTGCAGCTTAGCTGTCTCAAGCACTATTTGTTCTTCTATTGTGTTTCTGAGTGCTTCATCAATGGTTTTCCTGTTTTCAAGTGCTTGGATCCCTTGTCAGGCCTGTCGAGTTTGCTGATAGACTTGCCCGTAGTAAGAAGGATAGTCTCGCAGTATTTCTTCAGTGATGATAGAATCCTCCATGTGATCTTGCAGCACTTTATAGGCTTCAGAAAAGGTTATGTGCTGCGCCATTAGGAGTCAGACAGTTTCTTCTTTTTGCTCCTCCTTTGTTTCTTGAATCTATGCTTGGAGTGCCGACACCATGCTCTCAAATAGTTGATAAGATCTTTGGAGCCATTTGTCGGTGTCGACCTCTATGGGTCCTGACATTACTAATTGTGCAAGGTTTATGCATTTGTTGAGGAACTCGGCCTGTTCTTCGACCTTGTTGTCGAGTTCCTTACGTCTCTGTTGGCTCCTTGTCTTTGCTTCGACTGCTAGGGTTTTCAGGAGTTGTCCTAGCTCTGCATTGGTCAGTGAGGTTGCATCTTTCAATTTGATATGAACCTTTGATGTCTCTCCATGATGCTACTTCTTCTATTTCTCCTTCTTCTTCTTATGCTTTTTCGTCTCTGTTCGTGTCGGCACCTGTGTACCTGCAAAAGTCGAGTCAGGATTTTTGGTTTGTGGTATAGTAGTGGTTGATGGTTTCTCTCTTTGGGGAGGTGGGATGATTGTTGCCTCTCGCTGGTTAGATGTAGTGGGTGTAGAAGTGGATGCAGTTGGTACTGATGGTTAAGGTGGGGGTGGTTCTAGTACAACTGTTTGGAGTAGGGGATCTGAGTCGGGGGGTGGTGGTG
The DNA here is from genome assembly GCA_001517045.1 of Pseudotsuga menziesii. Classification (NCBI taxonomy): domain Eukaryota; kingdom Viridiplantae; phylum Streptophyta; class Pinopsida; order Pinales; family Pinaceae; genus Pseudotsuga; species Pseudotsuga menziesii. The sequence goes on along the minus strand of LPNX010009578.1, from coordinate 150,566 downwards.
GTGGTGATGGGGTTGGGGAATGGTCGGGTGTGATTGGGTTGGGGGAATTATGGATGAGTGTTGGGTTGTCGGTATGAGGGGTTGAATATAAGTTGGAGAATAATTGGTTGATTTCTCTATTTATGTCTGCAATATTTTCTCCTTATTCTCCTCCGATCGGTACAGCAGCTGGCAGGTTAGTTTGGGGTACAGTCAGAGTGATAGTCATGGTCCGGCGTGCGGTCACTTCAGCTTTCTTGTTGGGATTTCTCTCGAAATTCGAAGTGATAGTTGCAACGGTTCGTAACTGGAATTCGTGGCCTAGTTGGTATCCACCGAATTCGAAGAGAAGTGATTTTGTGGATAGTTTCTGTACCGACGTGAATATCTCAGGCAGTTTTTCAATAAATGCTTGCAAATCTCTGTCTTGATCGAACTTTTCCTTCACAACTTCTGACGTAGCACTTTTGCACAAGTCAAGTGGGCTTACTGAAAGTTGTTCTGGTATTTGCTCCTCTTTTACTTTTGTTGGGGATGGAGGTGGAGGCATAGACACAAGATCAATGACATTTTCAGGCATCAATGTGTGGGTGATCTTGGCTTTCTTTGGTAAACCTAGTAGTGCTCCTGCCTCAACAAATATTTGGAACTAGGTTTCCACTGGCACTTTATTTGCTGTGGCATCTTCTATTATGTCGATGGCCATAGCTCCCAGTTCCTCCTCGTTATCTAATGATTCTGCAATGATAATATTGCGCTTACCTTTTCCTTGTTGTCGTTGTTGTGTCCCTAACTTCTTTCTTGCAGCTACTATCTCTTTCAACAATTTTCTTATAATGTCTTTTGTGATAGCATATTTTGGGTTTTTTGGTTTTGTCTCTCCCCTTGTCTCCTGGGTCAAGATGAGACTTTCTATAGCCGGAGTGATTACCTGCTGCTTGTGGAAATTGAACTAGGTGATAGATTAATTTTACTCACAACAATTAACAATTGATCATGCAAAATCACTCACAAAGAGATTGAAAATTGGAGCTGAACACTAAACTGTATTAAATCAGTGTACAATAGCCAACCCTATAAAATAATAGGTTACTGAATAAATAACATACATCAGGGATTTGAATGCATGAGGAGCAATTCAAATCTAGCATAAAGAAGCCTTACCAAAAATAAGCAAATCCCCCATAGGTGTAAAAAACTGATCCTAAATCTGTCATGGAGCTCACGAATTGGCAAAATGGCTTAGGCAAGCTAAAGAGTGGTGGAATGGCAGCTCATACATGATTTTTCATGGAGAAAAGAGAGGAGGATGTGTAGGACAAAAACTAGTCAACCTCACCTAGTCTAGCTTTTCCTTTTGCCTTAAAACACTGAAAAAGCAGGCAATAAAGCAGAAAAAGCAGAAGGGCGCCTAGGAGGCCAGGAATAAAGCAGAATTGATTCCTTTAGCTCTCCCATGCACTACATGAGTCAAATAAGGCAAGTTTGACCATTATAGATAGGCAAATGACAACTTGCACAAGGTGGGACACATGAACTAGGCAAATAAGACAAAAATAATGAAATTAATGTCTAAGTGGGTAAACTATGGGTTGATTATTATAACACCCCCCCTTAAGCCTGAATTATCAGTAATATATCAAAAAATTATAGGGCCTAGCAACAAGGCTTAGTCACCCTTTACATACCGCATGTCCATTTAAACAAGGAAATAGGCAAAACCAACTTGGGAAAATCCTCCCTTAAACATGGACTGTAAACAAAATTGTAGAATCTTGTCTTCACTCATGCTTCATAGCATGATCAGCAATCCCCAGCAGTGATTTGAGATTGCTGAAGGTCTTCTCACAAAATTCTTTGGTGAAGATATCAGCTACTTGTTCTGAAGATGAACATAAGAGTAGGTGAATGGTGCCATCATGCACAAGTTCTCTGATGTAGTGCATATGGATCTCAATGTGTCTGGTTCCCTGCTTCTGAACTGGATCTTTGTAGATTCGAATGATACTCTGGTTATCACAGTAGATGGTAGTTGAGTACTCTGGTTCGAAACCACACTCTCCAAGTAAACACTGCAACCATAAACATTGAGTTGTTGCATTAACAACTCCTCTGTACTCTGCTTCTGTAGATGAGAGTGCAATGGCACTCTTCTTCTTGCTTGACTAGCTGATTGGCCCTTCTGCAAGCATGAACACATATCCTGAAGTGGACTTTCTGTCTGTTCTATCACCTGCCCAATCACTGTCAGTAAATCCAATCAAATCAAGATCAGATTTTGCTTTATAGAAGATCCCATGTGTCCTTGTTCCCTGAACAAAGTTAAGGATCCTTTTGGCTGCTTTCCAATGGATATCTTGAGGCTGATCCATGAATATATAAGCCACACTTACTGCATAACAAATATCAGGTCTAGCATGTGTCAGATACAATAAACATCCAATCAATTTCCTATATAGTGTATTGTTTACCATCGGTGAAGAATCAGCTTATTCCAGCTTCACTCCTGAAAGGAAAGGAGTTTTGCTTGCTTTGCAATCCTTCATTTTGAATTTTTTCAGCAATTCCAAGGCATATTTGGACTGGTGCACCTTGATTCCAGCTTTGTTTTGAGCAATCTCAAGCCCCAAAAATTGACTTAAGAGCCCCAAATCTGTCATGGAGAAGGCTTGGTTCATAGCTCCTTTTAAGGAAGCAATCTCAGCCTGTGATATTCCTGTAATGAGGAGGTCATAAAAATATAACACAATTATCATTAATTAACCATTAAATAACTTCAAATAGACATTTGGATCTGATTTGCACCGAACAAAATTCAGTGATAGCAACAATCTATCGATCTTGGCATACCAAGCCCTGGGGGCTTGCTTTAGCCCATACAATGACTTTCTCAACCTGCACACAAGAGAAGGGTTAGTAGAAAAACCTTGAGGCTGCTTCATATATATCTATTCAACGAGATCTCCATTCAGGAAGGCACATTTTACATCCATGTGATGTACCTCCCATTGCCTTGAGGCTGCAATGGCTAGAGCTAGCCTGATGGAATCCATCTTTGCCACTGGGGCAAAGGTCTCATTGTAATCTATGCCATGAACCTGTGAGTAGCCCTTGGCTACCAATCTGGCCTTGTACTTTATTGGTGAACCATCAGCAGCAAATTTGGTCTTATAGACCCACTTACATTGTACTAGCTTTCTCCCTGGGGGAAGATCCACTAGCTCCCATGTGTTGCTCTTCTGGAGTGAGCTGAAATCCTCCTTCATGGATGTTTTCCATCTTGGATCTCCTGCTGCTTCTTCATATGTTTGAGGATTAGACTCCACCATCAAATATCATTTTTCAGCAAACATAGGATCCTTCATGCACAGACCACTCTCAAACTGAGATCTAGTCCTCCTTGGGTCATTGGGATCCCCAGCTAGCTCACCTGCTGCATGTAGTGTCTCGGCTGCCCATTTTGGCATTGTGGGGCTGTTAGGGTCTGCAATAAACTCATATCCATCAGAAAAATCAGAATCAGCATGTTCAACAAACTCTTTACTTACTTCTTGAGGTTCAAGTGGTGAAGAGGCTTCACCAACTTCCACTGTTGCAAGGGGTTCTTGTTCAAACTGAACACACCTTTCAATGAAGGCTTTGTTTGTGCTCAAATTTATCAACTTTTACCCTTTTGAATCTTCATAGTATCCAACAAAAGGACACTCTTGGCTTTGGGGCTGCAAAGCCTTCCTCTTCTCTGTTGGAATTCTAGCCCAAGCCTTTGAGCCAAAAATCCTGAAATGGGTCACATCTGGCTTGTGCCCACTCCATGCTTTGAAGGGAGTCATGCTATCAAGCTGTTTGTGAGGCACCCTATTCTGAATATAGGCTGCATAGTTTATAGCTTCGGCCCAGTACTTTGGTGGCAAAGTTTTGGCCTCCATCATGCATGTTGCCATCTCCTTCAGTGATCTGTTCTTCCTCTCAGTAACACCATTTGTTTGTGGTGTGTAAGGGATAGAATGTTGCATCTGAATACCTACATCTGCACAATAATTATTAAAATCAAACTTGACATACTCACCACCATTGTCAGATCTGAGGGCCTTGAGTTTCCTTCTAGACTGGTTTTCAACCAAAGCCTTAAAGACTTTGAATAGGCCAAAAACTTCAGACTTGTGTTTCAGGAAGTGAACCCAGCAATACCTGGAAAAGTCATCAATAAAATTCAATGCATATTTGGCCTGACTCATGGACATATGAGGGAATGGGCCAGCAACATCACTGTGGATCAGCACGAGGAGTGCAAAGGTTCTCTCATGACTAGCTCTCTCAAATTTGTGCTCTGGGTGTTTTCCTAGGATACAACCTTGGCAGACTCCTTTGGAAATTTTTTATCTTGGGCAACCCTATGACAATCTCTTTTTCACTAAGATCAGAAAGATAATTGTAATTTAGGTGGCCAAATATTTCATGCCACAAC
>LPNX010009578.1:110166-145978 GCA_001517045.1 Pseudotsuga menziesii | reverse complement strand
CCTTTTGAGCATGATTCGCAACTCCTTTTGCAATGACTCTACCAGTTGAGATCTCTGTGATCTCAACTTCATCGGGGGAGAATATGACCTTCTTAGGAGACCCGGTGTGGGTCATCTGGTACACTGATAGGAGGTTGGAGGCGAGACCAGGCACATACAGCACATTGCTGAACTGACCATGATCAAGATCTATCCTTCCTTTGCCTTTACTTTCAGTGAGAGAGTCATCTCCCAGTACAATAGATGGTCCTTTCGACATGTCCAGTGAGGAGAAGGCCTCCTTAGTCGAAACCATGTGTCTTGAAGCTCCAGAATCAATGATAAAACTGGGTGAGCTTGATGTGCCAACAACTAGAGCATGAACTCTCTCTCTGTCATCTGAACTTGATCCTCCTTCTCTCTTCTTTGAGCTTTCTGGAAGGGAGATGCCATTCTTCTCCAGGATTTGGGTCAGCATGTCTATCTGCTTTTTCATACAAGAGCTTTCAGAGTGATTGCCCTTATTGCAGTATGCGCACTTGTTCATTTCACCTTTGTTCTTCTTCTTCTGGTAATTCTTCTTGGGACCTTGTGGATCCTCCGAAGACTGTTTCTTGTCTCTCTTTTGCTCAGGTGGCTTTTTAGCTTTCTTTTTTCCTTTTGAATCCACCTTCGAATCTCCAGCAATCAAATCTCGATCTTTGGATGGTTTGATGGTGCCCATCATCACCAGCTTATCTTGTTCTTGTGTGAGAGATTCCATGAAATCTGCAAGGCTAGTCATCTTCTAGGTTCGAGCTGTCAGTTTTGTGGCATAGAAGGTCGAAACAAACACTGAATAGTCAGGGCCTAGCTTTGAGAGGATGGCTAGTATGAGCTGATCATCTTTCTTTTCGATACCACACTGTTTCAGCTGCAAAACTAGTGCTTTGAACTTGGAGAAATATAGTTGCAGGGATTCAAAGCTATTTGGACTCAGAGAAATCAGCTCATTTTTTATTTGATGTCCCCTCATCTCATCTATATTTCCAAAAAGATCAGCAAGCTTCTCCCATACTTCATTTGGTGATGTCAATCCATCAAGATGGAAAAGGAGGTCTCTGGAAATACTCAGACACAGGAGGCCATAAGCCTCATCCCTCCTATTGTGCCATTTTATCTTCTCTGTAGCTGCATTGGGCTCTACTTCTGTTGCCATAGTCACCCTGTAGAGGCCTTTCTCTCTCAACAGTATCTCCATCTCTACTTTTCATTCAAAGAAATTGAAGGGAGTCAACATAGTTTTCTGTGATTGATCCATAGCTTAGAAAATCTGTCCCGGCTGTCAGTAGAAGGCTCCCAGTCACTGATGTCGAACCTGCAAAACAATTTTTGAAGGAGAGAAAAAACCTACAATGGCTCTGATACCATGTGGAAATTGAACCAGGTGATAGATTAATTTTACTCACAACAATTAACAGTTGATCATGCAAAATCACTCACAAAGAGACTGAAAATTGGAGCTGAACACTAAACTGTATTAAATCAGTGTACAATAGCCAACCCTGTAAAATAATAGGTTGCTGAATAAATAACATACATCAGGTATTTGAATTCATGAGGAGAAGTTGGAATCTAGCATAAAGAAGGCTTACCAAAAATAAGCAAATCCCCCATAGGTGTAAAAAGCTAATCCCAAATCTGTCATGGAGCTCACGAATTGGAAAAATGGATTAGGAAAGCTAAATAGTGGTGGAATGGCAGCTCATACATGCTTTTGCATGGAGAAAAGAGAGGAGGATGTGTAGGACAAAAAACTAGTCAACCTCACCTAGTCTAGTTTTTCCTTTTGCCTTAAAACACTGAAAAAGCAAGCAATAAAGCAGAAAAAGCAGAAGGGTGCCTAGGAGGCCAGGAATAAAGAAGAATTGATTCCTTTAGCTCTCCCATGCACTACATGAGTCAAATAAGGCAATTTTGACCATTATAGATAGGCAAATGACAACTTGCACAAGGTGGGACACATGAACTAGGAAAATAAGACAAAAATAATGAAATTAATGTCTAAGTGGGTAAACTATGGGTTGATTATTCTAACACTGCTCTGACTGTGTTTCTTCTGTCTATGGTTCTACCCTCTATGTTGTCGGAGGTTTGATGATGATTTGAATTTGGCCAGTGTGTTTGACCGGTGTCTCCTTTGACACAAAGGTACTGATGTAGAGGTTCAACTCATAATTCTCTTCTTTCTCCTAGTCTGTTAATGGCTCCTTGATTCAGAAGTCGATTTCCTTGGCCTTCGCTAGAGTTTGTATTTTTGTCCATCTTGTCGAGACAACTCCCAAAAGATCTGTTCGACCGATGGATAGTAATCAAGGGCCTTTGCATTTGATTTTTTTCCCTGCATGTACCACACCGAAGAATGGTTGAGCTCTAGCTAGATGTGGGCCTTTTTCGGTAGAATTCATTGGATGTTTTTGGGAACCCTCCATCTAGTCATGTGGATTTTTAGCTGTTGGAGTGAGTTCTCCAACAAATTTTCCATGTTCCAGTGCCTTCAAGGTTCCTTTCTGGGAGAATGGTTTGAATCTCCACATGTGGAATCTTGTCGGTTCTTAAAAAATAGGGTTTTCATCGGGGAAAATATCGTACATGACTATCCAAAGTATGAGGGAGTGGAAATTGATGATTCCTCCCGTCTCTTAGCATATTTCACAGATGGTCTTGACCATGTCGGTGACATATTCAACCCATCTGTATATCTTTCTATTTATCGCAATGGTGTCAACAGCTTCTAACATGTCTAATTTGAGGTCGCTGCCTCGACCTACCAGGGTGAGTGTGATGGCTATTATTTTGGCCACAATCTGTGGTGTTCGGGCTATGATTTGACTAATCATCAGTCCCTTCAAGTTTTTCCCCGACGCTGAGCCTGTAAGTTCTTTGACCAGTCCTTCTTTGATACCGACTGGTACTGGGTCTCCTTTGTTTGAGAGACCTGTTAGCTTGGAGATGACTTCCCCAAAGATGTCGACTGGTTGGTCAAAGTAGAACTAGCCATTATGGTACCGACTTATGATAAAATTGACAGTTGTTTCTTTTGTGCCACCGAAACTATCCATGAGTGGTGCATTGGTGTAGTTGAAGATGGTACTATATTGTATTTTCTTTGTAGCTTGAGTAGGCTTCTTATTGACATAATCCCACTCTTTCATCTCGGCCCAAAGTTTTTTCCATGAGCCTTCCTGCACCTTATATTTCTAGATATTCTTTAGCCTGTGGACTAAAGGTGTTTCTGAAGTCTGTAATTCCTTGGCTCTGGTTGAGGCTCTAGTCTATTTGGGTTCCATCTTGTCAGTTTGGTGGTCTATTTCACTAAGGTATTCTCGGCTTTCAGTCATCTGGATTGTCTGATGCTCTCTTTGTATAATTGTGGTGAATGATCCTTCGGTGGTCCAATATTTATAGGGGATGCTTTGGATGTTTTTGTCAATGAGTGTATTAATGGCGAACATGATGTTCCAGCTGGAACACTTGAGTGTGCGTTAATGGCGAATTTCTTTCGGCGCTCGAGGTCATGAATGGGCAATGGGACTATCGAGGTCATCGGTCGATGTCGGTTATGAAAATGGTCAATGGCGTTATGTCAATGGGCATGATGTCAGTTGTTGAAGTGGTAATTTCCTGTCATAGTTTTCTGTATGTATGGTATTATTTTTCTTTTTGGATTTTTAGATTTTTATAGCTTTTGGTTTAACCATTATGGTCGTTATACGATTTTTTTTTCACTATATTTATTTCTAGTTTCAGTAGCGTTTTAGTCGGGGTGCATTAACGAGTTTCTGAAATACTATGCCTTGTAACGTCCTTATTCAGACTGATCTGTTGGTATGTATTTCTTTGACAACGTAGGGTCCCATCCATTCTATATGCAACTTTTTAGGTTTTCCTTTTACTCGACTATTGTATAGTAAAGCAAGGTCTCCTACTGACATGTTGTTGTTCTTGATGTTTCTATCATGCCATGCTTTTTGTTGTTGTTTCTGGATTTCTTGATGGTGCACCACAAGTAGTCAGTGTTCTTCTAGTTTACTCAGTTGTAGTAGTCGATCCTTTCTTCCTTGTTCAACATCGACATGTAGGATCTTTGCGATGATAGGTGTCTATTGACGGAAGTGTAATGGAACTATTGCTTCTTGTCCATAGAGTAGTCGAAAGGGGGTTTGGTCGATCAAGCATTTGTATGTTGTTCTGTATGCCCATAATACTACAAGTATCTTCTCGTCCTAGTCGTCCTTATTAGCATTACATATTTTGGTTAGTCCTCGTGTTAATGTTTTATTAAATGCTTCAATTGCTCCATTCGACTGAGGATGGTATGTTGTACTCTGACAATGGTAGATTTGGAATTGGTCGGTTAGGGTTTTGATAGTTTTATTGATAAAGTGTGTTCCCTGATCACTGATTAAGGTTAGTGGACATCTGAATTTGGTAATGATATTTTCATAGATGAATTTGGCAACTATCTCACTAGAGCATGTGTCAACTGGTTCTACCTCTGCCCATTTGGTTACATATTCGACTGTAGTTATGATATACCTTGCGCCTGTTCTTTTTGCTGGTATAGAAAATGGTCCTATGAATTCTATGGCCCAAATTTCAAATGTTAAACTTGGGTTTACTGATATCAAAGGAATTTATATGGTATGCAAGGGTTGACCTAGTCGTTGACACCTGTCACGTTGACTTACAAAATTTTTGCAATCTCTGTGAAGTGTCATCCACCATAACCCTGACTGTTGGATTTTATTTGCAGTTGTGTCTGCTTGGAAATGTCCTCCTGCAGGTCCATAATGTGATTCATGCATAATGTTGTCTCTTTCATGTTCTAGTACACACCTTCTAAGGATGTCATCTAATCCCATTTTGTAAAGAAATCCATTTATAAGGCTATATGGTGCAACTTTCATAGCTAGGATTTGTTTCTTCTTTGTATTCATTCCTTCTGGTGTTTGTCCATCTTCTAAGAACTGGGCTATTTCTTCTAATTTTGCTGGGACTACTTCTATCTGAAATAGATGTGCATCAGGTAAGTCATCTTCGAATCCTGTCGGTTCCTCTCCAGTTTCGATTCGGGATAAGTGGTTGGGACCAACATTTAACTTACCTGGTCTGACAACGAATTCGAATTCAAATTCTTGAAAGAGAAGTAGCCATCAATAGATCCTTCCATGGTGTAGTGGATTACTGACGAGATATTTAAGTGTCTGATGATCTGTATAGAATATAAATGGGTTAGCTAGAAGATAATGTCGATATTTTTATAATGCAAAGACCATTCCTAGTGATTCTCTTTCTGTTGTTGAATAATTTCTTTCAGCTTTATTTAATTTTTTTCTACTGTAAACTATAGGATAATCCATTCCATCATCTCCTAGTTGAGTTAAGATTTCTCCTATTTCTAGGCCTAATGCATCAATATGAACATGGAATTTGATCGACCAGTTTGGAAACCTTAGGATTGGTGCTTCGACTAGTTTTCTTTTTAATTTTTCGAATGATATGTGACACTCCTCTGTTCAGTTGAACTCTTTATCTTCCCTTAATAGTTATTCAAGTGGATAGGTCATATCTGAATAATATCTTATGAATTTTCTGTAATAGCCTATGTGCCCAAGTAACACCCTGACTTGTTTTGGGTTTACTGGTGGTTTTAAGTCGAGGATAATTTTGATTTTTGTAAAGTCAACCTTCATACCTTCCTTATAGACAATGTGCCCTAATAATATCCCTATAGGGGTGACAAATATACACTTCTTGATATTTAAGGCTAATTGGATTTGTCGACATATTTCCAACATAAGTCTTAGCCACTTGCAATGATCCTTTAACATGGAGTATATTGTCCAATCATCAAAGTATACGGCCATGGTATTGTAAATATATTCTTGAAATGTTTTCACAAGAATTCTAGAAAATACTGCAAGTGCATTTTTTAATCCAAAAGGCATAAACCAAATTCACATACAAATGTTGTTTTTTTCTGATCCTCTTTAGCTATTGACACTTGGTTATAACTTGAGAATCCATCTGTAAATGAGTAGCATTCATTTCCTGCAACCTTATTTAATATTTCATCTGCATAAGAAGTTGGAAATGGGTCTGTCAGTGTCACTTTATTTAGTTCTCTAAAGTCGACACAAATTCGTAGTTTGGTCGGATCATGTTTCTTAGGTTGCACAACCATTGGACTTGCCCATTCTGATTGGTCAATAGGATAGATGATGCCTGCTGCAAGCATGTTATCAAGTTAATTTTTGACTATCTCTTTGTATTTGTGAGCTAGCTTATATGGCATTTTATTCACAGGTCGAACATCAAGTTTAGTGTCAATCTTCATTTCTCCCATTTCGTGGACTAAGCCTTTGAGGTATTTATAATATCTAGCAAATACATATTGGAACTCTTTTAATAAGTTCACTATCTCTGTGGTCTGCTCTTCACTCTAGTAGTCACCAATATTTTCCATTTTTGGTCGGTCATCATTTGAGATGTCGAATTCTCTAATTTTGACTTTAGCATCTAGCCATTCTGGTGCTTTGGATTCGTTGATTGGTAGACTTCCTTCCTTAAACTATGAGAATGTGGCAAGAAAGTCAGCTGCAGTCATTCTGTCGGTATCATGTTTGTCGGTTGTTTCAACTTTGAATACTGTTTGAATAGGTTTGGTCGTTTCAACATGGTTTGATTTCCATCTAAATATTTTCCCTTCTGTATTTTCATTTTCTAACTGTAGTCTTGTCGATTGTGCTATTGTCCCAATTTGTATATTGTTACAGTTCATTGTCTGTCGGTTGTCTTTTAAGGGTTTGTTTTCTGTCGGTTGTATAAATTCTTTAATCTGTTTTGTTGTTTTGACCAAGTTTTCATTTTTTGGTATAAAGTTGAAATCTTTAATGAAATTTTCTCTGAGTTCATGCCATAAGAATGTTTCACCTCTAGCTTCTTCCATTTTATACCATTTTTTTGGTAAGTCGGCGAGGGTTGATGGGACCAGGTGTGGCCATGCTCGTTCATCCTTGTATCCAAGTTTTCTCTATTCTTTTTCACATTTCTTAATATGATATTTTGGATTTTGTCCTTGGATGAATATCGGTATCTGAGCATGTTTGGTTAACTTCTTTCCTCCAAATATTTCTACAAATAAAGTTGAAGCTATTGTCTAGGTCTACACTCTTGTCTGGTGAGTATCCCACCATCTAGCAGCTTGTCCTGTAAAAGTTTGTACTAGGCTTTGAAGTCGGCCCTGTTCACCAATATTTTTGGAAACATGTTCTACATGCATGACTGGTGATTCTCTTTCCTTGTATCTTGGTATTTGTGTAGTATTTCCATTGGTAGGTTTTAAAGTAGGGTATTCCCTAATTTTCTTCTCAAAGATTTTTGGGACAATGGACACTATGAAGCACTGCTAGGTGGGCTTTTTCTGTACTTTTTGAATAATACAACACCCTCTTGCTTGTGTTTCATAGTTCTCGATCTCCCAATCATATAATCCCATGTTCGAATTATAACCAACTGAGTCTTGGTTGCCTAAATGAAGTTCTCTATAGATATTAGGTTCTGTATAACCTACATTGTTTTGTATCTGATAAAGTTGTCGGATGTCGAATTCTTCATCGATAGGTTCATTCCAAGGTTCTCCTTGGGATGGATGAATAGGTACAATGACCTTTTGTCCATTTGTTTCTAATTTGATTCTCTCTTTGTCCAGGGATATCGATGCTTTCATCTTTCGACCCCAAGGCCGACCGACTAACGCTGGGAAAGAACTGGATCCTTCCTTAGGGTCAATGATTTTGAAGTCGACTTTGGTCGAGATTATTTTTATAGTTGTGTCAACGTTTTTCTAGACTCCAATAGGTTCAATTAGTCCCTGGTCAGCTAGTTTCAGGTATATACCTGACTCATATAGTTGAGGTCTGCCCAGTTGTTCCCAAGTGTCACAAGTCATGATGTTTACTTGTGATCCAAAGTTGAGCACTACTTGTCGAACATGGTACCCTTCGATTTCGAGGTCGACAAGCGGGTCGGCATCACTTTTGTCTTTTTTATTTAAGCTGCAGATATTCTTTGTTTGTTTTTCAGAGTTGTTATGTTTTATTTCATATAGTAAGTCGATGAGCTGAGATACTGAGTTATCTTTCTATACTAGTTGTATTAATTCTTTTATTGTGTTATGTCGATTGTCATTAGCCTCTTCTTGTCGAGAAAATTCTATGAATACTTTTGTTGCTTCTTTATATATTTGTTTTTCTTTAATTGGATCAGGATAGGAATTTTTTTCTTGTATTCTACTTATTCGTGGGTTATCACTTCCTGTTTTTTTTCCTTGTCGAGTTACAATATGCAAATTTTTTGTATTTATTACATCATTTTTTTGCACACACAACAAGACATTAACATTTTTCTTTTTATTGATCTTTTCTAGTATGGTAGGGAAATCCTCCAAGGAGTGATCCCCTACTCCACAATGAGTACAAAATTTGAGTTCAGTTCTGTCTTTATATGGATATTCTACATACCGATGTCCCTCCTTATAACATGTAAAGCATTGGATGGGTCGACGTGGTCAGTTGTCTCGATTTCCAGAGAATCGACCTCATCCTCCATAGCCTCCACATCGATTGTCATACCGATGCTCATATCTTCGACCTTCATATCTCTTATTGTTTTGATCATTTGGTAAGTTGTTTTGCTCATTATTTTGTGCAGCTGCAGTGGTCTAGTAGACTGCATGATAATTTTGTCGATTCTTCAGGTTCAAATGGCAGTCGACTGTGTTATGATTTTTAGTTTCACAGATTGCACACCAAGATGCCTTTCCATTCTTCATGTTGAATGGGAAATATTTTCTTGAGTGTTCTCCATGCTCCTAGAAAATGTCTCAAAAACATTTCATCTGCATGAATCGAACGTCCTGTCGGCTGATTTCCTGTCGATAGTTGTCTTTTGAATGTCCGACCGTCGAGCACTTTGTGCACTAGATATATTGACTTTTGAGGTTTAATTCTTTTAATGACTTCTGCATGATCTCAAGCTGTTCTTCTAGTCTGTGATCAGTGGAGTATGCTGGTATGTCCTCATCCATTTCCACTTGGAGAGATTTTGTAAGCGCATCTTCGTAAGACTTGAATATTTCCAGACTTATGTGTTGGCAAACTTTCTGAGATAAACCTAAAAGAAACCATCGGATTAATAATTGTTCATCTATAACATAGTCCAGTTGGGTAAGAAGGTATTTCCATCACTTATCATAGTGGCGGACAGTTTCTCCTGGCTTCTGTGATGTTGTTTTTAGTTTTTTCACTGCCAGATGTTTTGCATCTGGAGTTTTCAAAAATGATAGAAATTGTGCTTTGATCTTGGCTTTGGTTGCTCGAGGTTGTCTTTTAGAAAAGGTCATGTACCAAGTTAATGCCCTTTTCCTCAAGGAACTAGTTAACTGTGCCATCTTCCTGTCTTCGTCCGTAACTTGGTTAGCCTCCCAAGTCGATTCACAGAGGAACCAGTGTTGTCTGGGGTCCTCATCCCCCTCATATAGAGGAATGTGTGCTGACCCATGACCCATGTCGAAATCAGTGTCGCTGCTTTCAGGAGGTGGCAGTGGTGGAGGTGGGGGTCGAGGTGGTGGGGTTATTTGATTATTCCTCTCTGCAGAGCTATCATCAATGGAACTTTCATCTCTGTCAGTTGTTTTTGTCGTTTTGTCTTCGACCAGTAGTCAGTTGATTTTGAATTCTTCTATCAATGTCCAACTGCAATTACCTATCCGCAATTCTGAATGTTCTGTGTCCTCCAAAGCTGTATTTGGCAGGGGGGGTGCTCCTTCATGTGTCGTTAAAAGTAAGTGGATACTTCGGTTGGAGAGTACCGCTTGAAAGGTAACCCAATTTCCTTCTTCTGGTCGACGGATAATGAGGTGTCTTCTAGTGTATGTCTCATCGTCTAGTCGACTCCATATACCAAAGTCACCAGCTCCTAGTCGGAGGTCTTCTTCGACAATAGTTTGTATCTGGGTACGCGGATTCAACAGAGATAGAGTTGTTCCTTCTTGGGGAGCTCTTAATTGGAGAGCTTATGGCTTCTCTATCCATAATTCTTCTTCCATAGGGGACGTATCTTCTTCCATGCCTTCTTTTTTTCGGTCATGACCCGACTCTGGTGGGTTTCTTTCCTGGTCGGTCTCCCTAGTACACATTCCTATGTATAGCGCTAAGGCTCTTTCTCTTCTTTCTTCCCTCCTTTGTTATCTCTCTTCCCTCTCTATTTTCTAAATGTTTGACATACCTTTGTGTGATACTATCTTCTTGATTTCCCTTTTGTTCGACTTCTCATTACTGGTGAATGGTATCTACTTCTAGTCGACAGAATCCTCTCCACTTTATCCTGACATATGACCAGCTACCCCCCCATAGCCTACCTGACGCTTTATAAATCCTGGATAGTTCGGTCTACTTGCTTAGGAAGTATTCCCACTCCCTTTCTACAATGAATTTTTCCCACCTCCTTTGTTTTTCTGCCCAGTTAGGGTTTAATGGCGGTCTGTGAAGTGATGGACAAGGTTCAACAATATGACCCACTCCCTTCTCGATGAGGAATTTAAATAGCAAGGTCAGTAATGAACACAGAAATTGGTCGATGAGGTCTGTGTAAAATTTCTCCTTGACAGTTTCCACCAAAGTTCTGTCTTCTACTACCTTCTCCTCGCAGAAGTCGTCGGCAATTTTTTCGAACCACTTCGACAAGTTTGTTCTTCCCCCTCATATCAGTTTTTCTAGCAACTGTTGATCTTTATTTCCTTCCGAATTTTTCATCCAGGAGTTTCTTTAGAAGTTGGGGAAATGAGTCTACAAACTTCTCATGTGTCTCTGTAAATAATATTTCTTTTGCTTGTGCGATCGTCAATTTGTTTCTCCGTGCATAATTCTGCAAATAATTTGCTACTTTATGCTCCCACCAGTCCTTAATTTCTTGTTCAGGTATCATCTGCTTGCATACATCTCAGACACTACCACATAACCAATGTTGTAATCTTACAGATCACATAAGGTTACCAATAATAAATACCAAAACATACATACATAATAGAGACAAGAGATAAGAACAAGTAGGTGAATTAACAGATTATATTAACATGAATGGGTCCATACAATACAAAGAACTGAACCAAGTCCTCATCTGGATCAACAGCCTAATATATATGATTACAAAATAGTTACAAAATAGCTACCTATCGATTCGGTGAACCTACACGGCCTTAGGTGGCCGACCTAATCTCTAGTTTAGTTGGCCGACCGACTTAGTTGGCTGATCAACTAAGTCAGCTATTGTTCAAGTTGACTTACCGAATTGCTCCTCCAACACTTATGTTTCAGTTTTGAACCATCAACCGAAATTTTGGTTAAGAATACCCATTTTCATTGGACAAGATTCCTCTTTGGAGGAAGGGGAACCAATTCCCATGTCTTGTTCTCTTGGAGGGACTGGAATTCTTCTTCCATTGATGATTTCCATATTGGGTCATTACAGGATTGCTGATATGTCTGAGGATCAAACCCAATAATCATGTAATAGTGATCAGCAAGAGCACCATCACTTGCAAAGGAAGCACTACTAGTTTGTGATCTAGTCCTCCTAGGCTCATGGGGATTGTCTGCCAATTCCCCTACAGCTTGAATGATTTTTTCAACCCACTTGGGCCTTGATGGTGAGTCATATAGAGAAATATCATGTTCATCCATATTTATATCATACATATTATAAAAAAATATCATGTATAATCACTTACATCTTCAAATGGTTGAGGAGAGGAGCATTCCCCTGGTGCAAGATCGAAATTAGGAGTTGGCTCTTCTTCAAATTTCACACTTCTTTCAACAAATGTCTTGCAAGTGAAAGTGTCAAAGAGCTTGTAGCCTTTAGTTTCTTCACCATACCCAACCATAATGCACTCCTTTCTTTGTGGCTGCAAGGCCTTCCTCTTTTCAGAAGGGATTCTAGCCCATGCTCTAGTCCCGAAAATCTTGAAATTTGAGACATTTGGATTTTGGCCAAATCATGCCTCGTAAGGTGTCTTTCCTTTTAGTGATTTATGGAAGGATTTTTTGTATGTGTACAACACAAATAATGGCCTTATCCCATAGATTGGGACTTATATCCCTTTCTTCTATCATGCAAGTGGCCATCTCCTTGAGAGATCTATTCTTCCTCTCGGCCACACCATTTTGTTGTGGTGTGTAGGGAGTTGAGTGTTGCATTAAGATGCCACACTCCTCACAAAGGTGTTGTAGATTCTTCTCTACATATTCCTTCCCATTATCAGTCCTAAGGACCTTAATATTATTCCCACTCTGATTTTCTACCAATGCCTTCCAAATATTCAAGTGTTCAAACGCCTCAGACTTCAATTTGAGGTAGTACACCCAACAAAATCGAGAGTAATCATGTATGAATGTAAGTAAATATCTCGATCCACCATATTATGGAGTCAAAAATGGACCAATCAAGTCTAATTGTACCAACCCAAGTGGTTGTATGGCTCTCCTTTCCTTCCCCTTCTCATAACTTTTTTCAGTATGCTTCCCAACTATGCACCCAATGCATGCTGCATTTGATGATCTGATTTGTGGAAGTCCTTCCACCATCACATCTTTGTGTATTTCTTGGAGGTAAATCTAGTTAATGTGACCAAACCTCTTATTCCATAGCTTCAAAACCTCATTGGCATGTGAGAGAAGTGCTTGTTCATTGTAACTGGGAGGAAGTTAGAGAACTTGTACATCCTCTCATGGTGGTATGCATACCCAATTGCAATGACTTGGTCTGTTGATATTTCTACCATCCCTACCATGTCTAGAGTGAAGGTCATTCTCTTTTCCTCTCATGTATGGGTCATCTGATAGATTGACAGGAAATTTACTGCAAGGTATGGTACATACAATACATCACTGAAGTATCCATGCTCTAAGTCAATCCTACCAATCCCCTTGGTCTGGATTTCTGAATCATCGCCCATTGGAACTGTTGGGCCAGTATTAGAATCCATGGAGGAGAAGAGCTCTCTCTTGGACACCATGTTCTTGGAATACCCTTAATCAATGATAAAAGATGAATATTTAGAGGTACCTACTACCAAAGCATGGCATTTCTCCTTGTTTTCATTTGAATTGGAGGTGTCACCCTTCTTCCTTGCCTTGTAAAGGACTAGAATGTTGTTCTTCTCCAGCAGTTGTGCCATCTAGTCAATGATATTTTTCATGCATGAGCTCATGCCATCCATTCTGGAAATACTATGCATTTGGTCTTCTCTTTTCCCTTCTTGTCCTTCTCCTTGGAAGGATTCGAACTTCCATCACAGGATTTGGGTTTTTCTGGTTTCCTCTTCTCTAGTAGCTTCACATTCTTGGGATTTGTTGGGATTAGGGTAGACCTGGGTTCTATAATTTTTTCTTCGCACCAAGAAAAGACCCACAGTGTTGGCCCTTTTGGAAACAACCTACGAACAGGTTGCAGTCTCACCTGAAACAGCTATGGGGTGCCGCAGAATCAAGTTTTTGTAAGCAGAAGAGGGATATCATTGTACCTTTAGCTTCTAAAAATTGATAATCATAAAATATAGAGCTTTTACATTCACTTATTTAGCTTCTCGATTAGATAAACAAACAGTGCCTTGCTTAACCCTTTACTGGGAATTCACAGTCAAGTTAGTATTTTAGTAGTGATCTTACTTATCAGTTATATATTTATCAATGCATAAAAGAACATAACAACAACACAGAAGNTCACCCCCAGTTTAGGGGCTACGTCCACAGAACTGTGTTTTATTCAACTCTTTACAAAAACCACAGTTCTGATCTGTGCACTCAGCTGCAGATCCCTTCAATTCTTCAAAGCTGCGCACTAAGCTGCAGATCTCTGCGCACATAGCTGTAGATCTTTTTAATCACCCAAAAACCCTCTGCACACACAGCTGCATAGGTATTCCATGCACACAGCTGGTACTTAACCTTCCTTACAAAACAAGCCTTAGCTTCGCATTACTTCATCTTACATCAAAATCCTAAACTGACTTCTTTACAAGAGTGCTTATTTATATTGCACTTATTACAAAACCATGGGCTTAAACCATGGGTTTATTACAAAAAGAAGGCTTTGACTCAACCCCAACACCCCTAAGACTATTTTGAGTCGCAACTCCGCTTACAAGCTTCCATAAAAACCATGGAGTTACCAAAATTAAGGACTGTTAAGGTGCACGCCCCAACAGGCCCCTAAGACTCACCAGTGTCCCCTCCCGGGACACCCAGCTGCTTTCCTGCTGGGAGAACTTTGTTGGAGAAGATAGTGAACTGCTTTTTGAGGCCACGCATGATATTGTCGACTGCTTGCTCCTTCTCCACCAGCTCCTGCAATGCTGTCGTTGATGCTTCGCTAGCCTTTTCTTGTGCAAATGCATCGTACTCCTTCAAAACTTTGAGCTGGCTGTCCACAGTAGTACTCAATTCCAAGGCTTCGTTGACAAGGGGATGCATAGAATTTTCCAGCAGTGTTGCTTTTGTTCTGTATGACTCAATCTCCTGCTGGAGTTCCTTTCTTTGTTTTACCTTGAGCATTTTCTGCATAGGGGGCAGGGTCTTAATGTCCACTTTTACTGCGTCCAACTCTGCTTGTCGCTACTTGATGGTTTCCTGTAGCTTTTGTACTTCGGGGTTTTCTTGCAGTGTTGTCCAGGTGTCGACGCTTTCCTCCAGTAGTTTTGATGTGCTTCCCATGATATCTGAGATTTTTGCTGCTGAGGCCTGAATGTCTGCGCGACACTGCTCTCTAACCTCTGGTGGGATTTCTGGGATAATGCGAAGTTGAAGCTCTGTAATCTGAGCCTCATGCTCTGCTTTAAGCTTCTCTATTTCACTGTGAGACTGCTATGCGTAGTCTCTTAGTTTGACGATTCTTTGCTCTGGTTCTTCCTCATTCTAGATGTCGAAGTCAGGAAGACTTCGACACGCCTCCTCCAATACTCACACCAATGTGACCTGCTTACATTCTGCATCGCTCTTTCTCTGCTTTGCTTCCTCCAACTGTGCTATGAGGCTATCATTATGCTTCCTGGTATTTTCCAACTGTATTTGTGAGTAGTGGTCTCATGCTTGGATTTCCTTTGCGATAGCTGACTGATAGAGATGTAATTCCATCATGGACATCTTAGTGTAATCTATTCCAACTATCATGCTCATCTTCGCACGAGATGCTATGTTGGTTATGATGAGGGCGGCACTTGACACTTGTCCCCGGTTTTCTCTAATCGGCCATTTTCTTGTGTCTGGCTGCACAGGTACTGGGGCACTACTTTTCGCAGCGCCAGTCGCTGATTTTTCTGCTAACTCCTTTAGCTCCGAGATTCACTTTGCTATGTCGGTGATGGCATCAAGATGCGTGACTGCAAACTCTGACCATTTCTTGGTGAGAACTTCTGTGGATTTCGACAGAGCCTGATTAAGCTCCTCACTTGTGAAGGTGGTCTCTTCATCGATATTCTTGTCCTTCGATGCTTTCGTTTTCTTTCGGGACTGAGGTTTGGTCACTTCTTCGGCCTCTGGTGACTTACGCTTATCTGGCTGATTAGGGTCTGAGATAGTTTTGACCGACTCCTCTTCTTCTCCTTCATCTACGCCATCTCCACCCTGGTCTCTTTCACTCTACTGTGACTCACTTTGCTCTTCGCTATCCTCTGGGGGGTCTTGTTGCGGCATCTAACTAGAGCCAGTGCCCACATCGGTGACCAGAGGGATTGGGATGCTGGGCTTTGTTCCTGCGTCCTTCAACCATTCAGCCGACCACTGTTGAATTACCGCGAGGATGTCTTCTTTGGTCACCACATATGGCAACTTCCAGCATGCCTTCTTCTTATCTGCACGGGCCTGGATGAAGACATTGTACATGTTTTCCCTGAAGGTGGCCACTCCATCATATTGAGAGAATATATCATTACTGATCCGCTGGGTCTTTAAAATCTCATATGAGATACTCATGGCGTAAAAGGTGAACACAGTGTTCGTCATCTGCTGGGATGCTTTGTCCTGTGACACCCAGAGCGATGCGTACCTCACTGCACCCGGCATGCTTGGAGGTACATCAATAAACTACGCCTCGGTGGGATCTTTCCACCCGATTAGAGCAATAAGCACGATCACCCTTGAATAGTGAAAGGGTCTACCTTTTTCCTGCGCATCACAGGCACCTTCAAGAAATTACTTAGCAATGTATGCTACCCAGTTGTAAATGTAGCTTCCGCACAGTTCGCAGCAATACTTACAATCAAGGCAAGTACTTCGTTTGCTCTGCGCTTCCGCATTAGTTTGCTGGCTAAGAGCTCTGTAGCGAATCGAATGTTGTGATGATGAATGGCCGAGTTTTGATACCCTCGCTTCCCTTTCGTCAGCTCGAAGTGTTCCTTCATGCTATGTGCTAGCTTCACATCTTCATGTTTTCCCAAAAACTCAATGCTAGGGTCAGGCCCTTCCTTCGGCAAGCCCATAATCTGGTGAATGAGTTCTCCATTGATAACAATTTTCTAGTTTCCAAGCCATAGGTACCCATCATGCACCAACGCCAATAATTGTTTGAACACCATGGTTACCTGTGTGCTGCGACCGAAGTGGGGAACATCGAGCATCTTCAACAAACCAGCTTGGTCCAAGCCAGTAGCCCACTGTTTCACTTCTAATAATGTCACTCCAGTCTCCTGATAGCGGACAGAGTGTAAGTATGTCCCAGGTGTGAACTGTGGAAATTTTCCCTGATCATTTGTATCATGGTCGACGTACTTGAGCTGGTCTATTTTCCCTGTCATTGTCCCGACCAGCTGCACACCCAGTGGCAGCAAAGGGGTGCGTAATGTGAACTTCTTCATCCGCCGAGGGAGCTAAACGCCTGGTTGAACTAGTGAAATATATGGTGGATGCTACGGGGAAATGTTCTCATCCTCTTCAAGCGGGACCTCTGCTGAGCCGGATGGATTCATCTCAGGATCCTTCGGTGTTTTCCCTAATTGCTTGTGTTTGTCTTCATTCCACTTAGAATGAACTTCGGGCTTAAATTTTTTCCTGGTAGAGCATGTCTGCATTGGCTGGGTCAGTGCTGGGGGAGTCTCTCCGCGGGGTGCAGACGTAGGTGGGTGGCTGAAAAGGTGTGGCAGACCCTCCTGTTCAAATTCTCTCATTAACTTCTGAAGCTCGCTATCAGCTGACATGGAAACAATTGTAAAACTCAAGAAAATGTAAAATGCGAATGTCGCGAGTGTGGGTGTCTTCTTATAGAATCCATCCATGACATATGTCATAACTGTGCATTGATGATACCAAATCTGACAGAGATCTTGTCCAAATGGCGGTATATTTTCCAACATCTCATTAATACATGCAGTTAATACAGGTAGCGTACCGGCGCCACCAATTTGGATTTCTTCCAACAGTCATATTTTAAGCTTCGACACATCTTTCCTTCTTCGGCACAAGCAGTGACTCTAGCTGCGCCAAAATAAGGACATTCGACATTTCCTGATACCAGCTTCAACCCATAACAAAAAAAATTCCACCACCTTAATGATTCCTTTCATTTTTGAGAGCCCTGTCAGAGATAGGTCCTGATATTCATGTAGAAGTTGGGTCACGTTGCTCACCATTTCGTCATCCCAATAATCTCCAATGGTAGCATACTTAGGGTTTTCTTCTGACCCAATGTTTACGGTCTGCATCTTCAGGGGTTGAGTTAGTTTAGGTACTTCAACTGTTGGTCCATGTACTTCGCAGTGTCCTTCTAACTCAGGAATGTTAATGTTGCATGGATCGTCATCCTCGTTAATTGCGAGGTTATAACATTATACTACATTAGCTTCTTGTTCCTTCCAATCAGGTTGGTATTCTACTATTTCTTGATCATCAAATACTTTAGTATGGATTAACCAGCTGCGTCCAAAGCAGGACAAACCTCATTAATAGAAAATGTCAGCACAAAACTATCAACAAGACTATCCCAACTTACAGTACCGTGGCGAAGCTCGACCTCCGCATACCAATTCTTTGCTATAGGTTCCAGGGTGTGCACAAACCTATGTACCCATTCTTCACGAGGTACATGCTTCCATGCTTCGTAGCATTGCTCCAAATGTCCTTGAGGACTCATCTTATCATTAAACCTGCTTCACACCTCCTGAGGTTGGTCCCTAAATCTTAGGTAAAGGGACTTTTGGCACGCTTCCCAACTATGAATGTAATTTTTGTGACCATTCCACCATCTGGCTGCTGTGGCTCTGAATGCTGAATCTAGAGTCTCCATTTTCTGTGAGTCTGGTACCTGCTCTGAGAATTGCACAATAAACTCTTTTGGGTCTGTCGAACCATAAAAAACAGGTAAGGTTCTTGTCTGTGAACTAATCCATCTGAGAGACTTGGTAATTCTTGCACATCGATGGCCATGTAGCTCATACAGTCTATTCTGCCAATTCTCTAGGCCATCATCTAAATCCGTCATGCAAGAGCTGTCACACTGCCAATCCATGATACCTTCGGCAGTAGGATCAACATAATATTCTTCCTTCGCCATGATATTGTAGATATGGTCCAAAATATCTTGGTCTTCATCTCTTACTGGCTCAGTGTACCTCTCTCCTTGAGAGGGATCCAATGGTACTATGACTCTCAATCCTTTCCCTTTGAAATTCATCTGCCTCTTCTTTAGGTTGATTACTGCAACATTATCTATTGCCCATTCAATTCCTAGCAGTGATGGATAGGGGTTGCTGTCATCAATTATTTCAATTACCTCAAAGTCTGCTAAGGTACTGACTCCATCAATATCTACTGATATGCTAGGGAGTCTTCCTAGGGGCACAATCTTCTGTTGATTCACTAATCTCAACTGTATAGGGGACCATTCCAAAGTAGGTTTTCCCATTTGTTCCCATGTCTTCTTAGTTAAGACATTTACTTCTGATCCTAGGTCCAAGATGACATCAGTCATGTCATATTATCCTATTTGAGCATTCAATCTCATCTCCCTACCAGTCATTCTGACTCTATGAATAGTTTTTTCCTTACCAGGACTTCGCTGAGGTTCGCAAGAAGCGATAACTTTATGCAACTCATTTAAAGCAGTCTGATTTCTTAAGAGCTTCATACAACTCTGTAAAAAGGAGGACAGTGTACTTACTTTATCCGTAGAAGCTTCTTACGGCTGCGACTGCTACTGAGGTTGTTGCGCAGGTGCTACTGAGGTGTTGGGGTCAGCAAAGTCTCTCTTGGCTTCCATAAATGTCTCTTTTTCTCTTTTGACATCAAATGCTAGGATTTTTTCTGGGGCTTTACGAAACCAAGCCTCGGCAGGATGTTTCTCCTTGTTCTTCACTTTCGTCGTAGCTCCACTCCTGGTAACAAAATTAATGGCTGGGACAGGTCGTTGCGCCACAACGATCAACTGAATATTTTGAATAGGGCCACTATTTCTTTCTTGAATCTTGGCTATCAGGTGTGGACATTGCTCAATCACATGGTCGACAGCTCTGCAATATCGACATGTCGTAGTTGGGTTCCGACAGTCTCTAGCTAGATGTCCTGTCTAGTTACAGTTATAGCATACAACCTGGCCTCGTCCTCTTCCAGCCATACCACCACGACCACGACCTCCAAAAGTTCCGCGACCTGATGTACTACCATGGTAACCATATCCATCATTTCCTTGGCCATCGTTTTGTACCTGATAAGCATCATAAGTTTGTTCTCTCATGAGGTCAAAGCTGCGAAACTCATCTTTGTTGTGTCCCACTAACTTATAGAACTTGCAATAAGGGTTCTTAGGGACTTGCACATACCGCTGCAGAAGATAGCAGTCTTCAGGTCGATGCTGGCCAGTTGTCCTACAGATCTCACAATATAGAACACTAGGATTGAACGGGTTTGGTGAACCAGAATTCAAGTAATTTCTTACCGCGGGACACTGTTCCTTGTCATGACCCTCTTTCTGACATCGTGTACACCAAACCTCTTCACAATTGGTTTTCCCTTTTTTCATATTGCGAAGCTCCAGAGCCATCGCTGCTAACTGCGCTTGTATTTGAGCGATACCAAAATTATCTTCAACAGGGGCTGTTTCAAGCTTCATAGCGATTTCCAAAGCCTCCTACTAATCCGCAACCTTTTGTTGCATGAGTGGAGTCCTGATGTGCGGTAACAAAGCTGCGATGAACCATTCCTTATGCTGCGCTGGTCCAATAGTGAAACTAACTTGATCTAGCAGAACTTTGAACCTCTGATCAAAGTCCCACACTGATTCTCCTCGCCGCTACTGAATTTCCTTTAGTTAAATGATACACTGCGACTCTGATTTAGGCTTCTTAAATTCCTTTATCATTGCTACTTTTATATCAGCCAAGACATGGTTTTGAGTACTGGAGAACTTCATGAACCAGGTCAAAGCGCGGTCTCTAAAAGAAGTAACCAGCTGCGCTCTTCTTGTATCTTGATCCGTAATGTTCTTAGCAATCCACACTGCTTCGCACAAGAACCAGAACTGTTCTGGATCCTTTGATCCAGTTCCTTTGAAAACAGGGAGCTTAATGTTGTCATTCATATGGGCCATCGCGGATCTAGGGGGGGGGGGGGGGGGGACTGGTAGTAGGCGGGGGAGAACTTACTTGGGTAGACTGACCTGCAACAGGAATACTTGGGCTAGGGTTAATTTTAGACTACGACGAGTTCTCAGGGATAATAGGTCTTCGCTGCGGGGTTACCAGAGGATTTCCAACAGAAGGGGTTTCTTCGGGCTCTGAGGCTGCTGGACTTACGAGATTAGACTCAGTATTCTGACCTAGGGTATAGGACTCAAAATTTCTCTTGTACCTTTTGCCACTTTGCAGAAAACCACTTTGCTTGTCGAAGGTACTTTCACTTGCAAACATAGGTTAGTAATACTAAATCTAACAGTCTGATTCAATGAGCAATATACCTTTTTTAGCCAATAGAATTTTAATTCTCAAACTAAATGAATTCAAGTACTTACCCCTTGGCCCTTTGAAAAACTGTCATTCAGCTTCGCTGAAGGATGTACTTGTGTCAATGGCGAACTCCGTCACAAATGCTTCAAGGGTTCGCGTTGTCCAGAAATCAATAGCTCGGGATATCTTGTTGTTCACCCTTTTCAATATATTAATTCTTGCGAGAGTCCAATCAGGAAACTGACCTTCTTGGAAGTTCGTCCTTCTCTCTGTTAACCTGGATAACCATTGGTGGAACTCTATGTGGATACTACCAAAGAAAATTTCATAAACATAAAAAAAATGTACCTTTGTAAAAATTCATTTGAACTACGACGCGGATCTTTGTTTTCTTTTACAGCAAAGTTCAGATAAGTCCCTTCAATCCAATCACTGATTTCCTTCACTAAGGGTCTCCAAAACATAGCCCTCGAGGTACGACGTAAACCTCTCTTGAGCAGATACTGAGTTCAACCGGCAACGGAACCAATTTGTTGGGATTAGGGCAGACCCGGGTTCTATACTTTTGTCTTTGCACCAACAAAAGACCCACAATGTTGGCCCTTTTGGCAACAACCTGCGAACAGGTTGCAGTCTCACCCGAAACAGCTATGGGGTGCCGCAGAATCAGGTTTTTGTAAGCAGAAGAGGGATATTACTGTACCTTTATCTTCTAACAATTGATAATCATAAAATACAGAGCTTTGACATTCACTTATTTAGCTTCGTGGTTAGATAAATAAACAGTGCCTTGCTTAACCCTTTACTGGGAATTCACAGCGAAGTTAGTATTTTAGCAGTGATCTTACTTATCAGTTATATATTTATCAATGCATAAAAGAACATAACAATAACACAAAAGAACCACGACACAAGATATAACGTGGTTCACCCCCAGTTTAGGGGCTACGTCCACAAAACTGTGTTTTATTCAACTCTTTACAAAAACCACAGTTCTGATCTGCGCACTCAGCTGTAGATCCCTTCAATTCCTCAAAGATACACACTAAGATGTATATCTCTGTGCACAAAGCTATAGATCTTCTTAATCACCCAAAAAACCTCTGCGCACACAGCTACAGAGGTCGTCCACGCACACAGCTAGGACTTAACCTTCCTTACAAAACAAGCCTTAGCTTCGCGTTACTTCATCTTACATCAAAAGCCTAAACTAACTTCTTTACAAGAGTGCTTATTTATAGTGCACTTATTACAAAACCATGGGCACCCCGAACCCTAAACTTTGGACTTAAACCATGGGTTTATTACAAAAAGAAGGCTTTGACTCAACCCCGACACCCCTAAGACTATTTTGAGTCACAACTCCACTTACAAGCTTCCACAAAAACCGCGGAGTTACCAAAATTAAGGAACGTTAAGGTGCACGCCCCAATAGGCTTGGGATTCCCCTTTGAGGAATTCAAAACTCCCATGGCTAAGGCTAGATCCTTGGTATTGATGGTGCCCATTTGGACTAGCTTGTCTTTCTCCTAAGTGAGTGACTCCATGAAGCTATCCAAACTTAGTATTTTCCAGTTTCAAAGTGTTAACATGCTAGAGTGAAATGTGCTCACAAAAACTGAGAACTCTGGCCCCAACTTTGAAAGAATTGAGAAAATAAATTTCTCCTCTTTCTTATGAATGCCACATTGCTTCATCTGCAACAAAAGTGACTTAAACTTGGTGAATAATTCTTGGATTGTGTCAAACTGCACTGGGCTCAAGCTGGTGTCCATGTAGCTCATCAGTTTTCCCAAACAATGTCTCTAGTTTTACCCATACCTCATTGGTTGTTGTCAAAATGTCAAATGTGAAACAAGAGCTCTCTTGAGATGCTCAAACACAACAATCCAAATGTCTCATCCAATCTATTGAAGTACTTGGCTTTCTCAACAACAGAGTTTGGCTCCACCTCAGTGCCCATGGAAACTCTGTAAAGCGCTTTGGCACTCAACTGAATCACCATCTCTTCCTTCCAATTGAATAATTTGAAAGGTGTTAGAAAATATGTGGGTATCTTCCATTTCTTCCTCCACAATTGGTGATGAATGTTTTCTAGAGTACTGCAAAACAACTCAATTTTATCTGGAATTTCACTAACAAACGCAACTCAAGACACTCTGAATTGATATGAAACTCAATAATATCCAACAATACCATGTGATAAATTCGAACCATAGGATAATCTAGGAGTGTTATTGAAGCTCACAAATTAAATTTGGTGCAAAAACCAACAAAAACCATGAATTGAGAAGTAATTTACACACAAATGTGAACAAAACCAGGATAAGTTTTAACTTTCAAACATTAAAATATGTTATTATACTAGTTTATAATACATTTGGAAAGTTTCGTGAGGCTTTGGAATCCCAATGTGAGTGTACAAGTCAAAATTGCCAAATTGGCATCAATCCCCCCTACGTGGGTCAATCATGCCCCAAATCATCCCAAATAGCCACAAATTGTTGAATGGATGTGGCTGAGATGATGTGGGTCAATTATTACACCTTGGCATGCGTGGGTGTGGAAATATGGGTGGTTTAGAGTCTCAAGGTGGTATTAAATGCACCAAATCAAGCCAAAAATGGACAAAATCCACCTCTAACACTCCTAGTCAACCAATATATCTACATTCAATGAATGGGATCACACTAGCAATGATGAGGGCACACATGTGGCTGGTTGACTGAGCTTGAGTGCTCATGTGTGCGTGAAAGCCCCAATTTGACGTGGCATTTGTCCAACTAAGCACCCCTAGTCCACCACATAGTGTATTAATGCAAAAAATGCAATAAAATTGACTAAGTAGTGTAACTAAGGTATTGAAGAGTTGGATTAATATTCTAACATAAGGATAGCCACCAAGAGATTGTACTTGAGACATTCCCCATACATCTGTATGCACAAGATCTAACATTTCACTCTTCTTTTGTTTCCCAACCTTGAGAAATCTAACTCTCTTTTGTTTTCCATAAATACACTTCTCACATAATTCCAAACTTACCTACTTGAGATCTGGAAGTGATTTCCTTGAGTGGAGAATCTGCATCCCTTTCTCACTCATGTGTCCAATCCTATGATGCCACAATGTTGTACTTATTTCTATGGAAGCTACAGAGATGGAATAATCAGTATTATGAGGACATAAATACAACGTACCTATCCTATCTCCTTTTATTATTACCAATTCTCCTTTAGTGATATTCCACCACATTTTTCCAAACATAGACAAACAACCGCTATCTCCCGATTGCCCTGTTGAGATCAGATTTCTTTTCATAGAAGGAATATGCATTACATATTTTAGTAGCCATCCATTTCCATTATTTAACTTAATTTGTCCCTTACCCATTCCAACAATTTTACATGGTTCAACATCCCCCAATAAAAAATATCCAAAATCACCTAGAACATAATCACAAAAGAATTTCCTAAGGGGTGTATCATGACATGAAGCACCTAAATCTACTACCCAGTAATCACAAGTATTATCTAATGCAAGAATCAAAGCATCTTGTAACACATCACCTGCTAAATATTCTTCTTGAGTAGTCTCTTGTTTCCCATCACCTTTCTTCTTTAGATCTCTACATTATTTCTTCAGATGTACTCTCTTACCATGGTTCCAACACTCTATCTTTCCAAATATGCACTACTATCATCCATTTATATACTTTTTGTGATTACCTAGGCTCCTTCATATATCCCTTTATCTTCCCCTGATCTCCATGGTCAACGCATTACCCGATGTCTCACATGTGCTTTTTCTTCTCATTTCCTCTCTAAGAATAACAACAACATCATCATCAAATTTAAGAGTGTTTGAACTAGGGACATAGTTTCTTACATCCATGACCAATCCATTCCATCTTTTTGGCAATGAGAGCAGGATTAGAAGATCCCTAACCTCATCATCAAAGTTTAATTTTACAGAACTTAGCTGAATTATTAAAATTGAGCTCACGAGAATCAATGGACCAAGACAAAACTTACAGAAGATTCCACGGACAATTTAATAAAAAATGATATGAAACAGTGCAATAAGGAGTTGCAGCTATATAATTTCTTTCACTAATCAAAAGTAAAAATGGATACAATCTGGATAATTGTTACAATTCATTACAATGACATTAATATCCTGACAATTCAAATCCATGAGAGGTAATTCATATTGATTAGCTCAATCTGACTGCATGTCTAACTTGACATGTCTAAATCACTATCAGAGCTTAACTAGCTATCTCCAGTTGTCTAATTTAGTCTCTTAATTAGTTATAATCCGTTAAACTAGTCTAACTAATGTGGTAGGTGAGAAAGGGTGCCTTTCCACATGCATCCATGCAAAGACTGATGCTAAATGAACTAGAGGACATCTAACTGAATGTAACTAAAGCATAACTAAGCTTGACTAGTCACCAACTTCCAACAACTGAAGGAGGTTGGTACCGACACTCCCAGTGGCTCATAAATTTTAGGGATTGGTCTAGAAGGTGCCTAAACTGATGCATGCAAGTGCAGTCAATGGTAGTTAGCCTCAATCTGTGTTCCCCAAACTCTAGTGACTGGTACATGTGGCCCCATTAGGCCAAGTGGACCCAATAATAACTAAATGACTCCTAAGTTAGGAAAAATTAACCATTTTTGACAAGGGAGGATTATAATCCTAACAACCCCCCTGAATCCTAACTTGACAACTGTGAGACCTGGTAACTAAGACCAAAGTTCACCCATTACAGATAAAATGAAAAAAGTAACTGCTTAATACGGACAAGGAAATGGGGACAAACCTCATGGGAACCCTCCCCCCCTCAAATTAAGTAGGTAGAATCAGGATCAAGCTTGTTCTTCTATGCACCTGTATCTTGGGGCTTGGTATGTGAAATTCTCTATCCAAACTAAATCCTTATGTCTAGAGGAATATTCCCTTTTGGAAGAAGAATAAAATTCTCAACTGAATAAAAAATTTAGACAGTTGCTGGATGAAAACTAGACCCATGTAGAGCAACTGAAATCAACTAATAAGAGAGAAAAAGTGCTTGATAATTCAAACCATATGAGAAACACCCAAGAAAATGATATATTGCATCCATGAACAACAAACCATGGGAGTTAATATCAACTCCAAGTGTTAGGAGCAAGTGTCCAGGCGAATGCATATCGTCTCCATCTTTACTAGCTATGTGAGGAGATGAGCATGTGATCAAATACAAAGGTAGAGAAGCCCTGGGACTATGGAGAGAAAATATTTGAGCTCCATAATCTAATATAGCTTCAAAAATAACCAATGATTCACAAAATAAAATATCAGAAACCTCATAAGAGGAAACTAACACCAAATCCCCAGCAACAAGTTTGAAGAAGACTTGCGGTACTTGATTTGTCACACCAAAATTGATGAGACCATCTACAAGAATGAATGAAGGCTCTTGGAACTTAAAAATTGAACCAAATAATATCATATGAGATCCAAATAATATCACAACAGATCCAAATAAGTTCATATCAGATCCAAAAGTGTGGCCCATCGAGATGGTAGATACACAGTTTTCTCCTTCTTCAAAATTATGAGTATTGGGGCATGAAATCCTGTAGGAATTTGCTAGAAGATCTAGATTAAAAAGAGTGAATGGATCACTCCTACAATCTGATATTATTTCCAAAACATCCAAGGTATTACTTATGTGCACACCAGCAACAACATTAGAGGGAAAGAAATCAAGTTCCTCTTCACTTTCTAAAGCAATCACTGGAAAATTTTGCACCAAATTTAAAACAAAATCACTGGAGAATGTTTGCATAGAATGGAAGGAGAGTTTTTCTTCAATATCATAGATTTGAATTTATTCTTTTGGATCATCCATATGAGAATATGAGATATCAGAGATTGCATAAACTTCCGGAGTAGCAGGAGAAGGCGTCACTACAAGAAGACTTTCTTCAATTTGAATTGACTGTGTGGAAGATTTTGCTTCTTATTCATCCTAAACAAATTCATTAGAGAGAGTAGAGGCCGAGACTTTTGAATAAATAAATCTTGTAGTTTTGGGTGTGATCTCTAAATTTCTATAACAATACTCATTGTGCTTGCCAAAGGTTCTATCCAATTTTATCCAGAGATCCTTTGGTATTCAGTAGAACCAATAAGGTAGCACAAGCTTGGAGAAAGGGCTAGATATATTGTTACAAAAGATCTATCACCATCATTTATCTAGTCATTCTCATTTTTACAAGACTCTTTACCAAGTCCAATAGACACCTCATAGAGATCTTGTCTCTTTAGAGATGAAATCATCTTCAACTTCCATTCTAAATATATTGTGGATGGAGTAAGAAGAGGAACTGATAATTTTTAATCCATATGAAGTTGTACATGCAATTACACAAAAAAACCAAATTAAGGTAGAATGGCCTACACTTTTGGATGTTTCATCACTCCTGGCTTAGCCAATCAAGCAAGCTTGATCAAGAAGGTAAGCTTCCAGGAATTGTGTGGTAAACTCTACACTTCTGGTGTAGAGCTGGAATGTTTTTGAGTTTTTTGCTCAAATTTCTTCATAGATCTAGCAAGAAACATGTAGAAGAATTTCCTTGTTCTACCATGGCTTTGATACCATATTGAAATTGAGCTCACATGAATCTATTGACAAAGAAAAACTTACAGAATATTCCACAAACAATTTACTCATAAATGATATGAAACGGTGCAATAAGGAGTTGCAGCTGTATAATTACTTTCATTAATCAAAAGTAAAAATGGATACAATATGGATAGCTGTTACAATGCATTACAATGGAATTAATAGCCTGAAAATTTGAATCCATGAGAGGTAATTCGAATTGATTAACTCAATCTAACAACATGGCTAACTGGACATGTCTAAATCACTATCGAATCTTAACAAGCTATCTCAAGTTTTCTAATTCAGTCTCTCAATCAGTTATAATCAGTTAAACTAGTCTAACTGATGTGGTAGGTGAGAAATGACACCTTTCTAGGTGCAACCATGCAAGTATTGGCGCTAACTGAAATGGAGGACATCTAACTGAATGTAACTGAAGCATAACTAGGCTTGACTAGTCACCAACTGCCAACAACTGAAGGAGGTTCGTGCCAACACTCCCAGTGGATCCTAATTTATAGGGATCGGTCTAGGAGGTGCCTAAAATGATGAATACAAGTGCGTTCAATGGCAGTTAGCCTCAATATGTGTTCCCCAGACTCTAGTGACTAGTACATGTGGCCCCACTAGGCCAAGTGGACCCAATGGTACTACTGGATCCAATAATGACTAAATGACTCCTAAGTTAGGAAAAATTGACCAGTTTGAACAAGGGAGGATTATAATCCTAACAACAATCATATTAAATTGATTTAAATGATCAGCAACAGATCCACCTTCTGACATATTCATATTAAATAAACACTTCATTAAAACACCTTGTTGGAAGTCGAGGGTTTTTCATAGATATTAGCCAATGCATTCATGACACCCTCCATTTTCTTTTCTTTCGAAATATTGAAAGACACCAACAAAGCTAGGAACAATAGTATTGTTCCCAGTTCCTTTCTATCAAGAACCTCCCATTCTTCATCCTTCATAGTCGTCGGTTGTTTTATTTTTTCGCCCAACAATAGGTATATATCCTTTTGGTATAGATAGTCCTCCATTTGCATCTTCCATAACTGGTAGTTTTGGTCATTAAATTTATCGACGCTAAAATTTCCTTCTTCTTCCATTGCTCCCACTCAAACCGGGAACCCTTCTTTCATGCGAGTTTACCATCCAAATAGACATTTTGGTTCTGATACCAATTGCTAGAAAAACGGGATTGTAGAGAAATAACAATTAAGCAATTAAACAATTAAACAATTTGCAAATATTATAACCACATTACAAGAGAGACATAGATGAAACATGGTTCACCCAAGATGGCCTATGTCCACATAGAAATTTCTATTCCTTTTATTATTATACCATCCAATAAAATGAAGGCATATAACCTGTAGCAACCCCACTGCACTTCCTCTTCACTCTCTCACAGTCTCTTTCACACAATCACAAAGATTGTTTTACAATTCTACAATACAATACACAGTGATAATATAATGCCTTCCTTTTATAAAGAGAATACCATGGGATTCTATTGGAGCAGGGCCCGCAGCTACAGGAAAAGCTGCTATATCGGGACAAGAAATTCAAAAGAAACAGTACAGGAAGCGGCCGAGAAGAGAGAGCTCAACCACTGCACTTAAGGCAGCGGTGAAGATAGGAGGGATGAGCTACCCTCATAAAGGAAAAGGAGCAACGGGCCAAGGTATTGAAGACAAAGGACAGAAGGGGAGCATCCGAGGAAGCAGCGCCCATACCCATGATCAGCGCCGAGAAGCGTGGAAGACTGCAGAGAGCTGTAGTATGACCAGTAAGTGGAAATTCAAAGTACAGATGCACCAACTATCACAGTTAGGGTTTTTTGGGTTACTGTTGGGATAGGCCCATAGTTTTGTATCAGGGTGAGACCTTTCGGCCACCTATTTAAGAATGTATTTTGTATTGTGAAAGGTTGGTTAGACAGTTGGTCAGTCGAGTAATATATAGACAGTAAGCTAGTTGTTTAATCATCTGTATTGTAATATATTGAGAAAGAGTCAAGCTCTAGTTCTGTTATTTTAGTCTGTATTATCTTACTGTAACCAGTAGTCGACTCCTTGAGTATGAATGTAACAATCCGCAGGGATTGAGAGAGAGAGAGAGGATATATTGTAAGAAGAAAGGAGAATAGAAGAGAAGAGATCTAAGAGAGAAGGGCTCCAGCTGAGAACGTGGAGTTTCCCAGAAGATCTCGAGCTGCATAATAGGTTGCAGTGGAACTGTGTTTACTCTCTCAAGATATAATATAAAAACCAGTTCCTGTGGACATAGCTTCCTCCTTGGAAGTGAACCATGTAAAATCAGTGTGTTGTGTGACTATTTCATGTGATTGTGTTTACGTATTTGCTCTCTGTTACCTGTTATATGAGCTTAGCTAACAGTTAATGAATGTGTGGATGCTATCCTTCAATTTACAGTAACGTAGAGGATTAAATAAGAGTTGGATGTGTTAAGTATTCTACATATAAGTATCAGTGTTTGATTCACACAGTAACAGTTACAGTGTCAAGTGATTCCTGTATATTCAGTTCCGCAAGTTGAGTGCAATAGATGTTGAGCATATTAGACTGTAGAAGCTAAGTGAAGTTGTTTAACACCCTTGTGAATGTTAGCTGAGCTAGTATAAGAGAGAAAGGGAAGTCATTGGACCGTGAGAGTTGGAGAGTCCTATTAAGTCTTACCATAGAAGCTATCGCAGCGCAGAAAGGCGATATCGCACTGCCGGAGGAGCCGCGGTGTGGGATATCACAAGTAAAGAGTCAAGTAAAAAGGAGAGTTTGCGCATCGTCGGAGAAGCCGTGATGCGATAAGAGTCAGCCTCAGCAGATTCTGCACAGAAGAGAGATACAGTGTGATAAAGAGAAATCCCACTGGTTAACCAGAGCTAAGAGAAACCTAGGATGCTACAGAACCTGGTTGAGGACACATGAGTCTTCAGCCACCCCATCTAGGATCAATTCGGGTGAGACTTCAGGCCATTCTGTGGTCTTTCGCTGAAAGGGCTAGTGAGCTAGGGGTTTTGTTAGTACATTACAGTAAACCCAGGTCTGCCCATAGATAACCAACAAATGGTTCCATTGCCACAAATGACAATTTAATCATCTGCTTCAGCCATATCAGGAACAAATCACAGAGCTAGTCGATGCGGTTGAGTAGAGAGTCAAGGATTTCACTACAAGCAAAAGTGAAATTTATGGTATAGAAGACTCCATCATTAGTCA
Source organism: Pseudotsuga menziesii (assembly GCA_001517045.1). Taxonomy (NCBI): domain Eukaryota; kingdom Viridiplantae; phylum Streptophyta; class Pinopsida; order Pinales; family Pinaceae; genus Pseudotsuga; species Pseudotsuga menziesii. Next base: position 115,061 of record LPNX010009578.1, on the reverse strand, counting down.
AGTTATGCTTGAAGTGGCACAAGACTGTGTCGAAGCTATGGACAAAGAAGTCGCTGGACTTTGAGAAATATTTGCAAGGACTTCGCAGGAAGCCAAGGAGAAGCTACAGCAAGAGAAGCCAGCTGTTAGTGGCTCAGGGACGAGCCACAAGTAATTGTTAGGGGACTGTTGGATCAGGGCCCGCAGCTATAGGAAAAGATGCTATATCGGGACAAGAAAGTCAAAAGAAACAATACAGGAAGCGGTTGAGAAGAGAGAGCTCAACCACTGCACTTAAGGCAGCGACGAAGACAGGAGGGCTGAGCTACCCTCATAAAGGAAAAGGAGCAACGGGCCGACATATTGAAGAGAAAGGACAGAAGGGGAGCGACTGAGGAAGCGGCTCCCATACCCACGATCGGTGTCGGGAAGCGTGGAAGACTACAGAGAGTTGTAGTATGACTAGTAAGCAGAAGTTCAAAGTACAGATGTGCCGACTGTCACAGTTAGGGTTTTTTGGGTTACTATTGGGATAGGCCCACAGTTTTGTATCAGGGTGAGACCTTCGAGCCACCTATTTAATAATGTATTTTGTATTGTGAAAGGTTGGTTAGACAGTTGGTCATTCGGGTAGTAGATAGACAGTTAGCCAGTTGTTTAATCATCTGTATTGTAAGATATTGAGAAAGAGTCGAGCTCTAGTTCTATTATTTTAGTCTGTATTATCTTACTGTAACCAGTAGCCGACTCCTTGAGTATGAATGTAACAATCCGCAAGGATTGAGAGAGAGAGAGAGAGGATATATTGTAAGAAGAAAGCAGAATAGAAGAGAAGAGATCTAAGAGAGAAGGGCTCTAGCTGAGAATATGGATTTTCCTAGAAGATCTCGAGCTGCATAATAGGTTGCAGCGGAACTATGTTTACTCTCTCAAGATATAATATAAAAACTAGTTCCTATGGACATAGCTTCCTCCTTGGAAGTGAACCACGTAAAATCAGTGTGTTGTGTGACTATTTCATGTGATTGTGTTTACGTATTTTCTCTATGTTACCTATTATATGAGCTTAGCTAACAGTTAATGAATGTGTGGATGCTATCCTTCAGTTTACAGTAACTTAGAGGATTAAATATGAGTTGGATGTGTTAAGTATTCTGCATATAAGTATTAGTGTTTGATTCACACAGTAACAATTACAGTGTCAAGTGATTCCTGTATATTCAGTTCCGCAAGTTAAGCGCAATAGATGTTGAGCATATTAGAATGTAGAAGCTAAGAGAAGTTGTTTAACACCCTTGTGAATGTTAGCTGAGCTAGTATAAGAGAGAAAGGGAAGTCATTGGACCGTGAGAGTTGGAGAGTCCTATTAAGTCTTACCATAGAAGCTATCGCAGCGTAGAAAGGCGATATCACACTGTTGGAGGAGTCACGGTGTGGGATATCGCAGGTAAAGAGTCAAGTAAAAAGGAGAGTTTGCGCATCGTCGAAGAAGCCGCGATGTGATAAGAGTCAGTCTCAGCAGATTCTGCGCAGAAGAGAGATACAGCATGATAAAGAGAAATCCCACTGGTTAACCAGAGTTAAGAGAAACCTAGGATGCTACAGAACCTGGTTGAGGACACGTGAGTCTTCAGCCACCCTATCTAGGATCACTTCGGGTGAGACTTCAGGCCGTTCTGCGGTCTGTCGCTGAAAGGGCCAGTGAGCTAGGGGTTTTGTTGGTACATTACAGTAAACCCGAGTCTACCCAATAGATAACCAACAGATTCCCAAAACCATGGGCCCGTAAATCATCCATTATTGACCAAGTCATGACTCTGAAATTACAATATTTTACAAGGCATTTTTTCCCTAAATTTTCGGTACGGGGGCCTTACCCCTGAACCCCCACCAGTGGGGGATCCCAAAATAGTCATCGCCCCCCCATGGACTCCCTTGATGACTATAGTGGGGTGGGGATCCTCCCCACCCGTGAGGTGCTGGGATCCAAACACGACTGAAATATAAGATCTCTGGATCAGGAAGATTAGGCTCCCCAACCAACAGTTAATGATAACTTAGGGTTGTAGATGATTAAGTTAATTAAAATAGGTTTCATATTATTTAATTTTACTAGCAAATTAGCTAATAGAAACAAGCTAACAAACCATGTATAATTACCCACAATTTCATTAGTGAGATAAACACCCTAGGCTAAATTTCTCATATCCCCCCCAATAGTGATTCATTTCTTAGTATGATCTTTGTAGTCATCTAGAAATTCCTACAATGAAGGGCTTACACCATTTTTTTATTTAAAGATTATAACCAATAAACACTATATCTACTATAGTAATGTTAAATCTATAAACTATGCATAATAGGTGGATATAGTTCCCTCCGAAAAGATGATTCCCCCCTTTTCCTAACTATGGCACAACCTACCTCTAGGTTTTAGAGTTGAAACTTCTAATGTATGTGTGAAGCTATGATGAAAATGGTGTAGGATGAGTAAATCAAACTTGCAAGATTAGGGCCAAGTTGGATAAAAGAGTCCATCTATAGGTGTCAGAGTTGATATTTATACACAATCCTAAGGATACTAGGCACTTGAGGAAGGAGATCAACCTTTAACCCATGTGTTTTCTCTGAAGATATAATATTTAATATTGTACGAGTCAAATATAAGGATATAGATATATAAAGTAGCAACCTCAAGTCATATAAGAATGTTTGGTTAGTTGTTAGGTTACTTCGATTGTATGAAATTGTCATATTATGGATTTCATATTGGATACTACAGGTTTGGCTGTAATGGTACCATGGGATTTTTTGTCCAAAATGACCCTTTGTCATGCAATTTGTGAACTGATAGTTGCAAAACCAAAAAGGACTTCATAGTATGGTCAACACCAAGTGATCCAAAGGGTTTAGGGAGTTTGGCCTAGGTTGAATTTGTAAATAGTAAGTCCTTGATTAGTTTGATAGCTCTTCAGACCTACTTTTAAGCATCCTAAATGACCATGGGCCCAAGTAGAGGGGTTTACACCCCTAGTGAGACCCGTGAAGTTAGAGAATGCCTCAAGTGTGTGTCAAGGGTTTAAAATGAGTCAAAGGAATGACCAAAGGGAAGATACCAAGGAAGAACAAGGACCAAAGGAATCTACCAAAGTGATAGGAATTCGAATGAGAACTCACATCTAGGCTTGGGTGAGAGAGCCTATACGAAGGTGATACATCGCATTAGGAAAATAATTGAAAGACATTGTATCATCATTAGGTAGGTTGCAGATAAAGAAGTAGATCACACAATGTAGCATCACATGGGTATTTGTATGCGAGAACGCAAATACAATTTTCATACATTACAAAAATTAAAATAACTTGTGTGAAAACATAGTGCTATAAATATAACACATCACAAATTAACATAGTTTGTAACTGTAAACACTTATAACTAATATTGAACACATCACCAAATATTCTATGTTTAAAGTGTCTCCATACTACATTCAATCACTAACACTTTTACATATTACACACATACAATAAACATATTGAGATGTTGAGATGTTGTATTGAAAAAACTTAATAAATGCAATATTGTGTTAAAAAACTTGATAAACATATTGAGATGTTGAGATGTTGTATTGAAAAAACTTAATAAATGCAAATATTGTATTAAAAAACTTAATAAACTTATATATGAAAAAACATTATCAAAATTATATTTTGAAAAATCCCAAGTAAATATTCTATATTCATACTTACCATTCTTTTAAATTAAATTATGTGACATAATAATATAACATATTACTATTTTAAATTAAATTATGTTATATAATTATAATTATAAGACATTATTTATGAATAAAAATTCATTATCGTACCCCTCACTATGATTGAAACATATATAAATACTATAGCGAAGTGTTGACATGCTCAATGATTCCAATGCAATGTTATATATTCATCTACCAAACATATTTATGCCTAAAGATGTTTTTATTTGAAATTTGGGGTGGACTATAACTTATGTTTTTTAATCTATGAACGAGGATGAGACAAGTTTACTGTCAAGATTTATTCTATGGCACTCCTTCAAAATTTGAAATAAACAATTATAAAAAAATGAATATAAACTAACACACCCATATAGTTTGTGGCTGGATCACGCCGATAGGGATCAAATGGTTGACAGATAGTGATGGAATGGAAGACATTTCGAGTTCAACTCCAAGTTATCCATGCCTAGTTGCATGTTATCACTATAATTCTTCCTGTTATCCATTTATCAACCATTAGTTTTTTTGTTTTTTTTTACATTCGTCTAGTTATCTCCCATGAACATTTGGTTATCCATTCATTGACTATGAGTTATTCACGCATCACTATTATCACTGAAATTCTTCCTGTTATTCATTTATTTTATATATATGCATCCCTACTAATTACCCATTCATCAGGTACAGATTAATTTTTATATATTTTTATAATTGTTTATTTCAAATTTCGAATAACTCCCATAGGATAAATTTGGAAAATACACTTGTCTCATCCTCATGCTATTATGCACTTCTTAATGACACTTAACTTGTGTCCTAGTCATAAATTAAGTGGACGTGCTAGTTTTTAACCAATATTTTATTTATTTATGTGGAGACTTTCATACCTACTAAATACAAGGCTAATCAAATTTTCTACTAACAACACCACATACCTTAACAATACACCTTATAACGAACAAATTTACACACAATCACCACTAATAACATATTTTTAAATATAAATAACATGACATAGATTTATCATAACCAACTTAATAATACACCTTATAATAACAAACTTATTTACACACAATAAACAACCATACTATATTTTTATAAATAACATAGAATATTTATCATAAATGTATCTTAATTTTTATTTTTATATAA